>JAFIRS010001598.1:0-327285 GCA_018342105.1 Gonioctena quinquepunctata
GAACAATGAGTTTTCGTGGTTCAACGTATTTTCCCCAACGATTCGCTCGATAAATTCGATGTAGAATACCCTTTTCGTTCTGTTTGTTCACCTCATACGGTTTAAATTTGATTGTTGTATGTTCGGTGTCATTGTAGTTTTTCGTGATATCCGGCAGTATGTCTATCCATTTCTATGTACCGTTCAAACTGAAGTATTTGTACAATTGGGACTTTAACTTTCTGATTACGCGTTCGGCTATGGCGGCTTTCATCACCGTAAACGTATTGTAGTGATTGGTTTCCAATAAACTTTGAAATTTGGCATTGAAAAACCTAGATCGGTTTGTAGATTTTTCAGACACCGTTTCGTATGATCCAATATATCATTGAAAGTTGAAAAGGGAAACATTCTCAATTGAATATTGATAGAAAGATTTTTCTGTGAATTAAAAAAATCCACGATTAAAATGAAGTTATTTTTTGTGAATGTCTAACAGAAAACAACTACTTCCCCGGCTAAAGCCACGCTGGACATTGAACTACATCTGATAGATATTCTGAAAAGGCCCTAACTCAAAAGAAAAACTCTAAAATTGAAAATTTGCATTTTCATTCAGATAGTTATTTGATTTTCTATTCCAGTCTTAATTAAGAACTCATAAAGATGAATGAGGCAAAGAAGAATGTTTTCCAAAAGAGAGTACTCACCAGAAATCATTCGTAACATGACGCAGGAGAAACATCGCATTCACTAGGTCTTCAATACATTTTTGTCGACGAAAATCTATTTCACGCTTCCACGATCATCAGGAAGACCGGAAAAAATGGGAAACACATTTTCAAGAAGCCATCTCACTTCGCAAAGATGGAAAAAGTTAGAATTATCTCTTTTGGAGAGACGCTTTGAAATTAGTGTTTTCTGACATCTGATTTTATGAACATCCTGTTTATATTTTCAACAAATCAATCATTGAAAGTGTTGGTTATTTTCTCGCCCGTTTTGGATTTTAGCGGACGAGTCCACAAAATTTGGAAAAACAGTCAATGACGACCATAATCATTTGAAAATCCTCATTTTCTGAGGCCAAGTCCATTTGCCATAGATCGTCCAAGCCTTTAATTACCGTAGGTCGTCGAAAATAATTTTTTCTAGCCGGTTTATGGAGTTCTGCAACGACTTGAGCTTTCGACATCTTCAACGAGAATGTTCGATATTGTAAGAATACATTGTATTAATTCTTTCTTTGATTTCAAACAGGTGTTTGGACAATTCCGTCATTTTACCCTCCAAAAGATGGATTCGATCCGAATCTAGTTTCATATCGGCAGCCATTTTCTTGATGGTGTCCGATGTTGCCGTGTCTTGTACAGATACGAGAGTCGAAATTTCTTTATAGTGTTTACGAAGTGTTTTCTTCGTTTGCAGAATGGCATCGTTCGTGTATTTTAGCGACGTTTCAGCCGATGTGGCAACGTCGCGTTGAATTTGAGACTTTCATTCAGACGTAGTTTTTGGTAGGCGCATCACTATCAAACGTGGGATCTTTCAAATTACACGTTTTCAAGTTATCCAAGTTGATATCGCCTTCAGGGGAGTGCGGTAGAGACGAGACAACAGCGGTAGTTCCCTCTACGTTTATCATCTCTCCAATGTTGAGCGATGTATTCACGGGATAGTTGTTAGTTCATTAGAGCTGCGGAAAAATTCCGTGGCAACATGCTGTCATCGTCAGAATAATATTCTTCGTTACTACTTCTCTCGCTTGAGTATTCTCTTCTTCTTCTGACTCATTTTCCTCTTCAACTTCAGGTTGCTCCTGCTTCTTGACTTTGAGAATGAAATTATTTAGGGTTTTCGACGACTTGGCAATTTGTTGTAGCGGTTGAGATATCGGTTTGAAAAGTTTATTTAGCGTATCGTCTCGTTCGCTTTTTCCAAGTTTCAGGGCTAGTTACCTTTTTCTTATGCTTCGTCGAATTTCTGTAACTTTTCTGTCACGAGTGGCATTAACGACCCTCTCGTCCGACATCTCGACGTTGAATGCGGGGCAAATATACATGTCAAAGTTTTTGCGGTACCTGCCATTGTTCAAGTCAAAGTCGTTGACTATGACGAGGGCATCGTATTTGCTATGGGACCAACATTCCGAACACACCTTTTTGAATTGATCGAAAGTCATGTCGGGGAAAACGTGCTCATCGAAAACATGGGGCAAGTTGATTTCGTCCTGTTTGAAGAGCGCAATCATATTGCAGTTGTCACGTTTAAGCTGTTTGGGTACTTTCGAATAAGTCTGAAAGAGATAGATGGCATCGATATGTTTGTGACTGCACATTGAGAAATATTCGCGAATTTTCTGTTGTCCATCGCAGGCCACATCACATCAAAGATGAATATAGAGTAAGATCGGGCATCTTCCATAAAGATGATTTCATGATTGTCTCTGTACGGGAAATAGCCAACATTTTCCACACCGCTCAGCACTCCTTCGACGAATTGTTACTTGGGCTGATACAAGGATTTCGAATAGACGTAGATATTTGCGAATTTGGGACCGTTATTGTTCGAAAACAACGACAGCATAAGGTTTATTTTTCCTGATCCGATAGGACCACAGATAACGGCTCGTAAGGAATTTGGCAATAGGTCGCCATGTTTATTTTCCCCACCACCGCCGCCTCTAGACCCCACTTCGTAAACGTCAAAGTTCTCGATGGGAAGCGTGTGCTCTTGCTGATCGATCTCCATGTTCTGATCGGAATCTACAGGGTGATCGTTATTTATCTTCTCTTGATTAGTTGTCCTTTTCTGTACCTCCCTTCTTTGCATGACATTTCCTCTTATGTGGAAATATCTTGGATATTATATTTCTATATTTCCATGACTTGTTTGTATTAATTTTCCCATCGGATCTTTTGTGTGTGTGTGCATTGGTGAGCACCAGAATCAATTTATAGTTGAGTATATCTTGATCTGCGAAATTTATGGGTTGCTTTTTGGTTAGAAGTTCCTTTAACCCGTCGGTCAGTTCATAGGTATTTCGACTCAGTTTTGAGGTGTTATCTTCAATCGCTATAGGTTCCGTGCCTATGAATAATCTCAATCCGTATGGATGCCATAACAGGTCGGAATCAGGTAGCAAGGACATGTTTACGCATCGGAGTCTTGAATGTAACTGACACTCGCTGCCGCATCAATCATGTTTATAGGAACACCTGTCGGTAAACACCTGTTGGTAAACACCTGTAGGTGAATACCTGTTGGTGAACACCTGTTGGTGAACACCTGTTGATGAACACCCGTTGCGAAAAACCCGTTACCAAACCGGGTCTAACAGGGTTCAACAGGGCACAACCACCCCATCAAACTTCAGCTGATATCTATATAACTAGGTGGCATCATCGCTGTGGCGTCAGTCTTCATGTTGGTGTACGAGGGTGGAGGTGTGCTCAACATTCTGATAAACAAGCTCTCGTTCAAAGCCCATCTCCCAGGCGGCTATCAGTATTGTGGACGTAAGTTTCATATACCTAATTTATTTCGGTGCCATCGAATGCAATTTTTTTTATTTCGTTGCTCTCGAAATCATATAGTTATTATTATTATTACAGCTGGAACAAGGCTACAAGAACGGTTGACACGAGGCGATCCCGGCATCAATCCATTGGACGTTGCTTGCAAACATCATGACATTGCTTATTCGCAGAGCAAATCACTCGAAGATAGACACAGGGCGGATAAAATGCTCGGAGACAGAGCTTGGGAACGAGTCAAAGCCAAATATTCTGGTTTTGGAGAACGTGCGAACGCTGTTCTCGTCACCGGAGCCATGAAAGCCGAGAGAAATCTTGCTATGGGCATGCGCATTAAGGCCTCATTCAAACGAAAAAGTCCCTGAAACCTTCTCCCACATTGAAACGGGCCGCATCCAATACCCTGAAAGTGGCTTGAGTGGCCATCAAGAAATTGGGTGGAAAACGACGAGTCAAAGTACCCCGCATAATACCTTTCGAAGCAAAGTCAGGTGGTGTCCTACCTCTGATACCGATATTCGCTGGCCTTAGCGCTCGAGGTGCACTGAGCGGCGGAGCATCAGCCATTGCCAAAACGGTCGTGGATGCTAAGAATGCCGAGAAGAAATTGGAAGAGGATAAACGTCATCACAAGGCCATGGAATCCATAGGCAAGAGGTTGTAAGTGAGGAAGAATGCCAAAGGTGGCTATGGACTCTTCTTGAAAAAATAAAAAAACTTCTAATGAAGCTACCCGATAGAGCGTTGTACGACATCGATCTCGTGCGATATGCCAAATAATTGAAAACCCCGCACTTTAGAGGAGTGTTCATGCGCGACACCCTGCCATCTAGCTGTCCTCGAAAGAACGAATGTGCCATCGTTAACATGGACGTGTCACGAAATATCGGCACTCATTGGGTAGCTTATAGAAAAACCAAGGACAAAGTAGAGTATTTCGATTCGTTTGGGAGTTTGAAACCTATGCTGGAATTGGTCAGATATCTAGATGGCGGTAGCCACAGCAGCGGCAAATTCAAGATTCTCTACAACAACCGTCAATATCAGACTTATAATGAAATACATTGTGGTCATCTCTGTTTGAAATTTCTAATGTCGGAATAAATAATGTGTGATTGGAGGTGTATTTGAATGCTGTCACAGTGGCGGTGGTGTCATTCGTCATCATGTCGCTGTTGCTGAGAGTAAACAGTCACAATCACGTGTTCTCCTTTTGACCGCGCGAATTGAATGCGAAAAAAGAAAATGAGTTGGCGCTTAGATCTTTTCACTCATACAATACCACACCGAACATTGGAAAGGGTCGAAAATTCCGCTTGTGGATTGATCTTACCCAACAATAATACGTTGAAGTGCGAGATCGTCAGTAAATACTTTGCCATTTCATTCGTGGAGACGGATAGCATAGGCGTTACATTGGGATTTTCTCCGAAGGTGCTTCAACCGAACGAAATGCATTCTTCCGATCTACCTGTAAACATTATAAAAGTGTCGACATTACGTTTCGAGTGCAGTATTACTTCGGGAGCCTTCGATGGTGACACGCCTGCGCACACGATCTATGAATTTTCCATAGCTTCCGATCCCGGTTACGCGATAGACAGAAAACCTCGGAATTTACTCTATTTACCTGTCATACCGCAACGTGAAATCCACAACATTACGGCGTTGGTGCTCGATCAGGATTTTCAAGGGTTCGAGATCCGGGAATTGTGAGTGCTATTCGAGCCTTATTATGTTACGGATTCTCAGAATTTCGCCATAGGCGGCTGGAATGATCCCGGTTTGCCTTTTTTGAATGAAGATGACAATTCTTTCAGCCTTCTCGTACCGCTCCGACATATTCTCAATGTTTTCAACGATTATCCGATCATCACATGCGGACCACATACTCTACGATTGGTTAGAGTCCGAAATGACAATGATTGCGTCATTATACTTGAGGCAGGTAATAATGCGGTAGGAACGACTACGGCTCGAATTGTGATCGATATCATCGAATTGAAAGTCAAACACATTTTTCCTTATGCGGAAATAAATGAAAATTCAATGAAGTCCATACAGACAGACATACCTATATTGATACTGTTCCGAAAATGGGAATTGAACGAATTGCCCTCGATTATGCAAAATGCTCAACGTGAAATATGGTCGGTCGAGACGAGTACCAGTGTTGAAAGGCCACGCTATGTCATCGTGTGTTTCCAAACTAATGTACGAAATAACTTTTCCGTCGATCCTACCACCTTTCAACATGTCAACATAAAAAATATCCGTTAGTTTTTGAACGCCGAATATTGGCCCAATGAACGTCTATACTTCAATTTCACCAATAATCACTATACCGAAGCGCATTCCAGCTATACGGAATTTCTCGGCAGCTATACGAACTCCATGAAAATGTCCTCACTTTTGGACTACCTCGGTTTCAAATATCGCGCCTTATTCGTCATCAATTGTTCAAAACAGGAATCCGGTACTGTTGACGTACGATTGGATATCGAATCGAGCGCGGGATTCCCCGCTCGGACTCGTGTCTATTGCATCATCATTCACGATTGCTTGATGGAATATCATCCCCTCTCCGAGACGATGAGAAGCCTGACATAGGGCTTGTTTTGGTTCGCAGTTCTAGCGATTCTGAACCGTTCAAAACAGTCGCACACTCGTATATTCAGAGTGGGCTCGCACGAAGTTTTCCATGCCACGACTGTCTTACTGCTTTGAACCGATTCAGAACCATTCTGACTGCGAACCAAAACAAACCTATAGATCGCTGCGGTGACGGCGGAGTTCATTCATTCAATATCCAGGCATCATGCGTATCTCATTCGTTGATATTCAAGCCTTCCAAGTCAATGGCACCTTCTTTCCAAAGGAGGTGTCCATAATCGTCGGCAGTCAGCGACACAACTTCTTATTCAAGTCACCTGTACCCTATACCAACCTGGATGCCCAAGACCGTCGCACCGTACGATATTTCGAAAAATCGGTGCATGGTATTCCGTACGACACGGGCTACATGGCATACGAAGAAATGGACGACATCCTACTGAGACACATATTCTACCAGATTGATCGGATTTATGTGAGAGGAAACCAAAAATACGATTTCCTCAAAGAAAAATTACTGGAAATGGGTTTGTCATACCAAGTTGAAATCTACGATGTGGCCTAGTACGATTTAAGTCAATGGTCGACAGATGAATTCAAGCCCACCCTGGTCCACTGTCCCTACCACAACAGCGGGAAATTCATGTGTGCCCAGAGGAATACCCAATATCTTCACGAATGGCTATGTACATATATTTTACCGAATTAAGTTTATTTTAGAATTGTTTTTAAAGGAAATAAATATGTATGTGTGTATTTCGGTTTTTATATCCATCTCCTTTCTTCCTTTTTCTCTTTCAGGTGGAGTTGAGTTCCCATACAAAAAAAATGAAGTTAAGAGAAAAAATTGAGAAAAAAAAAGTTGAGAAAAGAAAATAGTTGAATAAAAAAGTTGAAGTAAGTTGAGAAAAAAAGTTAAAAAAAGTCAAGTTTGAAATGAAAAACAAAGAGGGGAAACCGTCAGAGGTATCTCTCACTCACACACATGGTATACGTGGCTTACGTCACGTACACCGTGTGTTTGTCCATGGAAATAAAAGTCAGATTAGAGTCTCTCTATTCATTTATTTTGACATTGCATGAAGATTCCATTCTATTTACAGATTTGAATAGGAATTTCGCCGAGGCGAAAAAATTATGCTTACAACAACACATGAGAGCACAAAAATCTTATATATTTCATATTCCAATGGTGGTAGTATTGGTGGTGGCGGTGGTGACGTCATCGCTACTGCTGTTGCCGCTGGAACTCTTCTCCATGGCATCAATGTGCTTGTAGAATCAATAATTTCAAACTTGAGCTGATATTTCAAGATGGTGTCGTCTTCGGGGGGCGGCAGGTCTCTGTTGAAGAATAACCTTCGATGTCCTGCTGTTCGATTCAATGGAATACAAGACTGATTATCGCCTCCATCTTTAAAGGAAACCGCTACTCCTCGTACATCATCATCATAATACGGTACGTCGACGTAGAAGATGGTGTTCAGAATGAAAGTCACTAATATCATTTGAATCCTATTTCGATGTTGATGGCGTGCTAAGATTAAACTTTTTCAATTTTCTTGTTGGTTGTATGTGCGTCATGACCGTTTCATCGGGGGATTTCCTAAACACTGGTGGCTCCTCCCAATTTCCAAAATGGTTGCCATCCTCGATTGAACATTGGCTATTGGTTGACGGCCGACCAATGCGGTTGACGAATGCAGCTATTGGATGGCGGTTGACGAATGTGGCTAACGGACTGTGACTCCGCCCATTCCCATTTCAAGATGGCTGCTCGGCTATTGGATAGCAGTTGACGGCTATTGGTTCACCACTGACACGACCTATCACATCTCTCCCTGCCCCCACTCTCAATCCCACTACCACCCACCTACACACACATACCTACAACATGGCTACTGCCCAATCAAACCACCAACCCCCCAACATCTTCCCCCCACAATTGCCACCATTGACAGACCACTCCCCCATTTTTTTTCTGCCCACACCCACCCACTCATAAACCTACAACTGCCATTTTTTCCTAAACCCCTCCTACAACGAACCGTCCATGGCCGCCGATGAACATGGCGACGATCCCAATCCAGTGGTGGACCCCAAACCAGTGGCGGTCCCCAAACCAGTGGCAGAATCCGCCGTTTAGCACCGGAGTTCTGAGGGCATCTGGGTTCATAGTGGTATAGCTATACTACTGGCTTTCATCCAGAGCTCTTTGTTTTCGTTTGACCCAGTCCCGTATGCAGCCTCGGATGGCCGATTTTGTCACAACGAATGCAGGTTCTGTGCCAATATATGGAGTTGATGAGCCTGTCCTAGCTAGTTCATCAACTTTTCCGTTGCCCTCGATGCCACAGTGTCCTGGAACCCACATCAAAGTTATTTTGTTATGTTCTGCGAGGGCACTGAGTTCTTCTCGGCATTCCCATACCAGTCTTGATGTCACTTTTGGGTTCGTTCGAGCATTCAGTGACGCCTGGCTGTCTGGGCATATTTTGATCCGTGCTTTGCTCACTTCCCTCATGTTGTTTTCTCTCATACATTGCAAGATTGCGTACATTTCCGCTTGGAATACGGAAGTGTTTATTCCCAGTGAGGTGTTCAGTTGCTTGAGGAATGCTCTCAGTTTTAAATATTTGTCATTATACATATCATTATGGATAATAAGAGTCGTCCTCCGCATTATGTATTGCGTCTATAAAGTAGAACTTCTGAATTTTTTCGCCAAGTATCCAAAATAAGCCATAATAACGTTCTCGGATAACTTTTTTGACTTTTGCATTCCAAAGAGAGGTTATAAGCGCGTTGGTAGGCTTTTTTCGACGTTTCCGGCAATACATTTAATGTTGAGAGATAAGTGCCATGTGAAGTGGAATTCATTCCACTTCACATGGCACTTATCTCTCACTATATGCTAGACGGGCTTGCCACTCCTACTGAGAAGGAATCTTTTATTTAGAAACCTATCGAGGTGGGAGATTTTTCGGAGTGTTTCTTTCTGTCACTAGGTACCGCCAGTTAAAGTTTATCTTTTCCGGCGTACCTATAGGTGTTACAAGATCGATGATGGTTTGTTTACGTTGTGTCCCACTTCAGCCAGAGTTCTTTGGACTTTTGGCTGGTTGACTACTCCGTACTGATGAGGGCCAAGAAGCCTGAAACCGGTATGCGGATTGTTAGGTGAACACGACATAAATTAAACATAATCGAGCTTATCAGAAAGAAACATTTGCATTCAATGTCCATTGATATTATATGGAAGTATGCATGGATTTTCAGGTGAATATCATTCAACGTTCTGCGTGGTATTTGCCAGGAAAGTAGTTGTTTTTTTCACCTGAGATCTACCTCTCTCTGGTTCAATTTTATATTGAATCCTTTATGTGAAGAAAACCGTTTAAATTCGATTTTTCTACATTTAATGTTGTTAACTTTTCTGCTTCTGTTATGTTTGGAGGTGTCAAATTGATCACTTTCCATTATTATCATATTTATTATCAACTACCTAATGTTCCGTAACGTACCTATATTTTTTTTACAGAAATACTGACGACATATTCAAATATCACATCGCTAGTGTCATATTCTCAAAGCCACCTTCGCTCTAGCTGTCGCATTAGCGACAGCTGATCGCCTCCTAACTATAACGTACCCGAAATTATTTTTATATGAAAGGAAAAAATATTCAATCAGTAGGTAATTGGTATTTCAAAACCTTGTGGAGATTAGTCAAGTTGTTCAGCTTTCGTAGGATTTCTTGAAGTATTTAAAGGGTGAGTCATATACTTTTTATGTATTCGGTGTTGTCCGGATGATGGATTTAATCTGTTATCGTTCTGTCATCAGTACGGTCCATATCAGAAGAATTGGTTGATATACGCAGTTTTAATTTAGGACAATCAATAGAATTTTTCTGCTCTATTGATTCTGTGACAAAAATACCACCAGGAAACCGACTGTGCCATCATACGAAAGACGGTTCGTAGTTATATCCTGTTATATTTTCTACTCGCAAGTGGCATTGCTTGATTTGTTATAAACATTTTAATGATTTTTTTATCGTTTTTGACTTGTAACTTGAAAACTAATGAAGCAATCTCGATACTTCCAATGGACAAATTGTAGAGAATTGAAATGCAAAAAAAATTAACCACAGGGCGACTGATCGGATTTATTAATATCGGAGAAAAACCGGAAAAAACAGCGTTTTTTATTTAAATTCATAACTACGCCACTTTTTAAGTTGTATTGCAGTCTTTCCACGACATAATAGTGATTAATATACACTTCATGTGTGAAAAACTAAGGCGCTGTCGGATCATTAGTTTTGCAAGCTGAATTTTTCAATGCACTTTATCGCAGCAAATGTGGTCCGATTCCAATATTTCAAAAAGATTTCGAGAGTAGAAGTATAGTAATACAAAACGTATCTTCTCATTTTGCGTAAAAATGCTGCAAAATAGGTGAAAAATACTTGCAAACATGACCGAAAATGGGTGAGTGCATGAAAGCGGCAGAGGAGTGAAGGTAGAGCAGCAGACGCGGGGAAGCGTATGTATAGTATACAAGCGCGCTGCGCCCGTTATGAAACTGCTGCTCTTCCGCCACTCCTCAGCCGCTTTCATGCACTGGGCCCGTTTTCCGTCATGTTTGCCAGTATTTCTCACCTATTTCGCAGCATTTTAATGCAAAATGAGAATAGTCGTTTTGTAGTACTATTCTTCTACTCTCAAAATCTATTAGAAAATTTGAAATCTGACCACCTATGACGCATCGAGGTCTGCTGCAATAAAGTGCATTAAAAAAATCAAATTGCAATTATGATAAAACTAATAATCCAACGGTGCATGAGTTCCTCACACATAAAGTTCATATCCGTCACTCCTATGTCGTGGAGAGCCTGCTTCAAAACTTAAAAAATGGCGGTGTTATGAATTAAAAAAAAACAGATTTTTTCCGGTTTTTCTCCGTCAGTAATTATCCGATCGAGATGTGCTAGGATACTTTTTTTGCATTTTCATTCTCTACATGTTTATAACAAATTAAGCAATGACAGTTGCGAGTAGGAAACATAACAGGATATAACTACGGACCGTCTTTCGTTGATGGCACATTCGGTTTCCTGGTAGTATTTTTATCACGAAAAAAACTCTATTTATTGGTCTTATTATATACCTAGTAGAATGTAGGCGATTCTTGATTCCTTCCATGAGGTTCTTTCATTTTATTTAATTGCACCATGTGGTCGCTATTGGATTTCAGAATATGTTCTGATAATTCTGAGCCTGTGATCTGTTGATTTTTAATATAATATCGATGTTCGTCCTGGCGCACATTTATGTTGAACGTTTCATATCATTTTCTTTTGATTTTTTTTAATCGTGCAATATTATATCTCCAGTGTTTAAGATAGTTGATTACTTTCTTCATTATGCTTATTTTTTCACAGTATATTTTTGTTGTCTTTGTGAAAGACGTTTGTAAAATATTTAGTTTATAAATTATGTTTTGAGAAGGAAAAAAACTTGAATTGTTATATTTTCTATGATCTCAAGATGAGAGTCAGAGAAATTTTGTTTTTAAAATGAACAATTAATTGATATGTTTTCCGAATGGGATGAAATAACCTCATTTTATTTCCTTCTGAAATATCTACAAGATTTCCTTAAACATATCTAATACACTTGTTTTTTATTAGATAAAATATTTCATGACTAGGTCGATAGAAAAAAAAACAAGAGCCATATTTTCAATAAAAACAGCGAGAGCCATATTTTCAATATTAAATTACCCCCATTATTAAATACAATAGGCGAGGACACGAGAAATTATTATCGCTTTAAAATACAAAACGCATATATAAATGTACCCAGAAAACATTTTTCGAGTCAAATTTCAATTACAGCAGTTTCCATGAATTTTTTGAAAACCTGCAAATTTTGAAGCTACTAATATTGGCGCTCTTTGTGACGTAAACGACTGAGTAGCCAATAGGCGTAATCGGGTTGATTGAGGCGTTAAACGGCAATGTTGCTCAAATTTCTCAAACTATAAATGTCATAACTAGAACACTATTCGCATGTCAAGCGACGATGGCGGATTTGAAGGGTGTAAAAACATTCGATCTGTCATAACATAATACAGTGTGTCTCACTTCTCATGGAAACACCCTGGTATCTTCCGTAATTATTGGAGTAGAATTATGTAATTTTTACGATCGGTTGATATACTGAGGATGACTCTAAATTATCTCATGGGGTTGACCTGAGTGACATACACTACGCGCCAGAAGCGATGGATATACCGATTTTTGCGAAAAATAATATAAGGTGGTAAGATAGGATCAAAATTCGTAATCAGGAATCAACTTAAGTACCAATCCATATTTTCGCTAAAAAAATTCAGTTATGAAAAATCCAAATTTGTCTCACTTGCCATGGAAACGCCCCCGTATCCTCCGTAATTATTGTAGTAGAATTCTGTAATTTCCAGGATCGATAGATATATCGAAAATAAGTCTAAATCTCTTCTGGGGTTGATCTGAGTGACATACACTGCGCGCCAGGGGCGATGGATATATTGATTTTTGCTATAAATAGTATAAGGGGGCAAGACAGACACAAAATTCTTACAGATTCGTGATCAGGACATCAATTTCAGTACCAATCCATATTTTCACTGGAAAATTTTCAGTTCTGAAAAATCCGAATTAGTCTCACTGCCAATGGAAACACCCCTGTAACTTCTGTAATTATTGGAGTAGAATTCTGTAATTTCCACGATCATCAAATATACCGAGGATGAGTCCAAATCTCTTCTGAAGTTATTCTGAGTGACATACACTGCGTGTCAGGTGCAATGGATAGAAAGATTTTTGTAGAGTTTATAACTAACTGTAGAACATGATATCGAGTGATAATTATCAGTGATAATGCAATAACATAATCGGACTTGGTTTTTCATTTTGAACACTTTTATCGATTTTGTTATTTTCGGAAATAAAGTTCAATACTTCCTTTAGAAAATCCATATTTTTGTACTACCCTCTGGAAGCTCAGCAAATTTGACTCCATGATATTATTGAGACTCATCCCCTGAATATCTACCTATCGTGGAAATTTCAGAGCTCCACTCCACTAATTACGATTGATACGGAGGTGTTTCCATGAGAAGTGGGAAAATTCGAATTTTTCCGAACTGAAATATTCTTCAGCAATATCAGTTATAAATTTGATGTCCTAATCACGGATCAGTAAAATTCTGCTTATCTCGCCTAATATTATTTTTCGCAAAAATCAGCATTTCAATGCCCCTGCTGCGCAATATATCACTCAGGTCAACCCCGGAAAATATTCAGCATCATCTCCGGTATACCCAATGATCGTGGAAATTTCAGAATTCTACTTTAATCATTATGGCAGATACGGTGGTGTTTCCATGAAAAGTGGGACAAATTCGGATTTTTCAGAACTGAAAATTTTTCAGCGAAAATATGGACTGGTACTAAAGTTCATGTCCTGATCATGAATCCGTAAGAATTTTGAGCATATCTTGCCCCCCTTATATTATTTTTCGTAAAAATCAATATATCCATCGCCCCTGGCGAGCAGTGTATGTCACTCAGATTAACCCCAGAAGAGTTTTAGACGTATACTCGGTATATCTAACGATCCTGAAAATTACAGAATTCTACTACAATAATTACGGAAGGCGTTTCCATGGAAAGAGATACAAATTCGAATTTTTCAGAACTGAAAATTTTTCAGCGAAAATATGGAATGGTACTGAAGTTGATGTCCTGATCACGAATCCATAAGAATTTTCAGCCTATCTTGCTCCCTATTATTATTTTTCTTAAAAATCGGTATATCCATCGCTTCTGGCGCGCAGTGTATGTTATTCAGGTAAATCCCATGAGAAAATTTAGACTCGTAGACCCGTTTATCTACCGATCACGAAAATTACAGAATTCTTCTCCAATAATTAGGGAAGATACGGGGGTGTTTCCATGAGAAGTGAGACACACTGTATATTGTCGATTTTACAGTGCACATAAACCTTGTTATTTTTGAGACTATGATTCATTGTGGTCCATAAAAACGATTTCTGATAAAGAGAAAGCAAATAATTTATTCTTGTTATGGAGGCCTAGGATTTGAAAATATGGCAACGTTGCGAAATTGATTGAAGCTGTCAACTGTGGGATTGGTTGATCGGGTGATTACGTCACAACATTTGCCATTTGAATTTTGCCAACTTTAAATATTTTTTTGCAAGTAGTTTTAGAAAATTAAAAAAAAAAGAAAGAAAATTTCTAACAGACATTTCACAAACTGTAGAATCCAATAAAAATATTTTGAAAATTTTGGTGTCTTCGTCCATTCTGAGAGTCGGAAATTTCCTCCTCTTTAAGAATCTTTTTTCAGATTAACGATCCCTATTACTGGCTCGCCTTCTTCTGAATCTTAATTTGTTATTTATAACAATCATTATTTTAATCAGATAGTTTTGATTTTTAGTATATTGGCAATCCGAATCGAATGGGCTATCCATGTTCGACGATATTTTACTTACCGGCGAAAGAGTATGTTTATATTAATCCTCAAAATATCTTAATATAGAATTGCTTTTCTTCCATTATGATAATTATTCTTATAATGCTTCCCACTTCTGCAATAAGTTTACTGATGAAAGATGTGAATAATCCTTGTTTTGTATTAGCAAAGACTTTATTTTTGTTTGCCAAAGGTCATCGGCTTTCAGCCCTACTGTTGTTCAAAAACATTGAAAACGAAACAAAAATTATAATATTCTGCTAATGAATGAATTTACATAATTACCTCCAATGACATTCGTTTCGTCATGCATGAATGCGGGCAAAGCTGGTCTTCGATAATTCTCGTCTCTATTAGTTGCACCGATCAGTCTGTACTGGCCTTCAGTAGGATTGGGGTCCACGTGCAGGAATAAAATGCACATTTTTCGAGGTTGTCAGTCCAGAACTGAGTCGAATCTGAGTTGCTGAAAGTTCTACATTTTACAGTGTCATTATAAATCTAAACAAACAGATAAGGAAAACCGATATTCATTTATTTAATTTGTTAATGAACCACACACCGCATTAACTAGTTTCCAAGTTATTGTGATAGGTACATTATACCGAGGTCGATGGCTCATAACCTTCGACAAACCGATACTTCTTTCGTCTCATGGTCAAGTTTGAGGTTCAACGGGAGAGGAAATTACCTCGTATGTTCTTCCTTCGAAATTTCATTATTATTAAAGTTATGTCGTTATGTGTTGATTCTTCGATATGACAAGCATTGAAGATAAGGATAATGTGTTGAATAATGGTGAGTGTTTGTTTCACAAATTTGTTCAACATATATCTATTGTTCGGAGTATTATGTTATCATTGATTTCAATATCTTCTTTCCAAATGGTTTGTTGAAAAATATTCCATACATCCAGAGGCGCAACATATTTTTTTGAACCTACAATATTTTTTTTTTAGAAGTAGAAACTATTGCATGATAATCCACTATAGAAATTATAGTAACATTCTGATGCCATGAAATCTCAAAAGTCCTTTATTTTCAAAAATGACTCCAACTTTAAAATTTCGAATGATACCTACAATAAAAGGTAATGAGACAGAAAACCATCTACCAAATTCGCAATATATATATATATATATATATCATTGGTTCCTAATGCAACTCTTGATTTTTACTTTCGAACGAGAGAGAGAGGAGCGAAAAAGTACTGTAGTGATAGACACTAAAAAAATAGCTAATAAAAAACCTGTTTAAAGACAAGCTTTTATTTAAGCCGTGTACTAAAACGTATTAAATAAGTTTAAGTCATCGCTGACAATGATTTAATTATTTGTTTTCAAAAACCTTGTCGCACGAAGTGTTCATAAAAGTAGGTACCAATTAATTTCATTGGACAATGATTGGTTGGTAAGTAACAACTTGTCGAAGTATTTATTTGTCAGCGATGACTTAAACTTATTTTATACGTTTTAGTACACGGCTAAAATAAAAGCATGTCTTTAAAAGGTTTTTTTATTAGTTATTTTATTAAAGTTGTAATTAGTTTTGTGACAAAAGATACGTTTTTGTATAATCAGGCTTTGAATTGATTATTTACTCAGCAAAGGAAATATAGTCATCTGTTCATTTCTAATAGAACATCGTCATCACAAGATCTCTTCCCTGTAAGTTTTGAGTTGAAAGAAATCATTATCTCCGACCCCAATAACTCACACACACCAATTTTGAATAGAATCTGACCATAATCACAAAAGTCGTCCGCCATCCTGAAGTCTCCATCTTGAATTCATAGATTTTTGACAAAAAATTCATAATCTCCGAACCTGAAAATCCTCACATACCAATTTTGAATGAAATATGACCATAATCAGAAAACTCGTCCTCCGTCTTGAATTTATAAATTATGACAAAACATTCAAAATCTCCGACCGCGAAAACCGCCGCATACCAATTTTGAATCAATTCGAACCATAATCAGAAAACGCGTCCTCCATCTTGGGGCCGCCATCTTGAATTTATGAATTTCGACAAAAAATGCATAATTTCCGACCCCGAAAATCCCCGCATACCAATTTTGAATCGAATCGGACCATAATCACAAAACTCGTCCGCCAACTTGAATGTGAGAATTTTAACAAAACATTCATAATCTCCGACCCCGAAAACCCCCCCAAAACAAATTTTGAATCTAATCGGACCACAATCACAAAACTCCTCGCCGCCATCTTCAATTTAAGAATTTTGACAAAACATTCATAATCTCCGACCCCGAAAACCCCCGCATACCAATTTTGAATCGAATCGGACCATAACCACAAAACTCGTCCGCCATCTTGAATGTGAGAATTTCAATTTACGAATTTTGTACACACACACTGTATATAAAATAATTCATTATTTCACAACCTTGAATGAAATTTAGTAATAGTCCACTTGGGGTTACTCTTATCAATGGGCTCTATCATGGTATATTCTATGAAGTCAAAATTCCAATTCTTGTCTATTAGTATTACAGTGTCCTGAAAAAAATAAAACAGACTGTTATTTTGTCTTGGCAATTTTTAATTTCCGTAATTTTCAGGTGCATTATAGAAACATATTGTCCTTACTTTTTCCATATGTAAATGTGCGTGATCAGCACCGTAATAAATGTTTATACACTTGCAAAAATGTTCCGACTGTATCGGTATTTATCCAATTGGTTGGTATATGACTTGCACACTATTTTAAAAATCTGGGAATACGAACCTTCAGCTTCGCGTAAAAATAAAATAATTAATAAAAAAAACCTTTTTAAAGATTTTATTCAAATGCGCTAAAAAGTAAAAAATATCTGCTTTGGATGTGCGACGTAGGTTATTCCGTGAGTTATAGAGTCAAGAGCTTGTTGCGCAAAGTTTTCAGTTCGAATACAAAAGCGACAATGTGCTTTTGCATCTATAACTCACGAAATAACCTGGCACATCCAAGTAGTTCAAAAAATATTTCATTCTCATTTTCAACTGTGTTAAAAGAAAAAAAAATCACAATTTCAGTCAGTGCTACGAAAAAGATGGGAAATGTGGGTTGAATTTATCTGCATTTCAACGTATAATTCATTGCAATTTGTTACTCAATCTAACAATGAGCGAACATGGGAATAGAGTCAATGGCTTGAATAAGGAAGTTTATGAAATGGTGTTTAAATACATGAAATTACACACTAAACTACAACACTACTTCTAGTTAACACCAATGAGAACTTATTGTTTGTATTGTTACGGAAGCGAATACCGTAAGCCACTGCATGTTGTTTCAATAGCCCACGCTAGGTGACGTCAGATCCGGGGACTCTTGAAATTTCCTGAATTTTTCAGTGATTTTTGGTACTAATTGTAATGTTTTATTATCCAATAGAAGTACTTATTAATGTTTTATTAGATATGTTTTGAATGACAAATTCCAGATAATATGTGACACTCACAACTGAACTATATAAAATAGGAAAAGGTATGGTAACATCATACTGAGGCTTATGTTACATCCCTCATATCATAAAAAATAAACTAATGGAAATTCATAAATCGAGCTTTTCTGGAGGCTTCACTTTTCTGCCAGACCTGGTCCTATAATTGTCAATGGGTAAAGTATCGGGAATAATCGAGTTGGAATGACTATTATCAGTATCTTGGTTATTAATATTTCTTTCAATTTCTAATGGTTGTTCAGAAATTCCAGGATCAAGAATTTTCACAATATCTTTAGAAAACTGTCCTGGAAAATCAGCCCTTGTTTTATGAATTATTGCGGAATTCCTTCTGATTGTTTTTCCATCAGCTGTTTTCATTATAATTGATCTCGCGTTTTCCGTGTTGACAACTTCACCTCCTTTCTAGTCTCGATGATCAACTTTGTATCATATTTTATCACCTATCTTGGGAACTTCTTTGATTTTCGTATGTCTGTCTGTATGAACTTCTTTCGGTTTTTTGCTTAACTGTGTGGCGATACTGTACCAGTTGAATTGTTGTAACTAATTTTTCCAATTGGCTGACATGTTTTCCGCTAGCGGCAGAGGTTTAGGTGGTCGAATGCCAGTAACTGCTTCATCTCCCATAACAAACTTTTACACTGTTTCTTTCTCAACTAATCTGGTTTGTGGTGATTCGTTTACTGTATTCTGACACTATGTAACGTTTTATTATCCAATATAAGTACTTATTAATGTTTTATTAGATATGTTCTAAATGACAAATTCCAGATAATATGTGACACTGACTACTGAACTGTATAAAATAGGAAAAGATAAGGTAACATCATACTGAGGCTTATGTTACACTGAAGAGCTCTCTATATAATTCATCACGAGCGACAGACAGTTAGCAGATTATTGAACAGCACAGTGTTTATTGGAGGATTGATTCAGATTAGAAATGCAGTGTCGCGTGCGGTATTTCAATACTGAACTGTGACTGATTTATTTAGTTGACAGAGTGTATTATTGTGTTTTCGTGACGTGTAAATAAAGGGACAATAATAAGTCGAGTATTTTAATAGAGACGAATCCCAGATTCGTAACAGTTGGTGTCAGAAGTGAGGATATTAGTGACTATTCGAGAACAATTAATGATGAATATGATAAATACACCCTATGACTAAGTGGAGGCCATAATGAAAATTATCAAAGCAGTTTGCCGAACAAGAGAAGGCAATTTGAAAAAAAAACAACAAAAAACAAGAAGAGGAGGAATGTCGACAAAAGGAAGAAGAACGTCGTCAGAGAGAAAAACAAGAGGAGGAACAGAGACAAAAAACATGCGGAAAATAAACAGCTGCAGGAAAATTTCCGAAAAAGTCTAGAAGAACAAAATAAGAAATGTGAACAATAGAAAGCATTTTTTACAAGCTTTTATTTAGTTTCACCTGTCCCGTTGTCTGTCTGTAATCAAATCTTGCAAGTTAAATTTGACCCACTTCTAATCGTCCGATTGATTTGAAATATGGCAGGTGTATATAATTCCGGTGACATGCATTATGAAATTTTTGTCAGGAAAAAAAACAAAATGGCGACTCCAATATTGCGGACAATTTTGTGATTATGGTCCGATTCTATTCAAAATTGGTATCTAGGGGTCAAAATTCAAAAATAAATTAGATAGAAAGTACCAAACTAGTTATTTAACATCATAAATACTAAAAAATAAAAACGAAAAAAATTTATTTAAAAACAAGCTTTTATTAGTTGTTAATAAAAACAGAACTAAAAATTCAAAAATAAAAATTAAAAAAAAAATTAAGACAAGCTTTCATACAAATCCAATAAAAAGGAAAAAATAATTTCTTTCATTGTTTGATCTAGGTTATTCTGTGAGTTACAGGTTCAAAAGCTTGCCGCGGATACAAAATAGGTAATCTTGCGCAGAAATATTTTGAATCTGTTACTCACAGAATAACCTAGATCAAACAATGAAAGAAATTATTTTTTCCTTTTTAGTGCATTTGTATAAAAGCTTGTATTTGAAAATGTTTTTTATATAATTTTTTTTTATATAATGTTCAGAAAATTGGATTATGGTGGTCATATTGGTTTTTAGGATTTTCCTGCAGGTGGAATAACAAATGCGCCACTCAGTGTAATAAAGTCCCAAACCTCAATCAATATTTTCTTTCGAATTTAATATTTGAAAAAAAAATTGTTAGTTGATCCCGGCAGTTTTGTTTAATTTCGAATATAGCTATAGCGTTCACACTTGAAATACTGAATCATCAATTCATACAATTTGTTTTTACCCACTAGTCACAGATTGCAGCAATCACTGGATGATATTAAAATAAACTTATTTCTATTGGGTATATATTTCAAATCTCGTATATTCGATAAACTGATATAATTTGCATTCACTGGATGCGAGAATTACATACGCAAAAATCTGATAAGGTTAATGTTTCAATGATGGAAATTTGAATGAATGAATGTTTATTGTTACAGGAATTTTTAGAGAAATTATTACGGTTTTAGTTAGTTACAGAAAGTATTTACATATTGTGTTTGTTGCATTTTTGTACTTGATTTTAATTTAATGCATTAATAAAATGTTTGGTAAGATAACATTATGAACATAATTGAAATAGCATAAAAAATGTTTAACAAAAAATTAAACCGACGAAAAACGGAACTGAAAAGCAAAAAATTTAATAAACCTTCTTAGTTTTAATAACTAAGCTCCTAAAGTAATGTAAGTAACTAATTTTGAGTCGGCGCCAAATAAACAATCAACGAAGATCATTAAATTATCAAAATGTCACCGCGCATCTCGATGCCATCATTTTACGCTTTACCTAACTCATTTGCTTGTTTGTTTGTCGCCGACTCAAAATTAGTTACTTCCATTAGTTTAGGAGCTTAGTTATTGAGTCTAAGAAGGTTTATTTTATTTTTTGCTTTTCAGTTCCGTTTTTCGTCGGTGTAATTTTTTGTTAAAAGGTTTTTTTTTGTGGCTGAAATCTACTAATTACTACCTATTTAATTTTTTATTACTTCCAAAATACTTACTTACCCACCTTACTTCATCTATTAACAGTTAAATAATATCTACTTTAATTATTTATTGTTACATAATATAAATTAATTTTGATAGTTCTGGTACACTTTGTATATAATTCCATCCTCTCATAGAATGTAATTATTGTGACTGATGTAGGAGAACAAAAATAATGACAATAGCAATCTGTCAATGTCAACTACATATGTGTGCCAATGTTCACAAGTGAAAAATCAATCATCCCCTATTTTTCTACCCATAAGTATAGATTATTCCATCCCAAATTCAAATGTAATCAACTATGAGGTATGCACTATCTAATAAAAAAAGAATCATCCAAATCGGACAACCCAGTACAAAGTTATGACTGATAGAATCGGTCAACGAACCAAAATTCAGAGGGTGAACGATCAATATCCTCCATTTTGCTATCCTTAGGGGAGAATTTTTCTTCTCAAATTCGAATGGGACCAACCTCGAAGTACACCCTATCCTATGAAAATGAATCATCGGAATCGAAGTACTCTGTAAAAAGTTATGCGTGGTCATACATAAAAAAAAATATACGCGTCGACTAGAAAACCTCCTCTTTTTTTATTTCGTCGGTTAAAAATATACGCGTCGCCTAGAGAACCTCCTCCTTTTTGATTTCGTCGGTTAAAAATGAACATGAGAGAGCGCCCGACTGAGTTGGGGAACTTGATTTCTGGTATTCGCAAAATCAGTTAAGTTATACTAGCTTCCAGACTTAAGTCATAATAGTAAATTCAGATTGCAGATAGGCCCATAAAATCCACAGAAGCAAATAATCAAGAGCTTAAATCTAGGTATGAATTGAATGAAACTCAAAGCTAAAAATATAAATTAAAATTAGAAGAATTGCAGAATGTGAGCATTTGGATTTCTATTTACGAATAGAGATATCATTATTTAGTACTGCTCCAAAATAATGTCGTGTAAACAAGATTATATATATTCTGCTCACCCAAATCAATGTCCGGCAGTACCTCGACTTAACATTCAGGAATCAGTGGATAGGGAGTCGAAGATCGCTAAACGATCACCTGATCTTACGCCATTAGACGTATTCTTATGGGTATATATGAAAAGTATGGTATGAAAAACAAAACCAAGCAATCTTGCTGACTTGAAAAGAATAACGCTTGTGATTAAGTCCGTCAATCCTCAGATGTTAATTAATTAACGTTAGAAGATATTTTCATTTGTGATTAGGATGCTGCCAAGACGTTCTGGGCAATCATTCTGAACAGATACATTGAAATTGATTTGTTTTTCATTTTATTATATTATCAAGAACGAAACGCTGTTAGTTATAACTTCGTTAACCAGATGTATTTTTGTATACAAGCTTTTATTTAGTTTCACTTGTTCGTTCGTTCGTTAGTTAGGGTCAAATCTTGCAAGTGAATTTTGACCGACTTCGAGTCGTCCGATTCATTTGAAATTTGGCAGATGTTCATAATTCCAGTGAAAATGCATTGAAATTTTTGTTAGAGAAAAAAACAAAATGGAGGCTCTAAGATGGCGGATGAGATTTGCAATTATGGTCCGATTTGATTCAAAATTGGTATGTAGGGGTTTTCGGGGTCGGAAATTATGAATTTTCTGTCAAAATTCGTACATTCAAGATGGCGGCTCCAAGATGGCGGACGAGTTTTGTGATTATGGTCCGAATCGATTCAAAATTGGTATGTGGTGGTTTTCGTGGTCGGAGATTACGAAATTCATAAATTTAGGATGGTGGCTCCAAGATGGAGGACGAGTTTTATGATTATGGATCATATTTTATTCAAAATTGGTATGATGGGGTTTTCAGGTTTTGAATTTTTTGTCAAAATTTATAAATTCAAGATGGAGGACGAGTTTTATGATTATGATCATATTTTATTCAAAATTGGTATGATGGGGTTTTCAGGTTCAGAGATTTTTGTCAAAATCTATAGGTTCAAGATGGCGACTTCAGGATCGCGGACGAGTTTTGTGATTATGGTCAGATTCTATTCAAAATTTTAAAGACAAGCTTTTATTCAAGCCGTATACTAAAACGTATAAAATAAGTTTAAGTCATCGCTGACAATGATTTAATTATTTTTTGTTGAATTATTTTGTTTCAAAAAGCTTGTAGCGCGAATTCTAATGAAATTAATACTCCGACAAGTTGTTACTTACCAACCAATCATTTTCCAATGAAATTAATTGGTACCTCCTTTTATAAACACTTCGCGCGACAAGGTTTTTGAAAACAAATAATTCAACAAAAAATTATTAAATCATTGTCAGCGATGACTTAAACTTATTTTATACGTTTTAGTACGCGGCTTAAATAAAAGCTTGTCTTTAAAAAGGATTTTTGTTAGTTGTTTTATTTTCTGGTAATTTTTGCAATAAACTTCAAAACAATAGAGAATGGAAATATCTTCCAAATGATTTATCACAAGCCCCTACTTTCAATTTAAAAGTTTGGTGGTGTCAACTGTCACTCGAAGGAGATTTAATTTGGGGATGACATTTTTACGTTGCGGGATGTCATTTTAGAATCTGACATTGACGTGTCTTTGGATTTTTCATAGATATGTACAATCATTGAGATACTGAATATAATCAATTTGTTCTCAAATGCATACTTTCTTCGGCATTGTGAGAGAAACGAAATGTATTAAAGAGGGGCCGGGATAGGTAAACGAGTACTCGTCTATTCTATCTAACAAACCCGAAGGTGACATCCATACTGGAAGAGCTGATGAGCTTGCAAAAGGAAGATCATAGCTCACTCCATGGTACGGTACC
Organism: Gonioctena quinquepunctata; assembly: GCA_018342105.1. Taxonomy (NCBI): domain Eukaryota; kingdom Metazoa; phylum Arthropoda; class Insecta; order Coleoptera; family Chrysomelidae; genus Gonioctena; species Gonioctena quinquepunctata. The sequence continues at coordinate 24,016 of JAFIRS010001598.1, forward strand.
AAATAAGGGTATGGATAAAAACATTATGAAAATTAACAAACAAAATCCCAAAAATTATTCTTAAAAACATCCAAAAAATCAAGAAGCTCATTGGATTCGAAATGGATAAAAAATTGCAAAATTTATAAACAAATGAAGATAAAAAAAAGCATTTAGTTTTTCATTTAGATTCTTAAAGACGAGGAAATTTTCAATAAAAAAGTTCTAACTCCCGGAACTCTCTATTGCTAATAATTTTAGATCAACGCTGAATATAGTCCTCCGCGTGGCTATTTAGGGATGCGCGCGCGGCCTCTAAAGCGAGTACGTCACATAATATTTTTTTAAGTATTAAATATCAATTTAAAAAAACCAAATCAATTATGGTGTGTTCTCAACACTTGAAGAAATAAGGTCCCGTTGGAAAAAATTTTCAACAAGTTAGGCGATTGTTAATTAACTAAATTTGATTGAAGGCAATGAAAATTGTTTAAATAATTGACCTAAACATGTTTTGCTTCTTGGAGCCTTTCTTATATGTGTACTCGAAAATTCTCGAATATTTGTTGAACAAATAATGTAATCGAAATTAATCGTTAATGAAATACATAAAAATACAGCTGAAGCATGATAATTTAACAGTTACAAACGAGAAAAATTGAAAAAAGTCGAGTAAAACTGCATTATTTGATCAACAAATGTATTTATTTTTAAATAAACAATTGAAACTTTCAGATATTTTATTAGTTAACAATATTTAATTGCTAAAGGCCATAAAATATTGAAAAACGCCGAAAACACCTTTAATTTTTATGAACAAATGCGCATAGCACGTGATTGACAATAGTTACAAACTTGGGAAGCATCTCATTTTGAAGATTAATTAATCCTTTATAAAAACGACTTGAATGTTGATTTTCGTATCTTTATTAGTTTAAAAGTTATTGCAGTTTTTTAGTTGAAAAATCAAATCGCTGTTTCAACTTCTGTATCGTGTAATATTAAAAACGCTATACAACTTTTTTTTTTATCAATATAGTGTTTCATATTGTTGTTTTTGTAATTTTTCAAAGATTTATAAAAAAAAATTAAGATTGTCAGAATTTGTTTATTACATTGTTAATAAACAATGAAATTGTCGTTAAAATTTTTTTCTTTATAGAGACTTGTCAATTATGATTTCTAAAAAAAACGGTTATAAACAATTTAATTGTTTTCAAGATTTTTTTTAATATGAAAATTTGTTTACAAACAATTTTATAAACAAATGGCGTGAATTTTTTTAACGTTAATTAATGTCTTTCATCATTACAAATCCAGTAATATGGTAACAAATATTTTAAAAACACATTTTTACAACATTTTTGGGATTTTTAACTCTTTTGCAATTTAAAAAAAAATATTATAAACAAAATAATCATTTTTTTTATGTGATATTTTTGATTACATAGGTATATAAGAAAGGCTCCAAGAAGCGAAAACTTTTTAGGTAAATTATTTTCATTGCCTTTGATGAACACGGAGGTCTTGGAAAATTTAGTTAATTAACAATCGCCTAACTTGTTGAAAAATTGAGTTAGATTGAATTTTCCAACGGGACCTTATTCCTTGTGTTGAGAACACACCATGATATATTTGAATTTTTCAATTGATATTTAATACTTAAAAAAATAATTTTATGTGACGTACTCGCTTTAGAGGCCACGCGCGCATGCCGAAATAGCTACGCGGAAGCCTATTTTCAGAGTTAATTTAAAATTATTAGCAATAGAGATAGAGTTCCGGGAGTTGGGACTTTTTTATTGGAAATTTCCTTCTATTTAAGAATATTTCAGATTCAGATTTTGATTATCTCTTATAGTTTCTGAGTTATTCGCGAAAAACTAAATGCTTTTTTTTCATCTTCATTTGTTTATAACTTTTGCAATTTTTTATCTGCTAATAAAACATTTTGATACATTTTTCTAGACGTCATTCCGAATCATGAGCTATCGCTCATATTTTTAGGAGCTATTACAAGAATTACACGTTTTTGAACTTGTGAAGTAGACTAAATATTTATGTAATACATTTTCCTGTGAAACGAATTAAGCTAGGCTATTCAAAAATTAATTATGTAACATTGACGTTGAAAAAGAAAACATTCTCAATTGAATATTGATAGAAAGATTTTTCTGTGAATTGAGAAATCCACGATTAAAATGAAGTTATTTTTTGTGAATGTCTAACAGAAAACAACTATCAATATTCAATTGAGAATGTTTCCCTTTTCAACATGAATACCTCATAAGAGGTTATCTTGACCATAGTCACTATCTTCCATAGAAGATAGTGACTAAAGTTTATCTTTCAGATTCGCAGATGATTCCACATCTGATTTTATGAACATCCTGTTTATATTTTCAACAAAGTAACATTGACATTGAGATGAAAAATATGGTCAGTTTGTACAGTCTAAGGTTTATGCTAACTATAAAGAGCTGATTAGATATGTAGCAAAAATGTATAGAGAAGGCTGAAGGAGAAAATGCTAGATCATAAAATAGATAACTCCCATGATAAAATGAACTACTTGGCGACTAATAAATAAATAAAAAAATATGAAAAATGAGCATAGTTGAAAATGGGATGAAGCTACAGTAAATATTCTTACGAAATTGGGTCCGTTTTCTATTAAAAATATTCGAATAATTTAATGTACCTACGTTTATTACGCACAACACAATAATGCACTCTGACAATAAAATACTCAAATTACAGTTTACTACTAGAATGTACCACGTATCGCATTGCACAGAATAATAATTCACCTTAACTCGCCATGACCGAACTACTGAATGACTTAAACTTCCGCGGCCGTCCCGACCTAATATCCTCGTTTTTGGCTTCCAAAATCTTTCGGAACCTTCTTGTCGGTTCGTGGAACATCGAGATCATTATTTCATCACATTCCTGGAATTCCGACTCGGAAATCCCCCATCATTACCTCGTTTGGCATGCGAGAAAGATGAACAACGTAGAGGCGTACTGTTCTTATGTTCGTAACACTGCCCCCTCTCATTTTGATCAAAAGCCACTGGTTCACCATGACAGGGCTTTCGAGGTGAACAACCTTCATCTTAGTCCTAGGGCAGCGCTGGATTCTGTAAACTAGATCGTTGATCCTCTTCTTAACCTCGTACGTTCCTTTCCGAAACGGTGTTAATTTGGGGGATATCCCAAATCCATATCATATGGAAGGTTACCATGTCAAGAAACGTTGTTCCTCCACAAAAAACCACATTCATTCAATAATCAAAATCATAATATGCACTTTGAGAAAATGGATTATTTCGCCAATTGGCAATTCTGTAAGATATATCCTGTTTTAGCCTAATTAGAGCTCGTGCAACCAATAAATTGCTTGGGGATTCCTCAAATGGCAGCATCAAGGGCATTCTTCTAGTCGAGCCTCAAACATCGTTTCAGATAAACCAGGTACCTTGACGGTTTTGGTTATCCACAACTCCACAGAACGCCCCCTTTCGGATGATATTGTTACGAAACTGGGGTCCGTTTATTTTTATTAAAACAATAGTCGAATTATTTCAATGTCCGTTTTATTTTCACTTCAAATATAACACACTACTGCACCACAGATAATCACTGTTCCAATACTCGCTTTACACTGTACTATCTTACTGATCACACAATTGACATCAAAGAATAAAACTAACTTCCTCGCCTATCGCGTTTGACCCTCTTATATAGTATGGCCGAAATATCTAGAAGAGTGGCGAACTTTCGGGAATGTTCTTTATAACAATCTCGTCGGCCTCGTGACGTCGTTGCAGAGTTCCAACGGCCACAGTCGTCCGGTACGCGAGGTGAATAGGGGCTTACGCCGCTTATTTGTAACAATATTGTTGAAATAAATTCTTCCGCTCCAATTTTAATGGTTTTCTGCTCATCATCGAAATAAAATCCATAGTCACACATCGGATCCATACCAAGAATAAACTCGTCTTCTATGTCTGCCACAAAAAACTCTTTTCATCAGTCGTCGTTGGTGTCAGCTTTCCCTCATATCGGTGCATTCTCTCCAGTGACCGTTCGTAGAATGAAATTTGATGTATGTTGTCTTACATTGCCTGGTTCTAGGATACCGCTGCGGACCAGGCAAACTGATGCACCAGTGTCTATAGTGCATATGACGCCTCTTTGGTTCACCTTTCCTCTGATGGTCAAACTATCGATAGTTCTTCTGATTCTGTTGACGTGGATGATCCTGGGGGTTTCGTTATCACTAGCCAGCATGGGCCCCGATATGCTGGCTGATTTTCCAAGTATCTATCCGAGGACTCTCTAGATGATCCCGTCTTCGCAGATGAGTAAGAACGTGGGGGTGTCCTGGCTGGTAATGACGTTCGTGGTGGTACCCTCACCCTGCAATCTCTCTTGATATGTCCGCTCCTCCCACATCTGAAGCCAAATCCAAAAATATTTATTTTTCATCATTAAAATACATTTGACTTAACCTAAAATATACATCTGAAGCAGTTTCCTTTCAATTGGTTAGTAGCGTTGCTATCCCTGGGTTCCAATGTTTCTAATATTCTACTAAATATCTGCTTTATGCTGTCACTTTGTGTTTCTTCCAGTGCCGTCCCTTCGATTCCGCTCTCACTTTCGTCCTTAAGGTATTGAAAGCCGCTTCTAAGGAACTTCCAAGGAACGAACTAGAGCTTCACTGTATTTCTTGAAGGGTGTTAATCTTGGAGTCTTTTGTATTTCGATATCTCTCAATCCATCAATCCACTGCCAACAGTTCTTTGAAATGCTGGATGAGTCTCTGCACGTCTGCTTCAAACTACTGCAGACTTATCCAAGATTTCTGCACTAGTATTTTCAACTGTGCCCGGTACAATTGTTCTTTAATCAGGTCTCCATATTTGCGATGCTGGTTCTACGGGATGTTCTGTAACGTTGCCAAAGCAGGTCCCCCTAAAGCCACTATAAGTGCAGTAGCATTTTCTTCATCGTCCCATCATTGGCCGTTGCCGCAGCTTCAAACTGTTTACGATATAGGGATCATGGTAACTGTTCATCAAAATTCGATGGTTTTACGGAATTGTGCGATGAAGCAAACTTCTCTTCTAGTTCTTCCCGCACCACCCACACTTTTTCTTTGCTCCCTTTCGGACTGCCTTGAGACTTTTTTATCTTACTGTCCTTTCCTTCCATCGTTTTCCAGACTGTGTTGATTTCGGCCACAATTTTATCAACATATTTATTCAGGTCTATGATTTGCTCCTCGGTTTTCTGAATAATCTGCTCAAAAATTGCTTTTTGTTCTTCCAGAATTTTCTGTAAGTTTTCCTGCTTCCGTTTTTCTTCCTTCTGGCGACGAATCTTCTTGCTTTTCTCTCTGTATTTGTTCCTTTTCCTTTTGTTTTTCTATTTGGTATTTATTCCTTCTCTACGGAAAATTGTTGCTTGATGATGAGCTTCCATATCGTCGTAGGGTGTATTTCTCGTATTCACCATTAATTGTTCTCGAATAGTGACTGAAAATCCTCACTTTCGACACCAACTGTTACGAAACTAGGTCAATATACTCGATTAATTCAATGTCCGTTCATTACACTTTGAAAACACAACACAATTATGCACTCTGACAATAAAATAATCACAGTTTTCTACTGAAATGTACCGCGTACTGCACAACATAATAATTCACCTTGGACTCGCAAAGACCGAATTACTGAATGACTAATCTTCCGCGGCCGGCCCGACCTTATATAAAACTATAGGGCATTTCTCTCGAGTAATGGTAAAATCTTTGAGACGAATATTAAAGATCAGTTGACCTCATTTATAATGAAAAATAAGTTGTTGTCAGCAAATCAGCATGGTTTTATTGCAAATAAAAGTGCTGAAACACACGAAATATAGATTTGTAGATTATTTATAGATTTTTCGCGAACTTTTGATCTAGTAAACCAGGAGTTCCTCTTGTGCAAAATAAATAGATATGGTATCAGAGGTAGAGCCCTAGACCTAATGAGATCTTACTTGGTTAATAGGTCCCAATATGTAAGGATAAATGAAGTGTAAAATAAACCCGAGATGATAAAACAAGGTACACCGCATGGATCAATATTAGGACTACTTCTTTTTCTCATTTATGCTAATGCTGCATAACCTGCATTATGTCCATGTAGAAGCATTTGCAGATGATACAATCATCCTTATAAAGAACCCTCAATCTAAGAAACTTGTAGAAACGACGCAAATGGCGCATAATGAAATATCCGAATGGTCTATATACAACGCCCCCATCTTAATGCTCAGAAAACATCTATTTATATAACTTGCGTGGGAAACTGGAAAATATCAGTATTTTTATTGATAGAGAAAGAATATTGGGGGCATATGAATCAACCAAGTACTAGGTAGGTATAACTTTGGATCGCAACGTCACCTGGGAACCACATATTGTCCCACTTTGTAATAAATTATGGAAACATTGTTTTACATTTAATTTTATTTCTAATCATTTTCACTGTAATATATTGTTAATTCTCTACTATGCAAATATACACACTAGGCTTTAAAATCTGACATCCTACTCCCGTGCCGGGTTCTTAGACTGTGAGCGGCAGACCGTATGCAGTTTCCATGCTGACGTCACAACATTCGTATCATGTGGAGGTGTGTTTGTTTTTTTTTCATAATTGGAAAAACAATTAACGTGGACATTATTCATGAGTGTAATGAGTGCAAGCGAACATATAAGCGTTATTACGACTTAAGAAGACATTTAAAAAATGATACTAAAGAAAAAAATCAATGCAATTGCACCTTTAAACGTAAAAAGCCAATTTGAATGCAATAAATGTAATAAGCAGTTCGGTAATTCAGAATTACATGTTAAAAAAGTGCACAATGCTGCAGACCAATCGTGGGAACCGAAACAATGTGACTATTCTGCATTTTTTTTTTTTAAGAGTACCTATGGAGCGGTTCACAACATCCACATGGAATGTGAGACAATTAATTTTGATAACCCTAGATAATTTATTATTTGGAAAGAAATTCTAGAAAAGTTCATCAAGGAAAAAGGTTCTCAATTGGAATAACAAATCATGTCATCTATGCCACAGATCTGGCATTATAAAACAGAGGCAACTTTTCAGTACGAAAAAAGCACAAAAATAATTAATAAAAAAACTTTTTAAAGACAAGCTTTTATTCAAATGCACTAGAAAGAAAAAAATAACTTCTTTGGAGGTATAACTCACGGAATAACCTACGTCGCACATCCAAAAAGTTTTCTTATTAATTATTTTATTTTGTGCTCTTGAGTGCTTTTAAGTATTTTATTTTGTGCTTTTAAGTTAATCTATGCATTTTTGTTAAAGCATCGTTATTATGAGGCCTTTTTTTCCTGTGAGTTCTGAGCTATCTAGTCCTTCAATGAGGAGACCATCTAAAGATTAACTCATCCGCCATCTTGCAGTTGCCATCTTCAATTTATGAATTTTATCTAAAAATCAATAATCTTCCACTAAATTCATAATCTCCGATCCCAAAAACCCCGACCTACCAATTTTGAATCGAATCGGACCATAATTACAAAACTCGTCCGCCATCTTGAATTTGTGAAGTTTGATAGAAAATTCCGACCCCAAAAACCCCCACTTACACAGAGATCATCGGCCATCTTGGAGCCGCCATTTTGATTTTATGAATTTTGAAGAAAAAATCATAATCTTCGACCCAGAAAACCCCCACATACCAATTTTGAATCGAATCGGATCATAAACCTAAATCTCATCCCCTTGGCCTTTTTTTTTTTCCATTTCAATTTCTAAATTTTAAAAAATTCATAATCTCCGACTCCGAAAACCCCCACATACCAATTTTGAATCGAATCGTACCATAATCACAAAACTCGTCCTCCATCTTAGAGCCGCCATTTTGTTTTTTTTTCTAACAAAAATTCCATAATGCATTGTCACTGGAATTATGAATATCTGCCAAATTTCAGCTCAATCGGAGGTCGGCAAGTGCTCCAAAAATGGATTACAAATTTTGAACATACGAACGAAGCAAGTTAAATAAAAGCTTGTAAAACAGTTTATGAATATTTTATTATTATGTTTCCACCACGCCATTTATTCTGAGCAAAAATTTTCGATAAGGTAAATTTATTTTTTTACAATTACAAGCTTTTATTTAGTTTCACATGTTCGTTCGTTCGTTCGTCCGTCCGCCCGTCCGTCCATCCATCCGTCCGTTCGTTCGTTCGTTCGTCCGATTAATTTGAAATTTGGCAGTAATTCATAACTCTGGTGACAATGCATTATAAAATTTTTGTTATAGAAAAAAACAAAATGGCGGCTTCAATATGGCGGACAAAATTGGTATATGGAGGTTTTTGGGGTTGGAAATTATGGAATGTTTGTCAAAATTCATAAATTCAAGATGGCGGCCCCAAAATGGTGGACGAATTTTGTGATTATGGTTCGAGTCGATTCAAAACTGGTATGTGGAGGTTTTCGGTGTTGGAGATTATGAAATTTTTGTCAAAATTCATAAATTCAAGATGGCGGCCCCGAATTGGAGGACGAGTTTTGTAATTATGGTCCAATTCGATTCGAAATTGGTGTATGGAGATTTTCGGGGTCGGAATTCTGAAGTTTTTGAAACAATTCATAAATTCAAGATGGCGGCCCCAAAATGGAGGACAAATTTTGTGATTATGGTCCGATTCGATTAAAAATTGGTACGTGGGGGTTTTGGGGTCGGAAATTATGAAATTTTTGTCAAACTTCATAAATCTAAGATGGCGGCTCCAAGATGGAGGACGAGTTTTGTGATTATGGTCCAATTTGTTTCAAAATTAGTATGCGAGGGTTTTCGGGGTCGGAGATTATGATTTTTTTGTCTAAATTCGTAAATTTAAGATGGCGGTCCAAGATGGTGGACGAGTTTTGTGATTATGGTCCGATTCGATTCAAAATTGGTAAGCGGCGAATTTCGCGGTCAAAATTTATAAATTTAAGATGGCAGCCCCAAAATGGAGGACGAGTTTTCTGATTATGGTCATATTTTATTCAAAATTAGGATGTGGGGGTTTTCAGGTTTGGGATTATGAATTTTTTGTCAAAATCTATAAATTTAAGTTGGCGGACGAGTTTTATGATTATGGTCAGATTCTATTCAAAATTGGTGTGTGGGAGTTTTTGGGGTCGGAGATCATGATTTCTTTCAGCTCAAAACTTACAGGGAAGAGACCTTGTGATTAATAACGATGCACTTTTAGAAATAAACAGATTAAGGCGAACTAACTAAAAAGCAAAAAATAAAATAACCAATAATAAACCTTTTCAAAGACAAACTATTATTTAAGCCGTGTACCAAAACGCATAAAATAAGTTTAAGTCATCGCTGAAAATGATTTAATTATTTTTTGTTGAATTATTTGGTTTCAAAAAGCTTGTCGCACGTTCATAAAAGTAGGTACCAATTAATTTTATTGGGCAGTGATTGGTTGGTAAGTAAGAACTTGTAAACGTATTAATTTCATTACAATTTGTCCGACAAGCTTTTTGAAACCAAATAATTCAACAACAAATAATTAAATCATTGTCAGCGATGACTTAAACTTATTTTATAAGTTTTAGTACACGGCTTGAATAAAAACTTGTCTATGAAAAGGTTTTTTATCAGTAATTTTATTAAAATTACTATTTCAGTGATCGCATAATTTGACTTAGAGCAATTATACGCTAAAATTATAATTTTTATCTAAATACAGTTTTCAAATATATTGTACCTGATTTGAATGGCACGGTTTTCCAGAATTTTTCAATAATCGACCCGTTACCCTCTTTATTATATACTTCTGGCGTATTACATACAATCTTATCGCAATAGTCTACTTTCATTCGTTTACCGTTAAATTGTCCGGTATGGAGAAATACACGAATAACGTCTTGCACTCAAGTTTGCATTGCAGCGTGCAGGCGCTTATGAAACACAGTCTATGTAAAACGGAGTATCACGGATGGTGTGACGTCAGCATGGGGACTGTGTGCGGGTGCCGCTCACAGTCTTTGTACCTCTGCGAAAATAGGACGTCAGGTTTTAAAGTCTAGTAATATACACTGCCATCTAAGGTACGGCATTCTGGACTCGGGTGTATCTATTGCAAAAGGTATCTGCGTTGCAGAAATTTGCAATAAGGCTTATTGCCGGACTGAATTGAGAAATACGTGTAGGAAAGCAATCAAAGAATTTGGTATATATATATATATATATACAGGGTGTCCCACGACGATTAAGACAGGGAATATCTCGGAACTCGAGAGTAGTAGAGAATTGTAATTTTAGGGTTGTAAATTAAAGCAATTGGTGCAGCTCGTTTTGATATTATGTTACCCAATGAGCTTTCTGTTTTCGGTCACGTGACATCAGATTCACAATTATAAATGGGACAACCTGTATATTTTGGCATTTCTATGTTCCTACCGATATTACGATCACACTTGTGGTCTAAAACGATTACTTTAAGAACTACAGGTACTTCAATATCATTGGGCCCACGATTACGACAAACGTCTGAAACGAGCAATTGCCAAATTATTTAAGTTTAGGGTCACCCTGTATATTTGGGCAGTCCAATATTTTTTGTGATGAGTAAAACAAGGCAAAATTATAATAATCATTCATATTTTATTAACAAATCGTCGTGGGTCCAAGGATATTGAAGTACCTGTAGTTCTTAAATTAATCGTTTAAGACCACAAGTGTGATAGTTTGTTGGAATCGTATTATCGGGAGAAACATAGAAATGCCAAAATATACAGGTTGTCCCATTAATAATTATGAATCTACTGTCACGTGAACGAAAACAAAAAGCTCATTGGGTAACATATTATCAAAAACAGCTGCACCAATTGCTTTAATTTACAGGGAATACCTCGGAACTCGAGAGTAGTAGAGAATTATAATTTTGGGGTTGTAAATTAAAGCAATTTGATATATATATATATATATATATATATATATATATATAGACTTTTCCTCCGTTTTTCTAATATTACACTTCACATGTATGGCTTTCTTGTTTAATGTATACGCCTGGTCGGGCATACAGCCACTCCTATCAATATTATAGAACAATTTTTGGAGTGGTTCTTTCTGTCACTAGGTACCGCCATTTCAAAGTTACTTTTAAATGCGAACCTACAGGTTTTGGGTCCAGCTTCAGCCAGAGGTCTTCGGATGTGTACGGATTGTTAGGCGGACCTGACACAATTTGAACATAATCAAGTTTATCAGAAAGAAACATTTGCAATTAATTTTCTTCGATAATGGAAGTTTGCATAGATTTTCAGGCGGATATCTTTCAATGTTCTGCGTGGTATTTGCCAGGAAAGCAGTTGTTTTCCGCTTGTAGTCTACCACTTGCCTCAATTTATTTTGTGAAGAATATTTGGGAAGAAACTTTAAGTCCTCCGTTTATCTAATATATATATATATATATATATATATATATATATATATATATATACAGGGTGTAATCTAACCTCTTGCACACCCGTGAATGACGAGTGTATAATGCCATTTTATAACGAATTACATTGGTTAAAAATCTGAAAAAAATTCAAAAACATATTTTGTTCTTTGTAAAATTCGAAAAAAAAATGGGTAGTGCCGCCCGCCTAATTTCAGGTGACCTGCTCAGAATAAAACTTCGGCAATTACCAAATGCAATAAACATTCAACTCGACATTTGCATAATGTAGAAGGTTGATCTGATTGTGTGGTAAATCTACACATGCAGGCTGCCTGAGATAGATATTCATTTTCAAAGTGAAGAAAACAACTAACCTTGTTATATCCAATCTGGTGATAGAGTCAGAACTAGTTGACTTCATACTCTGTTTTGAGGCACTTATCATAATTATCACAGTCACTTGTAAGAAACAAACAACACAAACAGTATTGAAAAGGGGAAAAATATGCAATTGAATATTGTTTTAAAAATAATTTCGCGACCATTGAAGTGATTCAGAACACGTGAATTGAACGCTGTTGGCAAGCAAGATTCTCGCATGCACGGTTTACAAAGCTGTCTATGAACGAAAGTTTGTTAGATTCTACTACTGTTTTCTGATTGGCTGGTGAATGAAAGATCTTAATTAACAACTAATCAGAAAACAGTTCGCGATGTGCACAAGAATTAATATATACCTTGTTGTCTGCCTTTTAAAAAATTTGCCATTCTATTAAAAAATAATTTAAATTATAGTGATATTTCTTAGGCCCGCACAGTGATTGGCGACTCCAGAATCCAACCAGAATTGAAATTTACTACTTCATTCATAAATGCGACGAGTGATTCATCTTGTCTCCTACTCTTATGAAAAACACTGTACAAATTAAATATTAGCGTATTCAATAAAGAAAAAAAAAAATGAATCTGTAAAAATAAGGTACACCCCTCAACCACCAACAATAGTTTGCTATCTCTAACATGTATTTTTAGATCACACTTAAAGCAAATGAAACTTCATAGACAAGTCTAGGGAACTTTGATATCTCTATGTTTCCAATTTAAGACTAACTCGTCATATGCACTGTATTGTAAATCTAAAATGGTGATTAAACATTATTATTATCATTATTATATATATGTATATATATATATATATATATACACTTCTTCACCGTACTGATGAGGGCCGAGAGCCCGAAACACGTGTCTACGGTTAGCACTTTTCTCTGAGGGCTATGTCCATTAAATTCCTTCCATATATATATATATATATGTATATATGTTATGTATATATATATATATAATATATATATATATATATATATATATATATATATATATATTTATAAATACATGATTTAAATCACATGATTTTTTCAGTTCAAATCATGATTAAAATCAAAATTTCTGATGTAATAAGTAAGATAAAATAAAAACTTTTCAAAACACGCACGGAACAGCTCCGTGTTTAGTTTTAAGAGCCAGCAAGAGACAAAGACAATTATGTTCAAATTAATTCTCCTGAACATCGCGCACTGTTTTCTGATTTGTTGCTAATTAGGATATTTCATTCACCAGCCAATCAGAAAACACTAGTAGAATCTAATAAACTTTCGTTCGTAAACAACTCTGTAGACCGTGCATGCGAGAATCTTGCTTGGCAATGGTCAAGATATTATTTTTCAAAGCAATATTCAATTGCCAATGTTAACATTTTCAATAGTGTTTGTGTCGTTTGTTTCTTACAAGTGATTGTGATAATTAAGATAAGTGCCTCAAAGCAGAGTATGAAGTCAACTAGTTCTGACATTATCACCAGTTTGGATATAACAAGGTTAGTTGTTTTCTTCACTTTGAAATTGAATATCTATCTCAGGCAGCCTGAAATGTATGCACTTACCACACAATCAGTTCAACATTCTACATTATTCAAATGTCGAGTTAAATGTTTATAGCATTCGGCAATTGCCAAAGTTTTCCTCTGAGTAGGTCACCTGAAATTAGGCGGGTGGTGCTACCAAATATTTTGTCGAATTTACAAATTATAAAACATGTTTTCAATTTTTTTTTTCAGATTTTTAACTACTGTAATTCGTTATGAAATGGCATTATATACTCGTCATTCACTGGTGTGCAATATATATTTTTAAATCGAGACTAATTGATATGACTTTTCATACTCTTGAGGAATTTCTAATATAAAATCTGTTTGAATGTATTTTGTCAGCTACGTCTGCAAGTTATTGTTTATATACACTGTTTCGGGGTATTGTCAGGCAAATGAACTTCGATAATAATAAAATTAATTATAATGAGAATAATAATCATAATAATAAATGACCATTCAGTGAATTTTTGTCAATTTTTGTTTCTTAAAGAAAAATTAATGTTTCAGAAATCAAAAAATTTACAGAAATAAAAATATTGATGACGTAATAGCCGAAATGGACGTTACGTCAGAATTTGAATTATTAAACCAAAATATGCGCAGTTTGAAAAAGAAACCTACAAGTCTAAGTATTTTCATAAAATATTTCGTTTGTTGTCCCTAAATGAAGAATGTATGCATTACAGGGGAAAGACTGCTGGAATTAGTGCCAGAGAAAATATGGGAGAATATGCAATGAACCCACGAGGCAGGAGTGTATTCTGTAGACTTAAAGGCACACGCATCACAATTAATATCCAGAGTATATCAATGTCTACTCCAAGTGCGTATCCATAAACTCACTCTTAATGTGAAAATAGTTGATATTAGAATATATGAACAGGATTGATTGAAAAAAAAAATAACTTCATTATTGTCGTAGAATTTCAATTTTCAAAAAAATATTTCTATTCAATAATCAATTGAGAATGTTTCGCAACATGAACAGGGTATTCATAAAATCATATTTGAATTATCGTCGACTGAAAGATTAACTATCTGTTTCAATACTTATTTCTCAAGATTATGAAAATCATGGCATGGTCGCTATACGGAGCTAGTCTCACCCCTTGTACAAACATCATTTTGAGGTCAGCAGAATTTTTCACACCAAATCATTGCTCTACAATTTCTCTGTAACTTGGAATATATGACTTTTTTATGTATATTTTGATCTATGAGGGTCACAATTAATTCTGTCACAAAAAAGAAGAGTATAGAAATATGTCAAATCTGAGAGGAACGCCGAATGAAAATTTCAAATACACATAGTGTTTTTACAATTGAGGCATTTTTTCATCATGATCACCTATACGAAAGTTGTAGAATAACGTCTGTCCAAAACTTACTGAAAAAATTGTAAAATTCGTCCAATTATGGTCCTGACATGTTTACAAACATTGTTCGAAGCTGTCACCGTCCATTTAAGGGGCGCCGTCTGGCTCTAAAGCCGGGATCCAACGGCGCGTGGAGTGGCACTCCTCGAGCCAAACTTGCCAGTTCACGCGCCGTCGGATAGGGCAGGCTTGGCGATCTTCGGTCGGCGCGGTGAGTCCCGTCGTTTATCGGTAAATGAACACGGTTCAAAGGAGCTCGGACGATGGCGTTCAACACGTGTATACCGATCCAACGACGCGGCTAGGAGCGTGGTACTCACATTGCCGTGGTATATAACTTTCACCATGGAGTGGTCGAACGAAGTGGAATTTTTATCCCTCCATGAAGCCGAGCCGATTATTCGGAACCCACGGAATCCAAACCATAAAAACAGGAATTTAATTCATGATGCCTGGAAGCGAATTGAAGAGCAAATGAGTGATTGCAATTAAACCAAATTATTTAAATTTTTAACGCCAACACTGCCGGCTTTAAACAGACTACAACCGTTGCGAGTCCACGTCTGGAACCGCGATCCTACATGCGCCGTGGGAACGGCCGACACATTTCGACGCGCCAACCTTGACACTCAGTCCTCAACCCAGCATTGCCACTCCACGCGCCGTTGGTTGGTTGGTTGAAAGCTGACGAGCCAGAGACAGGGTTGGCACTTAGCTTCCCTTGACACTGCGACCAGCTGGGGTCTATTGTATCATTCTGTCGTCAGTGGTTCCTCATTCAAATAGGTTTGTGCCTTTAATTAGGTTCAGTAGCCTGTTGATAAGGTTATTCGGATTCATGCCTGTTTCCGGGCTGATCTCTCCAAAGGTTCTGTGTCGCCTACTACTTAGGGCGTCACAGTCGAAGATAATATGAGAGGCTGTTTCCTCCTCTTCATCACATAGCCTACACTCCACGGTTTCCCTGGTTCTGGCCCTGTGAATAGCGTTTCAGATTCTTGTCTAGCTACCTGGTCCGCTTTTACGTTGCCTTCAATGCCTCTGTGACCTGGCACCCACATCAAGGTGACCTTGTTGTGTTTTGCCAGCTCGATGAGGTTCTGGAGGTAGTCCCAGACCAGTTTAGACTTTATCTGTATAGAGTTGAGTGCTTTGATAGCACTTTGACAGTCAGATAGAATGTAGATGTGTTTTTTCCTATAACCACTTTCTAGATTCTTCTGAATGCATACCATAATAGCATGTGTTTCAGCTTGGAATATCGTGGAGCATTTGCCAAGTGGTATTATGCAATCCCTTCTTGGCCTTACCCCATGTATTCCTGCTCCCTTTCCTTCAACTGTCTTTGAACCGTCTGTATACCAGACTATGTCCGCAGTTGATTGTGATTCTATACTCGGGGACCATCCAGATCCGTCAATTCGGGTTTCGAATAGTTTTTCGAATGAGTATAGGGGTTGCATGTAGTCTGAAATCATTTCGAGTTCTTCGATGTTGATTACATGAGTGATTCTGGTATGTCCAGTTCGGATTCTCTAGTTTTTTGTTTGTTTTAGTCTGTATGCACTCATCCTGGCCTCTCCAATTACATACATGTAAGTCAAGGGGTTCGAGGTTTAGGATGATTTCCATTGCAGCTGTTGGAGTGCTATTCATTGCACCCGTGCGTGCACGCGCCGTTGGATCCCGGCTTAACCAAGAGTAAAGTATTGGCTATGTGCACGACAGTGGCGAACGCAACATTTCGGGACTTGGGAATTATTTAACAGTTAGAAAATCAAGTGAAAAACTGAGAACAATTTAAAATATTTGTAAGTTGAACAAATGGATTTTATAATGAGAACAGGATTTTAAGGAATACAAGATATCTTTCCAACCTCAAACTGTGATGATGAAAGGTAATGAATTGAAATGTCGAAGAACTTGTTGTGAAGTAATTTGGAACATGCGTATATAGTTGATTGACTGTCACTGTAATGTTAACATGATTTGTGTATATATTGTATCATTTGATTTCCTGCTTCTCACTGGAGATCAAATAATCTCAACAGGTTACGGGCCCAGATTCAAGTGCTTGAAATATAGAAAATCTCAGAAGTAAGGCCCTAAGTAGTGAACTTGCGATCCCTGATCAAACATGTCATATCAGTTACCTCCAATCGTGAAACTGAAAGGGAGGGAAAATTACGACGCGTGGAAGGTCGGAGTTAGAGCCTATCTCGAAGATCAGGATTTGTGGGAAAGTGTTTCTGATGAGTCAGAAAAAGGACACGAAAGCTCGTTCTGAAATAATTTTACTGATTGATCCTATGATGTATATTCATGTTCAAGAGACAAAAACCGCCAAAGAAGCTTGGGAAAACCTTGCAAAAGCATTTGAGGACACCGGTCTCACGAGAAAAGTAGGTTTGTTGCGAACTTCAATCAGTACTCGTCTTGAAGATTGTCCAAGTGTCGAAGCATATGTGAATAAGATCATTCAAACCGCTTACAAGCTTAATTGCATTGATATGAAATTTTCCGACGAGTGGGTTGGCGCTATTCTTTTAGCCTGTCTTCCAGATCAGTATAAGCCCATGATAATGAGAATCGAAAGCTCTGGCATTAAAGTTACCGCTCTTGCAATAAAAACTAAATGATTGCAAGACATTTGTGTTGAAAAGGTTCAACATGCTTGATTGCAATCCCGTCGATACGCCGATCTCTCCGAATGAAAAGCTTTCTAAGGAACAATCTCCAAAAACTCCAGATGAAGAATTTAAGATGAGGACTGTACCCTATTGAAGCAGTTGGGAGTCTTCTTTTCGCCGCTCATGTTTCTCGGCCAGATGTCAACTTTGCAATCAGCTATGTAAGTCGCTTCAATCAAAACCCAGGAAAGGTACATTGGACAGCAGTGAAGCGTATCATGCGCTACCTCAAGGAAACAGCTCATTGGAAACTTAAATTCAGTGGTAGGGCGACAAACATCACTGAAATTACCGGATTTAGTGACTCGGATTGGGCAAGTGACGAAGATGAGCGACGCAGTGTCACCGGCTACATCTTCCTGAAAAATAACTCGCCTATCTCGTGGGCCACTAAGCGTCAACCTACCATAGCTTTGTCAACTACTGAGGCTGAGTATATGGCCATGTCAGCAGCGATACAGGAAGCACTCTGGCTCCGAGACCTGGCTTGTGAACTATTTTCCGCTTCTGCGAAACAGCCAACTTTACTCCATGTGGATAACCAGGGCGCTCAGAACTTGGCTCAAAACGGTGCTTATCAGGCTCGAACTAAGCACATCGATGTGCGACATCATTTTATACGGGAACGTATTCTGCGTCAAGAAATCAAGTTGGATCATGTACCAACACAAGAGATGATAGCGGATTCCTTTACCAAACCCCTGAATCGCAATGAATTTCGTGCATGTTTATCTCGCCAAGGACTTGTCCCAAATAGAGAGGGTGTTGTGAAATAATTTGGAACATGCTGTATATAGTTGATTGACTGTCACTGTAATGTTAACATAATTTGTCAGTTTAGTTTTCTCTGCAAGTATAAGTATTGCGTGTATATATTGATTCCCTGCTTCTCACTGGAGATCCAATAATCTCAACAGAACTGATAATTTAACGGCCAAAGTTATTCAATACAAGCCCATATTATTAGGCAAACCTCAGTGAAATTAACATCCTACAAAACATCTTTAAATGTAAGTACTCTGTGTTGTTGTTGCGTTGAGCTGTATTCATTTCAGTTACTTTTCCGGTTATTGGTTGATTTGGTGAGAGTACTATGTTCCTCCTTGCCATAAACTTTTGTACACAAGTGTGAACTCATAATTTCGCGAAAATGAAATTTATTCAGTGAAAACGTAATATAGGGTTGTCACTTACTTTTACCTACTTAGAAAAATAGTATACACCACACGGGCAGGACAAATTTCCTGAACTGCGCTTCATGTCGCTAGTCCATATTTTATTCATATGGGAAAACACTATTTCAATCGTTACTGCCAGGCAAACATAAAATGTACTCGATTATTATACTGAAATTCCTACACTTAGATTATTAGTTTGAAAGTGTTTAAATACTTCCACCCAACGATTGTGAGGAGCAATATACTCAGCGGTCCATTCTGTTATTTTCTGAGCTGTAATATAATTGGAAATATCTTCTCCATAAGTAAATCCATCACACTTTGATTCTGCTCCCATGTGGGGACCGTGGTCAGGTTCGCCCATTCAAACATTTTTAATTCTGCATTGAACTGACACCACTGTTCCAATAGTCTAGTCGAGAAGTGAGTGTCCTGCGAAAAATCGTTCCTAGTCTACTAAAAATATGAGCGATGGCTCATTCGATTCGGGATGTTCTGAGAAAGTATTTTTCGATTTTTTCCGCCGACGAAAATTTGCTTTTTTTAACAAAAAACAAAAAAAATGGCCTCAGTTTTTTGGCAATAGCGTAAAAACTATTGGTGGTACAGAAAATAATAAAACATATTCTTCCAATGGAAAAGTACCGACTCCCGGATCTATATCTCAATTATTTATAATTTTAATTCGACGTTGAAAATAGGGCTCCGCGCGGACGTTATAGCAGGAGAGTAATTTTTTTTTTGTAAAATTGTTTTTAACCGCTTTCTTAGTTATTTGAACAACCCTCAGAAGTTAATGAAAACTTGTACGAGTTAAAATCACGTAGACCTTACCTTTTATAGTGGGATCCGAAACCACTCTTTTTCACCAGCTGCGGGATAGTATAGCACCTCTCGAGATAACAATGCACATAAAATATTTTTTATACTATTAAATATGAATTTAAAAATTATAGTATCATCTGAACACTTGAAATAATGGAATTTCGTTGGAAAAACATTTTTCATTGAATTTTGATAATGTTGTAATGGCTATTGTTAATTAAGTAGTTTTTTTTTGAACCGCCGATTTTATTAAAAACCGAATAATTGTTTACAGGATGACTCCATATTTTTTTTTTGCTTCCTGGAGATCATTTTACATGTGTACTCAATATCATCACTATAACATTGTTTAAAAGTTGATTATTTTGTTAATTATAAAGGACCTCGCAAAATCCTTATGGAGAATGGCTCTCGGCTAACTTCGCTGAAACTCTGCAAAAAGATAGTATTCGGTATGCCGATCAAAAGTCTTAATGGCACAACCCTCCATGTGCAACCCCAGACCCCCTACATCCCCCCAAAGTACACTTTCCAGTGTGTTAATGCATAACAGTTTCAATTCATCTTCAAAGCGTTTCCTTTCACCGCCCACCCCTTTCTCCAACCGAATCCTACATTCTACCCTCTACCACACCTCGCCCTATCCTCCGCACAACCCTTCAGTAACGCCCCATTACACACTTTCGAAGTTAAAGATTCTTCAATTGTTTTATTTCAATCTTTTGTAGCTTTTATTATATATATATATATATATATATATATATATATATATATATATATATATATATAATAATTTAATGGACATAGCCCTCAGAGAAAAGAGTTAACCGTAGACACGTGTTTCGGGCTCTCGGCCCTCATCAGTACGGTGGAGAAGTGCGAGGATGAACAACACTTGGTAGAAAACGACAAATCAACGGAGTCAACAAACAGAAGCCAACCGCTCATTTGTGGTTTCGGTCAGCAGACCCTGACTTCCAGGGCAACAACCAACGTCACCACGGAGGCAGCTATAGCTACCTGCGTGACATCCGAGTCCAGGAATATAAATATGAAAGAGAGTAATATCGAGGGGACTGTTAAAAACAAAATGGATCATCATTGGTCCTTCGAGCAAAAGAAACAGTCCAAAAGAATTTGGTTCAGAACTTGACGGTGACATTTTTGAGTTTGAAATGTCAATTTCATTTAATTAATCCGCAGCTTCTATCAGAAATAATATATAATACTCCTGCTCTGAAGTTGGAATAGGAAGAAGAAGTCACCAAAAATGAAAATAATTATAAATTGAACGAAATATCATTGACTTTTCTAATTGGCTTTCGTATATGGCAGATGCAGCTGGCATTATAAGTTTAACAGCGAAAGACGAAAAAAGTACTTTTGTGTGGCATCAAATAATACGGAAAACAAGGAAACGTACTGGACTGTTGTAAAAAGGCAAATCATAAAAGTGAAAAATGCATACCTATTTTTCAACGAGTTGACATGTGAAAGGTGGGAATGGGCAAAAAGTTTGCTTCGGCTGCCTAAACCAAAACATATCAATGTGTAAAAAGAAAAGAGAATGTAATTAATATGAATGTAATAAATTACACAAACGTCTTGTAAACACCAACATTCCAAGAAAAATCCCAACAAAGTTCGAGCTTTGAAACAGTAAGTAATCATTTCAAATGAATATACGAAAGGGGAAGTCCTACTCAGAGTAACTCCCGTTATTTTCGTGGAATGTAAGAGACTATTATTCAATATACCTACGAGTCATTTGATGAAACATCGACTGTCACTTTATTGAGTGATGACTTAGCTGAAACAATTGGACTACAGGCAGTACCGGATTAGCCTCGTAGCGAGAGTAGCAAGTACTATTGGCCCCGCATTAGGAGCATATTTTTTTTTATATTAAGATAGGTATACAGCTACCACTTATCACTACTACAACAGGCCAATGGAAATTCGTTGGTATCAAAATATACAACGATAATAAAAAAATTTAACACATTGCCAAAAGTGAGCCCTGGTTCCGGTTGGGAGGAGTGTGCTCACCGGCGTCGGTGTTTAGCCTTGGGAGCAGAAATAGGCCGACGTTAAAAAATCAGGAAAAAAAAAACAACCCAACCAATTAGAATATAATATTGACTACCAACCAATAAGAAATTGATGTGGGTATTGCTATTGACAGCAAGAAGCACGAGGTTCTGGAACTGCAATTTTATAAACTTTTAATGAATAATTCATTAGAATCGTGTTTCTCAAACGTAGAAATTGTCTTGCGCATTTACTTGTCTCTCATGATCACCAACTGCAGTGGCGAACGGTCTTTTTCAACATTAAAGCGTATTAAAAATCAGTTGGAGAACGTCTAAACCACATCACCTTGATGGATATGGAATATTATTTGCTCAGAGGATGAATAGCGTTATCTCTAAACTTGTGACATTGGTTTTCTACAAAGCAAATACTGCCGATGATGTGACGACAAGAGATACGAAAACCATTGATTGGACCCCGGTAAATCAAGGATTACTGGACCGAGATTTTTGAAAGAACATGAAGAAAACTATAATACAAAAAAATTATATGAGATGGTTTCAATACAGACTCAAGTATACGACTTTTTACCTGAAGAGACACGTTTTTCTTCATGGTTGAAACCAGTCAGAAGTACTGCCTAGGTTTTGAGAATTCCGATGTTTAGACAGATGATCAAATTGAATCAGAATTGAATGCTATAGAAATATCAATAGCAGAAGAAATATGGCTGAACTTCTCCACGAAGGCTGATTTTCCGGACAAACTTGATGACTTGGCCAAGAAAAAATTATTTCTAAATCGAGATGTATTTTCAAATTATTTTCTCACTTGGATGAGGGAATTTCACGAATAAAAGGACAAATCTGAGCATCACGATATCTAGAAGACTATACAAAAAATCCCATTTTCCTGGACCCAAAAAATACAAATGAACTCCGGAGCTGTTGGAATTCCTGTCAGCTAGGCTGACCTTTCACAGCCAACTCTTTGAAGATGGACTCTGCTATCTTGGCAATTCGAAAGTCATTAGAACGAAGAAGATGACCAAAGAAAATATATTGTGATAATGCTGCTTACTTCCATGGACTACTCAAACGAACCTCTCACTCCCAAACACTTTTTATTAGAGTCGTCCAGTTCAGCTAACTTACCTGGAATGTTCTCAGAAGGCGATTTGTGTTCCCGTAAAGGCTGGAGAATTTTTCAATTCTACAGCGATCTTTTTATCGGAGAACCTATCTGGAAACAGGGACGAACAGAAAGGAAATTTTGGGGTGGGGACAATAAGTGAATTTTGGCAACTCATTTTCATATTTCATTTTCAGACTTAAACTTAAAACCTATAAATTTCCACTACAAACTCGGAGTTATATATTTTCAACTTCAAACTCAAACTAACTCGATTCATAAGTTAGAGATTTCGAGTTTGAAGTTAGAAATTGTGAGTTCGAACTGGGAATTTCATTTTTCAAATTGAAACTTGAAATTTCCAACTCAAAATTCGGTATTCGATTTTTTCGATTTTAAACTGTAAATTATCTACTCATCAGTCTGAAAGTCGAGTTTGCAATTGGAAATTTTTGGTTTGAACTGGAAATTTCGTTTTCCGACTTGATAGTTGAAACTTGGAAATTCGGACTATAAACTAGGAATTTTGAGTTTGAACTGAAAATTCCATTCTCGGGCTAAAAACTTTGAAATTCCGACCACAAACTCAGAATTTTATGTTTTTGAAGTTGGAAATTCCCAATTGAATGTTCCTATATTGATTGAATTGAAATTTTCTTTTTCCTATGAAGTTTTTTATAGTTTGCAAAATTTCCAAGTGGGGGGAGGGGGCATGAGCCCGTCGCTTGTCCCTGCCTGGAAAGTTCTCAAGGCGATGATTTGTGTTCCCGTAAAGACTGTTGAATTTTTCAATTCTACTGCGAACTTTTTGGAAGCGAGGGATTGAAGAACTGTGAACTAACAACTGCGAAAGCAGGTGACAGGTATTATTATAGATGGTGACCTCCCCCGAAACTGTTGGCCAAAGAAAGAGTGACTGCTGTGTATCCCAGACGAGATGGCATTGTGAGGACAGCAGATGAGAAGACCAGCAGTCAAGCTGTGTATTTTAGATATTAAATAAATAGGTATTATCAGAGCCGGATTGAGAGGGGGGCAAAAGGGGCTGCAGCCCCGGGGCCTCCACAAGAGAGGGGCCTCCACAATATAAATGTTTAGGTAAAATTTCCTAACAAATACCGAAGGATATGCAAAATTATATATAAAAAATCTGACAACGAAAGAGCAGTTCTCCTACTTTTTTCTCTCATTTTTCGTTTTAAACATTCAAAAATATGTTTCGTATTCTTGTCAAAATCCATGGTTAATATTAATCTTCGATCTGATGAATCATGTGTATATGCGAGAAACAATCACCAAGTAAAACATCATACTATTATACAAAATATTATATCCTATCGAAATTAGCTGTAAAAACAAGAAAAATTGAATAAAAAAAAATATACATTTTTTTAAATTATATGAAGGATTTTCTGTCGATGTATTCTTCGAATGACACAAGCGATCTAGATACATAATGAAATTCAATAATCATAAGCAAAAGAAAATAATATTTCAATTTATGAATATGATTGCATCAAATTATTTATAAGAGCCCTGTGCGTATTCCATAATAGAACAAAAGTTCAAATTCTGTTGACTATTTTTCTGCCGATTCTACAAACACTTTGCCCGTCTATACCTGTTGTTCCTATTTATTGGCGTTGACAAGTGTCCGCTGAGTGGCGCGCTTGTAACAGAGAAATCCCCGAAATCTGATAGTGTGAGTCTAAGAGAAGGATGATATTCCGCAATAAATGTAAATCCTTCTGAAAAGGACTATCTATCTATCTATCTAAGATGTTCTACTATCAAATTCTTAAAAACCAAAATTTCAGAGCTACATTCTTAAACATTGAAATTGCAGTGATTATTTTTTGACATTGCTAGAAACCAATGGAAACGTTCAATTCAAATAATTCATATACGTTTTGGCCAATCAATAGTGGGAATATTCTACCTAGAAAATTGTCGCGGGAATAATTTGAGGTATTTTGTTTTTATTGTCTGACAACCTATATTTTTAATTTGACGTCTGTCATCAATTCGCATGAAAAGTGTGAAATGAATCAAAACCGGTTTAGTACATTATATAATTTTGCAAGGAAATGTGTTTATGATCGTAACATCAAAAAATAATCTAAAGAATACCACACGAGAGTTCGATATATAGAAAATAATTATCTAGATTTCTTTCTCAAACTTGTTGGCAATAGCCACTCGAGCCAGTTGGTCTCTCTTGTCTATTGCCTGGCAACAAGTTTTCGAAAATCTGTCGAATTATTTTCACTCTCTTGTGATATTACAACTGAGAATGTGATGATGTCAAATTGCGCTGGAAAGCGCTCATTTTCCAAAATGAAAAAAATAGGCGAATTACGATGAGACAAAGCCGCCTATCAAAGTTATCGCTTCTTAGAATTGAGAATGATTTTCTCCGGATGCTGGATTTGACCGAAATCATCAATGATTTTTCGTCGAAAAAAGCTCGCAAGAATCCCTTAGTTTACGCTGTAATTTAATTTATTTCTTGTATTTTATTATACCTACATATGCTCGTGTCGAAATAATTTGATTTGTTCCGCAATAAATAAAAAAAAAACTTGTTTGAAAAATAATTAGGGGCCTCCACTCCTTTGTTGCCCCAGGGCCTCCACATCTTTTAATCCGGCCCTGGGTATTATTTTTATTTCAAGGCGGTATAATTTTGTTATTTATTTTTGAATACTTTGTTTTATAATTGGGATTTAAAATACGTTGTCAGGGTTATTAAATCGTGACCCTGCTTCGATCATGGTATACAAAAATTGTTCCAGTCTTATCGTTTTTCGTACTTCACTGTGGGGCACTCCAACTCGAGTTGGTGTGAATTATCATCATTATGGGGTATTGTTTTCTGTTTGCTGACGATTGGAAACATTGTAATTCAGTGTCATATGAACTCGGCATTAGAAAGCAAAGGGATTTGGCAGGGCCATACTTTAAGTATCATCCTGTGAAATGATGTTTAACTTTGGAAACATCCTGCATACATTGAGCTTCCAGCATTTGAAAGAAGAAGAGGGTAAAACCAAAGGTATTTTTATCAAATGTAGAATTAATCACAGGTTAGCATAATACCTCACAAACCTATGTACCGGGTTATTCACTATAAATTACCCACCCCATATCATCGTTATTATTGCCTATAGAAAAAAAAGTTAATTGTAAAAGTTGTGTGGTTAGACAGAATTTTGATTAAAAAAATTTCAGTAGCGTGCTGATTTCAGGGGATAAAAAAATGAGATACTCTGTATATTATTGAATTTTTGGAACGATCTTTTTTCCTGATTTCAAAAATATACCTATCTTATACCGTTTTTGAGTTATTAAACGTCGAATAACTTAGACTAGTTGTTACTGTAAATACCTATCCTATGAAAGTAAACATTTTTAAAGTAAGCTATGAAAATTACAACTATATTATGTTTTTTTTATTGGTGCCCCTTTTTACCTATTTAAAGCACGCCTCAGCGTGTTTAAATCGAACTTTAAAAAACGCGCGTTTTTTAAAGGTTACCATGACAACATCAACAAATCGAGAAACGTGAAGTCTAAATGACAAATATTTGATTATTGATCTGACAGGAGTATCTTGTAACGTCAAATAAGATATTACTCACAATTCGTTCATTTATATGTGCTCCTCCATCCATTTGATGAACTTTTCATATTCTTTTTCATATATATCACTGGATTTTCGCGGTATTAACCGTGATTCTGCCTCACTATTCAAAAAATCGATATTAGAATCATTCATTTTTGAGCTCTGGTGACAACAAATATTTATCTTTGGTAACAGATTGCAAATGAATGTTTTTCTCATTTCCATGACAACGAAAGTTATACTGATGTCACATCACGAATTCAACCTTCTTGCATTATTAGTTCTTATTTCTATTTTTTGTAGTTATAATACCAGTATATATGATTTCAAAGTGCACCAATAAAAAAAAATAACGTAAAGTATTCGTGGATAACTGGTCTTAAAAACACTTGCTCTATTTCGAGCACTCCGGCTGCGCCGTCGTGCTCGAAAAATCGCGCGTGTTTTAAAGCCCTTTTTATCCACTTATACTTTAATATACTATTGTTTAGTGACATTTCTTTGAAGGAATAATCAAAATGGTTCACAGTGAGGTAGAAAAAGTTCAAATATATACTTGTTATATACAAAACAAAAAAAATAAACATGCAGCAAAAAGTGCGTATAGGGTGTTGTATCCAAATCGTCCAACACCGTCAGAAAATACTTTCAAAAATATTTACCAAAAGGTGAATCAAACCTTCAGTTTCAGTAGAAAAAAGCGTGTAGTTCAAGAAAACCAGGAAGAACAGCTAGAGATACTGCTTCATTTCGAAGGTTAGCCTATCCATATTAATTCGCGAATAGATTTTTTTGAAAATTCTGAATGTAGTTTAAAAAATGTAGCCGATAAATTAGGTAAAAGTTTTTCCAAAATCCAACGTACTTTGAAAAAGAACAACTACAAACCATATACAATTTTACCCGTACAAGTTTTAACAGACTCATAAGAGGAAAAGGCTGTCATTTTGCCAACAGATGATTCAATGATTCATGATTCAATTTGAATGAAGATCCCGATTATTTAACGAAAATATTATGGACTGTTGAGTCATCCTTTTCTACGGCAGGAGTTCTCAACAGGAAAAATCGAAGGTCGTGGGATAAAAAGGACAACAGAAAAAGATTGGTAAAACAAATAATGAAAACAGGAAGAAAAACTGTTAGCGTTTGGTGCCAAATTTAAAAAAATAAAATTGTTTGCCCTATATTTTATGATTATATATTAACAGGATAACAGGAGTTACCTATCGAGAAATACTCATTCCAGAAGTGGAAAATATTATTTTACAGAATTTTTCGGAAGCCGATGCAAGATAGGGTAACCCCGCATAGTGCCCTACCCGTTCAAGAACATTTGAATAATGCACTCCCAATATGGATAGGAAATCCCAAAATTGCACAAGTAATCCCTTCACCACACTTATTTACTTCCCCCCTATATGCGCATTTCGATAACTAAGTTATCATCATCAGTAGGTTAACTACACTAAATAAATTGTAACATTATCTTACAATTTATACCTGCTGTTTCAAATTGGGTTATTTTATACTAATTACTGTTCCTCAAGTCGCTAATGGGATCTTGATGGTTTTATGGGGATTAAAGAAAACAGAGTTGAATACATGGGTCCATTATCATCATTAAGTATATTTTTATTATGGTTTTTGTTGATAACTATGCTCTCCAGGCAGTCCAATTTTCTATTGTCGTTGACCGATTTGATCATTTTCAAATTATGAATGTTAATGGTGACAAGATTCTATCATATGGTTAGCCACACTTGACTTATTCTCCCTTCGGCAAGTAGCATGGGCCAAATGTTCGTGGAACCTTTTGGAAATTGAAAGTTTTGTCTGACCATAATAATAGACTTTGTCACAATTTTGACAACTAATTTCATAAATTCCCGACTTATCTAATATGTCAGTTTTGTCCTTCGGGTTTCCTAATAACGTTTGCAAGTTATTTCTATTACTATAACTGCTTGGAATTTACATCCGGAATATAGTGTTGAGACCTCTCGTGAGGTTTGGATGGAATCTTTTGCTTTCCGTCGTTTTTCTTAGAGTAGTGGTTTCATTCACTAATCGTGTGAAACGCTCCTTTCTCAAGAGATTATCAATAATGTCTGGTGTATATCCATTAATTATTGCTATTTCCTTGATCTTCTCGATTTCATTTTGAAAACGATCAGCATTTCATTTATGGCTCTGTGTATAAGAAAATTGAAACTAGCCATTTTGTGTTGAATGTGGTGTTTTGAATCGGCTGGGATGAACATGTTCGTGTGGGTGGGCTTTCTGTAGATGTCTATTTCCAAATGATCTTTATTTCTGATGACCAGAGGGCCAAGAAAATGTAATCGTCCGTCAATTTCCATTTCTACCGTGAAGTTAATTCGTTCGAACACTGAGTTCATGGATGTTAGGAAGACGTTTTTTTTTTCGTGTTAAAAATACAAAACACATCATCCACATGCCTGAGCCAAATTTTTGGAAAATATTGACTTTGAAATTTCAGATTCGTTTCGAATTTACTCATAAAAAGGTTTGCCATGAATGGTGATAGACAATTGCCCATGGCAGTGCCTTCCTTCTGTTGGTAGAATTTATCTTGGAATATGAAATAGTTTTGTTCCATGCAAAAGGATGTCAATTTAAAAAATTCCTCGACTCTTTCTGCTTCAAACTTGTTCAGCCATTTGTTCACAACGAAACTCGCTCCACAACACCGATTAATTTCAATCAATGCGTTGATGCCAATTCTTGTCATGTAGCAATATAACAAAGAAATCAGATGCACTGCGGTACGATATTATCCCATACCCGTGCTTTTTAAATAGCGCATTTGATTTACAGAAATTTCTGGAGTTTGCTTGGGACATATATATCCCCGCAGAATTGAGAGTGTTAAAGACACGATTCGACTTGAAATAGATAATCTGAATGTCAATAATGAAGCAATTTCCAATGCACTTATAAATATCATTATGCATTGATAATAATGGTGGACACATTGAACATCTTTTATGAGTTATCATGTTATTCAAATTTCCTAAAAAAATCTTTGTTATCTATTTTGAATAAATATTTGAACTTTTTCTTCCTCACTGTAAACCAATTTGATTATTCCAGTTAAGAAATGTTACTAAACAAACATAATATAACTTGATTACTATCGTTTCGGACGTCCATCGTCTTAATGTATTTAAAAGGTTTTCACGACGTTTCGAATGCTTGTATCTGCAATCGTCTTCAGGTGAATACTGACAAGTTTAGGTGCTACTTACCAATTTATATGACTGTCGGCTCAATGATGCGTGCAATTCCGCCATGTGCAGCGGTGCGTGTAATTTCGCGCGGTGTGGTGGTGCGTGAAGTTTCGCGCCTCTGCAGCCCGCCAGAAAGAGCAATCAGGGGTTTCCATACGTTCTTGATCTCAACGCTTGGTTGACTAAAGGCGTTATTGGCTTCGATGTAGGCGGCCTCTTTGAACTTTCGTTTGAACCAATGCTCCTCTCTATGTAGAACACTTGCGTCGTCCCATAGAACTCGATGGTGCTCAGTCCAGGCGTGGTCAGCGATTCCCGATTTTGATGTTTCTCCACGTTGAGTCCATTTCTTGTGCTCATCCAATCTTACCGATAACGGTCTCTTTGTCTCTCCAATGTAGGAATCTCCGCATTCACATGGAACTTCATAAATGCAATGCTTACTGATTTCATTTTTGTTGTCAGGTTTGGTCTTGGTCAGGAAACTCCGTAAAGTACTGCCGGATTTGAAGCAGCTCTTGATGTTGAACTTGTTTCCGATCCTTCTGATCTTCTCGGAGACACTTCTGATGTACGGAAGGCAGATCACTGTGCTTTGTTGTTGCTCTTCAGATGTCTTCGTTCTCCGGAGTTGTTTCAATACTTCTTCTAGGAGTTTCTTGGGATATCCATTCCGGTAGAGGTCCTCTCTGATGTGGTTTAATTCGGCCCGTTTTTCCAATGTTCTCACGATCCCTCTCTTCGTCGAACTCGGATGGTTGGAGCTGTAACTGAGGCACTGCCCCGTATGTGTCTTCTTTCTGTAGACGGAGGTGCGAATTTCATTGCCTATTCTCTCAACGTTCACATCGAGAAAGGGTAAGGCACTGTTGGTTTCCATTTCCATCGTGAATTTGATCGAATCCCTGATTCTGTTAATTCTTGAGAAGAAATCCTGGAGATGTTTGTCTCCGTGATTCCATATAATGAATGTGTCATCCACGTACCTCAACCACAGCTTTGGTTTGTATTCTGCCTCCCGTATAGCCAATTCCTCGAACCACTCCATGTATATGTTGGCGATGATTGGAGAAAGGGAAGATCCCATCGGGAGTCCGTCGACTTGAGAGAAGAATCGGTCCTTTTCTTGGAAATATGAGTTCTGTAGGCAGCACTGCAGTAATTCTAATATTGCATGGGTAGAAAGGTCAGTCCTCTCGTGCAGCTGGTCATCCTCTTCGAGTTTCCTTTTGATGATACTGAGAGATTCCTCTATAGGGACATTGGTGTAAAGGCTCTCCACGTCAAAGCTGATGAAACGATCTTCTGGTCCAAGTTCAACATCTGTGATGGTGTCAACGAAGTGCTTGGAATTCTTGACGTATGAACTGCTATTTCCTTGTAAGGGTTGTAGTATCGGTAGGAGGTATTTCGATAACTTGTAGGTTGGTGAGTTCCGTGAGCTGGTGATCGGTCTCAGTGGCATGTCTGGTTTGTGGATTTTTGGAAGCCCGTAGAGATGCGGTGGTTTGCTGAGTGGCGTTAGAGTTTTAATCCTCAGAGTGTTGTAGATCATCCTTTCTATAGTGGGTGTCGGATCCTTCTTCAAGAGTTTATAGTTCCCTGTGTGGAGTAACGACTCTATCTTGTCATCGTATGTTGTGGTGTCCATGATAACCGTGGCGTTTCCTTTATCGGCTGGAAGAATCTTTATGGATGAATCCTTTTGTAGAATTTTTAGGGCCCTCTGTTCACCTGCAGTGACCAAGACCAAACCTGACAACAAAAATGAAATCAGTAAGCATTGCATTTATGAAGTTCCATGTGAATGCGGAGATTCCTACATTGGAGAGACAAAGAGACCGTTATCAGTAAGATTGGATGAGCACAAGAAATGGACTCAACGTGGAGAAACATCAAAATCGGGAATCGCTGACCACGCCTGGACTGAGCACCATCGAGTTCTATGGGACGACGCAAGTGTTCTACATAGAGAGGAGCATTGGTTCAAACGAAAGTTCAAAGAGGCCGCCTACATCGAAGCCAATAACGCCTTTAGTCAACCAAGCGTTGAGATCAAGAACGTATGGAAACCCCTGATTGCTCTTTCTGGCGGGCTGCAGAGGCGCGAAACTTCACGCACCACCACACCGCGCGAAATTACACGCACCGCTGCACATGGCGGAATTGCACGCATCATTGCGCCGACAGTCATATAAATTGGTAAGTAGCACCTAAACTTGTCAGTATTCACCGGAAGACGATTGCAGATACAAGCATTCGAAACGTCGTGAAAACCTTTTAAATACATTAAGACGATGGACGTCCGAAACGATAGTAATCAAGTTACCACATCGTCTACAACCTTCAAACAAACATAATATAGTTGTCATTTCCATAGCCCATTTTAATAATGTTAATTTTCATAGGATATTAGGTATTTACAGTACAACTAGTCTAAGTTATTCGACGTTTAATAACTCAAAAACGGTATAAGATAGGGGTAACATATGGTATATTTTTGAAATGAGGAAAAAAATATCATTCCAAAAATTCAATAACATACAGGGTATCCAATTCAATTTTTTTTTCTTTTATCTCCTGAAATCTGCACGCTACTGTTTTTTGAAAGCATTTTATCAAAATTCAGTCATACAACTTTTACATTTACCTTTTTTTTCTATAGGCAATAATAACGATGATAGGGGGTCAATTAAAACCTTTATTTCATTAAACCCTGCTGACCTATTGATGTGGCAACTCGTTCAGTGCTTAACTAAAGAGCGCTTCTTTGAAATTGAAAAATTAACATTTAAATACGTATTATGTAAAAATTTGAATTTTGTATTGAAATACATTCTGTTCAATATATAAATGAGGACTAACTTGTCAAAAATACATACCAGGTGGACACTTTGTGTTTTGTACAGGGACGTATGCGCTCTCTCCCTCAATTTTATGATCTTATAAGATTGTTTTATATCCTGAAAGTATTAGTACTTCTAGGAAGCATAATTTTAAACGATAGTATCACATAGAATTATTATAAAATACATATCGTTAGTCTTTAAAAAATTACTCATAGTCAAGCACCCTGAGAACCCGATCCCCCCCTCCTCTCGGTGGGCCTAGTTTTATATTTCCCTCAAAACAGAGCGTACCTGAATAATGAATTCATGTTAGTACAGGCCATACAAAGACTGCGGAAATAAAAAAGCATCTCTCTTGATCGATTACATTTACATTCCTGAATGCGACCCAAAGGTAAACTAACTACCTAGTTGAAACAACTCATAAGGTCAAATTAAATTGTGTCAACGATTCCAATTCATTTTGTAATGCCCCAGTTTCGAGCTCTCACTTACTCGTTCTTCTTTTATCTCGGATACACAATAATGAAATTGATAATCCTTATCTTTAATGGGTACCCAGTACAACCTGCTTGTCGTGCATATTAATGTTATATTAATCATTCCCTTGTATTCACTAAAGCCTTGTTCATTGATCTTTCATTCAATGCGTTATTTTCATCACAACAGAGTGTAGTTCCAAAGTGGAATGTGTTTTGGTTTTTTAAAAATGTAAATATCATAAGTGTTTTTTATGAATAAAATGAGGAGAAAAATCGCTTTAGAACCTGGTATGTCAAATCTAATTCTTCGACTTAAAATAATTTTCCCATTCAAAATATAGGTTATCTTATATAAATCGTATGAGATTCGCATACCTAAATAAATTGAGGATGTGGATATTTATAGATTTGTAAATAGACGTGCATTGATGTTTTCATTTCTTTTTGTACACAACCTAAAACCCAGTGATTATTCAAGAGGCAAATAATGTGGTAATATTGTTTTTAATAGAAATGAGGTTATATTTTTTCTGTTGGGAAACAGGGATAATGATTATGATGAATCTTAGAAATGGGTTATAGTTATAGGTTTCTGATGGAAGACAAGATATGCTCAGATAATAATTACCTTGCAGGAAAGAGGTTATGTTGTTTCTGGTGAGAGGCAGTCAGTTCTAAATATTCTACCTTGAAAGAGGTTAAAAACAGGGTCGATTCCAGATAATATCGTACCATAAAAAATTAGATCATTTTTTCAGGTGGGGGACAGGATCGGCTTGAATATTGTACCTTGTAGAAATGGAATAATATTATTACTAGGAGACACGTCGGCACTAGGAGAAAATTGAATTTGTATTGTTACACGCTTTATATTAGCTTCACTTGTATGTTTGTTTGTTTGTTTGTTTGTAACCGACTCCTTTGGGCGCGATTTTGACCCACTTCCAGACGTCCGAATGATTTGAAATTTGGCAGATGTACATAATTTCGGTGACAATGCATTAAGAAATTTTTGTGTGAAGAAAAAACAAAATGGCGGCTCCAATATGGCGTACGAGTTTTGTGATTATGATCCGATTCGCTTCAAAATTGGTATCCAAAGGTTTTTGTGGTCGGAGATTATGATTATCTTGTCAAAATTGGAAAATTCAAGATGGCGGCTCCAAAATGGTGGACGAGTTTTGTGATTATGGTCTGATTCTATTCAAAATTGGTATGTGGGGTTTTTCGGGGTCGAATATTATGATTCTTTTGTAAAAATTGGAAAATTCAAGATGGCGGCTTTAAAATGGCGGCCGAGTTTTGTGATTATGGTCCGATTCGCTTCAAATTTGGTATCTGGGGGTTTTTGGGGTCGAATATTATGACTACCCAATTTGATAAGATCATTCCATTTTTAAATTTGCAAAAAAATTATAAAAATGATAGTTTTTATAAATAAACCACACTAAAAAGTAGGAAATAAATAATAGTTTGAAAAAACTAAAAAACACGCTTTTATAGAAAACCAAACTAAAAAAATAGAAAATAAGAAAAAAATGTATTTTATTTAAAAAAAAGCGTGGGGTGCATGGTATCAATAATTATATAGTACATTACACACCGAGGCGATACCATGCACCCCACGCTTTTTTTAAAATAAAATACATTATTTTCTTATTTTCTATTTTTTCAGTCTGGTTTTCCATAAAAGCGTGTTTTTTAGTTTTTTCAAACTATTATTTATTTTTTGTACAAGCTCCGCAAAATGCCACTTTAGCGAACATGTACTTAAAGTCATCATGGTAATACTTTAGCGCACTCTTTGTTTTCTCAGAAATCTTATAATTAATTTCCTAAGAAAGTTTCAGAAGACCCAATAAACTACATAGGTATAGATTATTTGAAATTTTGTAGTGACAGCACAAGTTTTCTTCGAAATATTATATTATTTTGGAATACCTATTTCAGAAACAATAAACACTAATTTTTCAAGTATTGATAAACAATCGTTTGTTACTTTTTTGCACAGCTTCCTTACACTACCTAACGTATGGATGGTAATAGGCGAAATCACTAATTTTTTGAAAAAATACCACAATGTCCAGAACAATAAGAAAAGTGCTTGAACTTTTTTCAATTTTTTTTTCAAAGTACTTACCTTTTCCCAAAAAAAATCTTTGAGAAATGTTCTTGTTTGAACACTGCGGAAACGGCGCCAGGATCTGACGTAACAAGTTCAGATCTATCGCCGAGAGCGTAAGCTAATTACAGCGTTGCCAAGCGTTACTCATAATCTTTCTTTACAATGTGAGCAGGCCGAAAAAATTATGACAGCACTCGGTATCCATACATATAATTCAAGAATAACTAAACAAGAACAGCTATCAAATACGAAGTCTTCATTTCAATATAACACATGCTAACACAAGTTCTGTTTTATTCATAGGACAGAATAACATTTCCTGAGAAGTTCTGCAAAATAGCAACACTGGCAACTCGGGAAAGTGCCAAATCAATGGACTTATGACGTCAAAAGAAATGGCAATAACGCTGTGTTTGAAGGTCTCACTAAATTTGAGGGTTTCAGAGCAGCGTTTATTCGAATATTACACAATATCTTCTAGGAAAAACTTTGTATACATAATATTTTATCACTATATTTCAACTTCAAGCAAATATGTGAGTTTTTGATCTTGAAAATATACCTACAATAGTTCTTTCGACTTACCAGCGATTTTGAAGTAGTGTTTATGAAAATAAAAAAATATATTGATGCATGTGTCTGTCCGATCATTGCAAAAATTTGAACCTAAACCAATGGACATCCGGTATATTGTTTTTCTACACGAATTTTCCAGACCTTCTCTTCCATTTTTTTGACTTCAAAATTGAGAATAATATAGGTACCTACTTGGAAAAAGTTAATGAACACACCTATTTTTTCTAAACTTCTGTAAATATTTCTCTCAAAATATATATAGACTTAAAAAAATATATATATTCGGTAAAATATGCCATAACTCAATTTTCCGTGGGGAATAATATGCAAAAACTTTTAAAAAATACTTTCTAAAATGTCTTAGCATTCCTTGAAAATGTGTAATATAGGAGTTATTTATATTATGAACACTATTTCACGACTTGTGTACTCAGAAAAAATCTTTAAGCACCGCAAGAAAATATGTGTGGCGTTTCCGATCTGTTTATTTGGAAAGCTAATACAAAAAATGTTGTATGCAAATGACTTTTTTTAATCGTCATTAGAACATCACTATATTTTCTAGAGTCGTTATTAACGCATTACTACTATAATAAAAAAAGCTTATGTGGATAGAGTCCGCGCTACCACAAATTATATGTTTTGTTTTCTATGCATTTTGTTTCTCCCCACGGCTCCTTCCAACGCACGATTCTTTTGTGATTTTGTCGAGTGTTATCGTTGCATGTATCCCATTCATGGCTATGAGACAAGGTCGAAAAATGATTCCATATTGAAAATTCAAGGAACTGTATGAATTCTCTATTTTTTAAAGGCATGGATGAATTCAATGAGGTACCAAAAAATGTGAAAGGATCACACAATTAGAGAAACTTCAAGTATTTGTTGCTGGGACATATTGTAAATGCTGAACTTTAAGTTTTAAATCTTAAATCCAAAAATTTTAAAATTATAAACTTTTAACTTACTTTTAATATAGTGTTATTGTAATGAAATATCTGTTACTACTGTTTACCTACTGCTTGTATATTAGGATTGCCTATTTCAATAATACTTACTTACATTGACTATGATAGAAAACCGCCTTCTTGGTCTTGCCCTTATGCACATCCATAGGCATATTTCTATTGATACCGAGATTTGCATTGACTGGCCGTAAAAAGAGATTGGAATTTATATTCAAGTTAAGAATAACTATTATAATAATATTAATATATCGAGCTACCTACATTACTTCAAATTAAATTGTTTTTTTAATGTCTACACCCACGCGTTTTTAATTATATTTCTAAAGACAGAATACTATTCAAATACAACTGTATTTATTTATATTTTTTACAACACATTTTCTGAAAGATAAGTTATCCTCCTGAACGTAATCCTGGATCCGCGCCTGCTCAAAAAAGAGTTTATATTGTTTCTATAATCTAAATATTGATTTTGTTAGAAAACAGGGAAAAAGGGATATTTAGAAAGGTTTCAAAACTATTTTGGGAATGATAATTCCAAAGATAATGTTAAAACTGTGTTCCAAAAACCTGCTCTCTCTCTCTATCCGAAACTATTGAAGATAAAACAATAAAAAAACATTGCTAAAGTAAGTTCAATTTAAAGACAAGTAGCATTAAAACAAATGCACGCCCGTTACTGCGGGATCGGAATCGGTGAGCTCGAATAGCAGGGCCACATTCAGGTCCGTGAGTGTATAATTCTGAAAATAGTTTTCTAAATTACTCTCAATTTGAGTTTTGGAATAGGGGGAAAGTGAAAAGTCAGATTCCGCAACTTCAACAAATTATAACACTTAACCAAACGATTAATCTATATAAATAAATGAAAATAAATCAAGTCAACATTCAAAACATACACGCATATGCATTATCGCAAGTCTGAACCTGTTCGGAACTCTACCGAAGGCGTGCCTTCAGAGGACCAATAGCGGCGCGACTTTCTTCAATCGCGAGCGCTGCACGCAATGATCACGTCTCAAACATTGTTGTGTCGCTTTTCTTGAACTTGAATGGCTTACCGAGGTATATGAGCATTTCACTGTTTTTGAACATAATATTTTATTAGACTGGTGTTTGATTATATTATGAACGAATGAATGATTACCTAGCCAAACCAACTTTGACTTCCATCTAGTTGTTGGTTTTCAATTGATGATCTTAGAACTTTAAATGATGTTTACTATTTTAGGACACCCAGAAAAACTACACATTCAACTCTCCCACTTTAAGCAGAAGTACAACTGGGATTGTGGGTTATCATGTACACTCATGGTATTATCAGAAAAAAAGAGGCAGCTATTCTTGAAAAATTTCACAAAGATTTGTGAAAAAGAAGGATTTAATAAAAGGTATCTATGGCTTTTACAAACTTTTGCAAAACCCTCTACTGCTCCCTATAAACTGACACCTTGATTTATTTCATTTAATTACCCATCAATTTTAGCACCTGGACCATTGATCTTTGCTATCTCCTGAAGAAATTCGATGTCCCACATATATTTTACACAACAACTCTAGGAGTTCACGAAGGGTATCGAGGGAATAGTTTTTATCACCATGTATTAAATAAGGTACGTTCTGGTACATTATCAAATATTTCTATGACACTACGTTAAATGAGAGCTGATGAACTTCCATCGTTTCTTTTCCAGTATTATTTTAAGCATATCTAAAATGCCTATATTTTGTACGGTTCAAACTATATATTTTTTTTTTTTGTATTTATGAGTGTCTAAGTGACAGTATCAAACTGAAATAAACTGAATGATTCTCAGTAAACTTAACAGTTATGCAAGAGTTACGGTTATCCCTACATTTACTACGATCATGATCATTTGGAAATTAGACGAATCAATGAAATAAATAAACTTTATTCTTTAAAATTAAATAAATAAATCATATTATATAACCGTAATATAAATTCAGTCAAACTGAAACAACCCAAAATCATCGAATTTAAATTTATACAACAAAGTTTATAGCAGTAAATTTTTTATTAGAAAACGATAGCACAGTGTGTTTTTACAATTCTTGTAGTGGAAAACAGCATCTCTGAATTTGTTTGTGATAATTTGTGTGATAAATTGATGTCGTATTCATCAAACAAGGAATGTAGGTTCAACAATTTACATCAGAATGAAAATAAGTTGATAATGAAGTACATTTGGTTACATTGAATATTCGTCAGTTATGTTTTTTTTCACGAATTGCCTACGAGATTTTGAACTATTGGGAAAAATATTGATGAATTGCAATCATCTATTTATAATATTGTGCACTAAGTTTTATGCATTGGACCATTGATCTTTGCTATCTTCTGAAGAAATTCGATGTCCCACATATATTTTACACAACAACTCTAGGAGTTCACGAAGGGTATCGAGGGAATCGTTTTTATCACCATGTATTAAATAAGGTACGTTCTGGTACATTACCAAATATTTCTATGACACTACGTTAAATGAGAGCTGATGAACTTCCATCGTTTCTTTTCCAGTATTATTTTAGGCATATCTAAAATGCCTATATTTTGTAAGGTTCAAACTATATAAATTTTTTTTTGTATTTATGAGTGTCTAAGTGACAGTATCAAACTGAAATAAACTGAATGATTCTCAGTAAACTTAACACTTATGCAAGAGTTACGGTTATCCCTACATTTACTACGATCATGATCATTTGGAAATTAGACGAATCAATGAAATAAATAAATTTTATTCTTTAAAATTAAATAAATAAATCATATTATATAACCGTAATATGAATTCAGTCAAACTGAAACAACCCAAAATCATCGAATTTAAATTTATACAACAAAGTTTATAGCAGTAAATTTTTTATTAGAAAACGATAGCACAGTGTGTTTTTACAATTCTTGCAGTGGAAAACAGCATCTCTGAATTTGTTTGTGATAATTTGTGTGATAAATTGATGTCGTATTCATCAAACAAGGAATGTAGGTTCAACAATTTACATCAGAATGAAAATAAGTTGATAATGAAGTACATTTGGTTACATTGAATATTCGTCAGTTATGTTTTTTTTCACGAATTGCCTACGAGATTTTGAACTATTGGGAAAAATATTGATGAATTGCAATCATCTATTTATAATATTGTGCACTAAGTTTTATACATTGGACTATTGATCTTTGCTATCTCCTGAAGAAATTCGATGTCCCACATATATTTTACACAACAACTCTAGGAGTTCACGAAGGGTATCGAGGGAATAGTTTTTATCACCATGTATTAAATAAGGTACGTTCTGGTACATTACCAAATATTTCTATGACACTACGTTAAATGAGAGCTGATGAACTTCCATCATTTCTTTTCCAGTATTATTTTAAGCATATCTAAAATGCCTATATTTTGTACGGTTCAAACTATATAATTTTTTTTTTGTATTTATGAGTATCAAACTGAAATAAACTGAATGATTCTTAGTAAACTTAACAGTTATGCAAGAGTTACGGTTATCCCTACATTTACTACGATCATGATCATTTGGAAATTAGACGAATCAATGAAATAAATAAACTTTATTCTTTAAAATTAAATAAATAAATCATATTATATAACCGTAATATAAATTCAGTCAAACTGAAACAACCCAAAATCATCGAATTTAAATTTATACAACAAAGTTTATAGCAGTAAATTTTTTATTAGAAAACGATAGGACAGTGTGTTTTTACAATTCTTGCAGTGGAAAACAGCATCTCTGAATATGTTTGTGATAATTTGTGTGATAAATTGATGTCGTATTCATCAAACAAGGAATGTAGGTTCAACAATTTACATCAGAATGAAAATGAGTTGATAATGAAGTACATTTGGTTACATTGAATATTCGTCAGTTATGTTTTTTTTCACGAATTGCCTACGAGATTTTGAACTATAGGGAAAAATATTGATGAATTGCAATCATCTATTTATAATATTGTGCACTAAGTTTTATGCATTGGACCATTGATCTTTGCTATCTCCTGAAGAAATTCGATGTCCCACATATATTTTACACAACAACTCTAGGAGTTCACGAAGGGTATCGAGGGAATAGTTTTTATCACCATGTATTAAATAAGGTACGTTCTGGTACATTACCAAATATTTCTATGACACTACGTTAAATGAGAGCTGATGAACTTCCATCGTTTCTTTTCCAGTATTATTTTAGGCATATCTAAAATGCCTATATTTTGTAAGGTTCAAACTATATAATTTTTTTTTGTATTTATGAGTGTCTAAGTGACAGTATCAAACTGAAATAAACTGAATGATTCTCAGTAAACTTAACACTTATGCAAGAGTTACGGTTATCCCTACATTTACTACGATCATGATCATTTGGAAATTAGAGGAATCAATGAAATAAATAAACTTTATTCTTTAAAATTAAATAAATGAATCATTATATAACCGTAATATAAATTCTGTCAAACTGAAACAACCCAAAATCATCGAATTTAAATTTATACAACAAAGTTTATAGCAGTAAATTTTTATTAGAAAACGATAGCACAGTGTGTTTTTACAATTCTTGCAGTGGAAAACAGCATCTCTGAATTTGTTTGTGATAATTTGTGTGATAAATTGATGTCGTATTCATCAAACAAGGAATGTAGGTACAACAATTTACATCAGAATGAAAATAAGTTGATAATGAAGTACATTTGGTTACATTGAATATTCGTCAGTTATGTTTTTTTTTTCACGAATTGCCTACGAGATTTTGAACTATTGAGAAAAATATTGATGAATTGCAATCATCTATTTATAATATTGTGCACTCAGTATTATGCATTGTGGTAAAGTAGCATTTCAAGAAGTTATATTGATATCATCAGTTTGATTTTGTTTTTTTGTCGATATATTTATGTTGTTAAATAGTATATTAAAGTATAAGTGGATAAAAAGGGCTTTAAAACACGCGCGATTTTTCGAGCAAGACGGCGCAGCCAGAGTGCTCGAAATAGAGCAAGTGTTTTTAAGACCAGTTATTGGTGCACTTTGAAATCATATTTACTGGTATTATTACTACATAAAATAGAAATAAGAACTAATAATGCAAAATGGTTGAATTCGTGATGTGACATCAGTATACCTTTCGTTGTCATGGACATGAGAAAAACAGATATCAATTTGCAATTTGTTATCAAAGATCAATATTTGTTGTCACCAGAGCTCAAAAATGAATTATTCTAATATCGATTTTTTGAATAGTGAGGCAGAATCGCGGTTAATACCGCGAAAATCCAGGGATATATATGAAAAAGAATATGAAAAGTTCATGACATGGATGGAGGAGCAAGAGGTATCACATATAAAGGAACGAGTTGTTAGTAATATTTTATTTGACGTTACAAGGTACTCCTGTCAGATCAATAATAAAAAATTTGTCATTTAGACTTCACGTTTCTCGATTTGTTGATGTTGCCGTGGTAACTTTAAAAAACGCGCGTTTTTTGAAGTTTGATTTAAACACGCTGAGGCGTGCTTTAAATGGGTAAAAAGGGGCACCAATGAAAAAAACTTTTTAAGGATGAGTTGTAATTGTAAAAAAATATTTCAACTTGTTCGGGAGGATGTGAAAAAATCCATTATTCACATAATGGATATGCCCGGAACGGCAACGCTGCAGCACACAGATTGTTTTGATGGTTGACGCGTCTTCATTTGGCGAAAAAATTACGGGGAAAGTTGATTTGTGTGTATTGATTGTATGTTTTTATATTTACACAATGTTTATGCGATGACACCTCACATCGCATAAATTTAGAAGTTGTGATCGAACCAATAACAGTTCACAGGTAAGCTAACAGTGTTGTATAAACAACTCGTTGAGGTGTATCGGATATTGTTATTCTTGTTTAGGTGTTTCACCAGGGTGGTTTATTACTAATCATATCTACAGTGCGAGTTTCTAACTTGGAATACATTCAGTAACTCAGACACTTGTTTTGTTAGAAATATGCCCGACAGGTCGATTTTCATTTTGAATTGCGCTCGTTTTTATGTAAGGAAATGTTATACAGCGTGTCTCAAATTTGAGATATGACGTCATCGACTATTTTTTTAAATGACAATCCTAATTTTTTTATGACTATGCTTGAAGGGTATAGTAAGTTACACATGCGTACCAAATATCAAAATTTTATTCCTTGTCGTTTGACAAACATTTAACAAACATCAACTAATTCGAAAATGAGATTCACCTGATCTATCTGATATCAACTCAAATATGTTTCTTCAATAAATGCACAAAATGTTGTTCATTAACTAACTGACAATATCCTAAACGTAATTTAAACTCGTTTTGAACATTTCTAATTACTTGGGCGGAAATAGTCTACACTCCTGTCGTATTCGTTCTTGTAACTGCTCAATGTTTTCCGGTTTGGTGTTAAAAACCTTGCTTTTCAAGTACCCCCATAGAAATAGTCCATAGGTGTTAAATCTGGAGACCTGGGAGGCCATTCAACAGCTCCTCTTCTACCAATCCATCTGCCTGGAAATACATCATCCAGATACGCACGGACAGGTCTTTTAAAATGGGGAGGCGCACCGTCTTGTTGAAACCAGATGTTTTTATTCGGGACATCGGGATCAG
Organism: Gonioctena quinquepunctata; assembly: GCA_018342105.1. Classification (NCBI taxonomy): domain Eukaryota; kingdom Metazoa; phylum Arthropoda; class Insecta; order Coleoptera; family Chrysomelidae; genus Gonioctena; species Gonioctena quinquepunctata. The sequence continues at coordinate 67,204 of JAFIRS010001598.1, forward strand.
GAAACAGAATAGCCAAAGTCGGAACCAGTTCTTCCCGCAAGAATTCTAAATATCTATCTCCATTGAGAAAATTGGTCCTATTACTCGATTACCAATAATCCCTGCCCAAACATTAACTTTTGCTGTATATGTTTACAACATTTCTGTCTAGTAGATTGTTCATTTCTTCGCAGAATTGGAATCTTCTATCTGGAACATCTTCGGTGAGTTCCTGGAGGATTGTCATTTTATAAGGATGCAATTTATGGGTTTTCAGAATTTTCATCACTGAAGACTGGCTAATTTCGAGTTCTCTAGCACTGCCTAGGGGAACATGATGATTTTCTTCAACAGAGAGGAGTACATTCATTTCGACATCTTCATTGAAGGCACTCTGACGATGATTCTTTGTTTTTCTTAAATGCCCATTTTCCCGAAACTGTTTTTCAATCTTGCTTATGGTACTCTGCGATATGGGTGGTAAATCAGGATACTTCTCTCTGAATAAATGAATAACTTCATTTTGTGTTCTTGTCCTATCTCCGTAGCCAATCATCATTAAAATTTCAATCTTGTGGGTTTCAGTTAAGTACGGCATTTTGTTAGATTTTTCAACAAACGTCGTTTCCGCAAAACGACAAACTAATAACCTTGGTAAATATCCTCGCTCGATACTATGCTACCTACTCTCCTCACCTGTTTTATTTAACTTTTTTGTTCGACGTTGTCAACATCAACCCAGTTTGACAAAAAATTATAAACACATACCTCTTGGAAATATGGATTTTCTCACAACTTCATAACTGAACAACTAAAAAAAAAGTCACACCTTACTTTTTGTGAACGACACCTGCTTGTCCTGTTCAATTCGTCCTTGCAGTCCCATTGTCAACTCCCAACTCACCAACCCCCCCCCCCTCATGCCCCCCCCTGTCCATTTTTTTTTGAAAGTGCCTGAATTATTTCATTGAGTCAGATTCCTTCATTTCTCGCATTAGTTGATGTTTGTTATATATCTGTAAAACGACAAGGAATAAAAATTTGGTACGCATGTGTAACTTACAATACCCTTCAAGAATAGTCATAAAAAAATTAGGATTGCCATTTCAAAAAATAGTCGATGAAATCATATCTCAAATTTGAGACACGCTGTATAACATTTTCTTACATAGAAACGAGCACAATTCAAAATAAAAATCGACTTGTCCGGGCATATTTCTAACAAAACAACTGTCTTTGAGTTACTGAATTTATTCCAAGCTAGAAACTCGCACTGTATAATACTTGATCGGAGTAAAGGAACATAGATTGCTACGCTGATTTTATGCTCATTTCGCCCTATGGTGAATCCGCCATAAAGCAGTGGTAAAACCTATTTGAAGAGAGGCAGGCATGTATTCGGGATATTTAAGACTTTCGAACTCATTAGGATGCGTTGATGCAAAATGTTCAAAAAAGTTTCGATTAATTTAGGAGTAAAAATCGTGTTTAGACAATCTACTTACCATCCCATACCTACCACCTTGTGAGCTATGGTCGAGATCATTACACTAATGCAGTGATAATATTCCGAAGGTGAGCAACCAGTGTCGAAAATAAGTAGTTGTTTCAGCTATTGTTATTTTTGTTTAGATTTTATTTACAAGCAAGTTCTTTGAGTGGGTGGTTTGTTACTCATCTAGTCTATGTTATTTGATCGGAGACTTAAGCACTTAAAACATTATAAACAACTTAGGCATTTGCGGCGATTTCTTACAGACTCACTCAGCTGCTAGGACGAAGGTCGTTGTGCGATTTGCCCGGACGTTGATAACCACATTAAAATGTACATATTAAAAAATCAGCAGAATCGTGAATCACCCGTAACCTTTTCATCAAGCATAAACTGGTCAAAGTGTAAAGTGAAAGGTGTGATCCAACTACTTTTTACTTTTCACAGTAACCAAATTTTCTATTTCCTTAGTGGCTGGCTTAGTACATACTTCATCTGTTTTCTGGCAATGTTGACTTTCATATTTGTTAATTTATAGAAAATTTCACTCATTTCACTCTCCAATCATGCAAATACCACTGTTGAGTGGTATTGATCTATAGTCCGTAAAATAAAGGCATGGAGTAATAAACCGCTTATCGTATCAAATCCAGGTAGGTATAAGTACGAACTGCTATAGGAAAAACCCATAATCTTTGGATTTTGCATACTAAATGAGGGTTTATTTTACGGACTATAGTAGTGATCTACATAAGTACTTGAGAATTATTATTCTGGTCTCGTACCGGACGCCCACGGTCTTGTTTGGTTTGAAGGTTTGTCCAGACGTTTCGATCGCTTGTATCCGCAATCATCTATAGAAGAAAATAATGAATAAATAATTATTTACAACGTATAAGGAGCAAGATTGTATTATTAAGGTTGTATTGTTTGTTTTCAATAATATGAAATTTGTATATGGCCATTATTGTGAGTGACCTAGGCAAGTCCATGACATAAGTGCACTGATGACGGCCATAGCTCGAAAATACCACTCGATCTGAGAATCGGCTGGGCATGCCGATTTCTTTGACGAAATTCAGCAGTTTCCTCAGCTGAATCTCTTTGACATCCCCTGGGTTCAGAAATATGCTCCCAAGGTTGATCTCCAGCTGGTGCACCAAAGCGGGAGACTCAGTGAGGATGTGCAACGATGTCGACCATCTGAATCGTCTTTGATCCCGGTGAGTTCTGTGCCTGTTCAGGTAGGTGATTGTGTTCCATTAGGAGCCCAGTTACAGTCTTGATATCCCGTCTGTTGAGTGACATGATCTCTTTTGGCATCTTCTTTATATGGAGCTTTGATGGTCTCTTGCCATGTTTTGATGAACTGCTTTTGTCCCCAATCTAGGAATATAAGTTGTCGGAATTAAAGCCGCCGGAAATAAGGCCGCGAAAAAAAGCCGCCCGAAAAAAAAGCCTCCGCCGCTATTTCGGATTTCGCAGGTGAAATAAAATTTATAATAAATATATCTTATTATTATTTATTATAACATAGAGTAACACAACATGTTATATATTTAATTTGTGCGTATCTTTATGTTGTGGCTAATGGCTGATAAAAACAGTCCAATATTTCTCCTGTTTTCCACAAACTGCGTACAAAAGGCTTTTAGTCTCATTGGCATTGTATCGGTTGGTCTCTTCCTGTGAGTTGGTAGTGGTCTAGTTTGCAGCTGTTCTATCTTGGTATAGTCTACCGCAAGTTCTTGCCTCATTTTATGAATAAGCACCCAGAATGATTTCTTTAGAAACTTCTTCTGCGAATGTTTGAGATGGATTCGCCAATGTTTCTTTTATGCACCTTTTTAGAGGCTAATGAACTCTCATTTTAGTTCCAGAAATTATTACTAATCACAGAAACATTTAATAGAAAATATATTATATTACCTATATTGAATTTTCATAACTGGAGATGCTCGAAGAAGCCTCCACACTCTGAAAAAGTTCCTCAATATTTCAATATAAAGTACTAGTCTTATGAATTTAACAAAACTGAAACTGATAAATGTTAGGCACTTTTACATCTTTATCGTTGATATTATTTGGTACGATGTTTTTTTTTTCGGCGGCTTTTATTCCGTTGGCCTTTTTTGCGGCTTTTTTTTCGGCGGCTTATTTTCCGGCGCCTTTATTTCCGTTCACCGTTAGGAATGGCCATGCTACTGGGTATTCCCAAGATTGGTTCCGGTCCAACTGGGATCTTTCCCGGTCCTATCTGGGCTAATATGTCTGCCTCTTCGTGTCCTGGGATCCACGTGAGGCTGACTTTGCTTGTTTTCGATTAACTTTCTATGGAGTTTCTACACTCGGACACCAATTTGGATGCCATTCGATTTGCTCCTAACGCCATAATTGAAGCTTTGCTGTTCGTGTAGATGACAGTAGGTCCCCGACTTCAATTGTCGAGGTTTTCCAGGTGAGTATAGCATATACTTTGGCCTGGAACACAGGCATATTTGCCCAATGTTCGCCTTAAATAGCCCGAATACATGCCTGCATGCTCACACACGTCACATGTTTCGACAAAATAGTGTCCCATCATCTATTTTAATCTATAAAAAAATATTATGATATCAGTTCTTTAACGAAACAACCAAAATCCAACGACTTGACAACAATAGATGAAATAAAGTAAATATTTGTGTGTTTTAATTCTCTAGTATATGTTACTTGATCGGAGTTTATTTACTACACCACCCAGTGTCCCCATTCTACGAAAGCGCTGAACGGACATGCAGAAAAAGATATTATAATTGCCAGTTTAAACTGACCACTGGTAATTATTGATAATTGTCAGTTCAAACTGGCAATTATGTATAATTGCCAGTTCAAACTGGCAATTAGAAATTATTCTCAGTTCCTGGCAATTATTCTTAAGTAATGGTATAAGTTTATTATGCTATATGAACAAAGTTTCATCAAATCTGGTATTGTTAAATCCGTAATGATTATCCCTAATCAAATATGCAATAATATACATACATAGTGTTTGATTAAATGTTCACTTATTATAGAACTATAAAACCGTCATCTTTAAGAATAATTGCTGGTATTTAGACTCTCATTCAAAGCCTTTTTTGATTTCTTTATATAACGTTAGTTTGAGGAATCTGTGTGGAACACTCTATTATGACCTTTATTTCTTTAAAGTCTATCATATGCACCAAAATGGTTTATGAAAACTTCTGTATTTATATTCTTTGTATTTTATTAATTGATATTTTATTTTTCATTGGTACAGTCTATTCCCAGATAGCACAAGCACATTCATAGAATATTCATACTTAAGACTTAAGGATTTTTTGAGTATTTCCTTAATATTCATAACAGTTTTTTGCGAAACTTTTCCAGAATATTTCTTTAATATTCAAGGCACATGCTATGAACATTAAAAAGTGAACTGAATACTAAATTTTACATTCCATGAACGTTCCTTAGATATCTTGGAGATTTTTTTGTAAAACATCAATTCTATTGATTGTTCTGACATAGTGTCAGCTTTTTTAATTAATTAATACAAATCATCAAAATTAATACAAATCACAGTAGACTGACAAATATAACATATATTCAATGTAATAAGGAGATAATTTCTGTTCTTAAAGTAATGTATAAATCAATCGCTTTAATAGGATCTGATGTTGAAGTTAATCCCTCTTCATTGATTATTATACATGCACCTGTACGTTGAATGCTCGGAAAGTCAGAAAACTCTTCTATGTCGACACATAAATTTGTGGCTTGTGATATATAATAAAAGGGAGAAATGCCAGTTCTGGAACCTGCAATTCGATGTAAATTCCACTCCTCGTATACTGTATTGAGTTCCTTCTGCAAAATGATAATTAAGAGTGTTTTGTATATATTATATTGTTCTATTGGTATTATTACCTTTGTGAGTGGCATTTTTCAACAACTGTCGATGTTATGAGCAAAAAGTACCAAATTAACTTTTTTGCCCTACAATCCCACTTACTAAGCTAGATTTACTTTCATGCCCTAGGCCATTCCACTACCAGAGCCAAAAGAGAATACTTGCAAACTTCAGCTTTTTGGGCTTTGGTTCGCAATCTTTCTTTCGACCTGTAAATTTAACTCACAAGCCTTGGTACATAAATAACTAGGTATTTCGTGAAATATTTTCAATTCGCTTTTGTTTCTGAAAACCCGGTTTTAAACAAAACGAAACATTCGTATAGATCTCATCAGATATTGATAGCAATAACCCACTCATATATTACGGAAAACTTTTGAATAAAAAATAACAACCTATAGAATACCCCACAAGAGGTTATCTTGACGATGGAAGATAGTGACAAAAGTTTATCTTTCAGTTGCAGATGATTCCACATCTGATTTTATGAACATCCTGTTCATATTTTCAACAAATCAACCTATAGATCTAGTTGAGCACTGACATATATTCATCGAACTTACTTGAATAAATTTCATAAAGCATAATTGAATGAGAGATTTGTCTATTTGTGATCCTAAAAAAAGACCATCATCTTTCAATTGACCAAAAACCCACTCCAGAAATTGCGCGTGGTGTTTTCGCAAAATAGCCCACCAAGCTCCAATTCTTTGCGATTTGCTTGGCTAGTACCATATAAAAATGATGGTATTCTATTTTGTGTAGATCCGAAAATACTTCGGTCTCTCAAAAAACATAGTATTTCCTCGACAAGGCCATTCTCTGTGCCCACATCAGCTCTCAGGCTACGTGGGCAGCCACCCAAAACTCTTACAGATTCCAAATAATACTTTGCAATAATTCTTGTGTTATTCGTATTGTTTCCCGCTTTTAACCATATGATACGTCTCGAAAATCCATCAATACACCCACTGATGCATATTCCAAAAGAATTGAGTTTATCATAACAATCCATGTGCCATACGTAATTTGGGCTCTTGTTCTGATATTGTCTTCTGCGCAATTATCAATAATTGCCAGTTTAAACTAGCAGTTATCAATAATTGCCAGTTGAAACTGACAATTATTCATAATTGTCAGTTTAAACTGGCCATTATAATATTTTTTCGCATGTCCGTTCAGCGCTTTCGTACCATTCGAATTTTACTCAATACACAATAGACTTGGTTAATATAAAAAATATTATTTCATACTTTTCAGAAAGATATATTTTATTGATTTAAATGGAACGAAGACGGTTTGAAGTTAAAAAAAATTTTCAGCTTTAAATAATGAATTACTCCATTTTCCGATTTCCAATTAGTATTTGAAGTTATTTCAATATATTTCTTAGAGAGATCAGATATTGAGATGTTTCCATGTCAACTTTCTAAGAGGAATTGTGATGATTTTTTTCAGCTACATTTTCCACTATTTTTTCTCCCTTCCAGAGCATGTCCTAAGTTTTAAGAATTCCTTGGCAGCAAATCATAGAAAAAAATGGACGAATTTCCTTATTTTCTCATGAATTCTCATAAACTGTTTGGTTATACAGATTCGGAAATATAAGTCGCGGACTATAGGATTCACCATGAGTTGGAACGGAAGGTACTCGAACCAGAACACCAGCACAAAATATAACAGATATACGCGATGGATAATCAAGTATTTAACTAGACAACTGTAGCCTTTCCTACTGTCGCGCCTGTTTTCCATCACAATTTACGTTGCGAAAGTAAGATAAGCCCCTAACAATTGAAAAGAGACGGAGACGACTTAACTCGCTATCGCTCGAGAGGAAACATTCTACAGTGGTTTATTTGAATACTTGATTATCCGTCGCGTATACTATTATATTTGTGCTTGTCCACAATGTCCACTGGCTCGAGTACCTTTCGTTCTAACCCATTATGAATCCTATAGTCCGCGATTTAATTTCCGAATACCTATCTATATCGGCATATCATCTTGATTATAATTATAAACTTATCAGTTGCTGATATCTGTATTTTGATTTCAGGATGAACAACGAATAAATGACAGGTTCCAGAAAGCAGAGGCCTTAGGAATATTCGTTAGAAAGTTATCCGTATCGATAACGGAAATAATTGCACATCTAGTCAAAGGTCCTGTAATAGTTTTAACGAATGCAAAAATTTTGAGCTGTGATATATGCAAGTTTAACAAGATTTTAGTGAATTTAGGAAATTATTCCTTGGCCAGTTACATATAGGGACATTATATAGTAATATGCGGTTACGATATCAATTCTAGAAAAGTTTTCTATCGTAATCCCACTTTTGGGGACCGTAAGTAGTTTCTAGTTCAAAATGATTATGGATACTAGCGTGATATTATTATCTTTTTCAGATGTTTGTACAATGTCTATGGAACTGTTGGATCTTGCTCGGAGGAGTTACGGAACTGATGAAGATATAATTTTTATATTCAAATAATTTCTTGTGGACATTTTCCCATTATATTGAGAGATCAGAAAATAGTAATTGCCACCGCCATGACAAGTGGACAATATTTTCGTTTTTTTATCGTTTTCTGAAAGAATCATTCATATTATAAGGCATTTAGTATTATTGTGTTTGAATAGGTTATGTTACACCCCTAATCATTATTTTTCACTCAGTATAATTCAAAGTCTCATTGAGAATATATTTGATTATCCAAGAAATGCATTATGGATTTCGCAATGGTTTTGAACTTCACTGTATAAACAAACGAGCGATCTCACTAGGATCAGATCTTTTTGTTTTTGTATCAGAGACGCAAAATTTGTAGTAGATAATTCTATTACATTAATATTGACTTTTGAAATAATTATGATCATTATTCGTTGTTCAGATACGATATGATTTCTAATATCTATAGTGAGTCAAAATCCAAAATTAAATTGTATGCGATCATCAACTAAAAATGTGTCACTTCTGGAAACCGACCCCTTCGTTATAATCAAGCTTTCTCTAATACTTGTTTGAGAAATATCAAATCATGCATTACTCACTGACTAACTGTCTTACTGACTCGTCATTTTTCTCCTGTAAATATAAAATTTGGCATGGAATTTATTTTTATGGTGTTAGGAGCGAAAAAATAATGCGTTTTTCCGGAATTCTACCTATAGTTGTAAATAATTAATTATTCCATGGGAATAATTGGAACTTGGAACACAGTTCGAGCTCGTTCGCTGTACTAATATGAATTATCGAACTACCTCAATGCCACCACTAACAACACAGGGATGTCGCCTAGGTATGTCTTTTTTATTTATTTATAAATACACTTTCTACAGCATAAATCCCATCTACAGAACAGGAATGTAGGTAGGAATAGATTTACATCATAATATAAAACAATAACATTCTGCGAAATCATAGATGCAGCATATTATAGATATTCAATTATTTGAAAAATTCGGACTTGATAAGAATTACTGAACAGTTAAATATTCTATCTGAGAACATTTTGAGTTGTAGTTCGATAGCATATTGTGTATTGGTGAAAACTTAAGAATGTTTGTGCGTGCTGTTGGGGGATAAAATGTGCTGTTGACTCGAGATGCAGTTCTTGGAATATGAAAATCTAGTTTTTCTATCAGAGCGGGACAATCTGTTTGATTATTGATGATTTTATATAAAAAATCACTGAATTGCATTCATGTCTACATTTAAACTCATTTATCTTGTGTCTCTCCAGGAGTTCATTTTGGGCAATACCTCTTGGTGGATAGGAGTCATCTATTCTAAAGCTTAAAAATTTTGGGAAGCGTCGCTGTATTGATTCTATTTTGTCAACATGTAACTGATAGTGAGGATTCCATATTATGTACCGCGGTACAAGGAATGATTGGCTGTCCCATTGATATCCCTGGCATTTATAATATCCATTCTATATATAAGAATCGTCGAAACTCATCAAAATGTCCAATAAAAATTCAAAGTTGATATTTTGTTTTGAAAATATTTGTTTTTCTTCTGGAAAATGGAAATACATCTCAGAAATTTCTGGAAAGTGACCATTCCGCCAGAAAATTATTAATGCATAATATACCCTTAATTTAAATATTCAAGAATGATACAAATTATACAAAAATCCCAAACACAATTACATTTCGGTTTCTGTGGTTTTGTCCTGTTTGGCAACATTGTTTGATTCATTTGGTGATCTGTCAACAATGTTAACCTCACTTTGCATAATGTGCAAGTTTCTAACATTGCTTTATTCGATGTAAAAGATTATCGGCATCTGTATTGTGTTTGACGATTTTTGCTAGCATTTGAAGCATTTCATCAGTGTTCTGTATATCATATAGAATATAATGGATCATATGAGGAAAGTATCCTCAAGGCTTGAGAGAATAAATACACTGAGTAAATATTATAAAAGGCCAAGAAAACTTGAAAGACAAAATGAAGAATCTTGAGAGGCTTGTATAGAGGGCCTTCTACTAGTCGATTAATGGCTGTAAATGATGATAATCATATAACATTACCTTCTACAAGTACAGATAAAAAGTTGATCAATGTGATTCAAGTTCTGAAAATTTGTCTGATGGTTCTTCCCTTGTAGAATTGAGCCCTACATCAAGAGAAGACCTAGTTCAAAATTATCCTGCTGATAACTTCCATGGAAATATTGAAAATTCAAATGATAACATAAATACAAAGTTAACTGAATGGGCCTTGAAACACAACATAACACGCAGCATGGTGAGTATTTTTGTCTTTTATTGTAAATCCTAAAAGAGCTATAACATGATATCTGTATTAGTAATTTTTTTAATTGTCAATTCAATTCCATCACCTGCAATAATATCTTTGTTACAGTATCTTCTGAAGCAATGAAAGGCAATGAAAAACAGGTTGAGGAGGCTTTGCAGAAGTTTTTCAGGAGGACCAAGGACAATGCCTGCAACAAATGCAACACCCTAATATGTGTACAATTTTCAACTGATTCTCCTAGTCTTTTTTCGTTTATTTATCATATGAATTTATATATAGGATGAGTTTTGTTTGTGCTCTTCTTACTTTCGTTTTTTCAAATTCTTTCACTAGGTCATTTGAGTCGATCCGGCTTGCTACTTTGCTTCCGATAGAAATCAGCAAGACCTGTAAGTCTTTCCTGACACATTATAGTACGTAGGTGAGTTTTTACGAGTTTAAATTGCAAAAAATGCAAAACACAAAAACAGACTAGTTTGTTTTTTGTAAACAGTAAACTGAACTCAAGACGATTGGTGTTCCGTGTTGTGGCACCAACGGTGGGGCGGGCGGTCGGCGATAGGAGAGGGGGCTGTTGACCTTGACCAAGTTACATTCAAGGTGCATGCGGGAAGGCGTATGATGTACCATGTGACCGTACCACGGACATAGGGGCGCACATTTATGTTTTGGCCATTGTACAAAGAAACTGTCATACAGTATCTTGCTTTTACGTCGCTTGCTGTAATGAGTTTTCCCTTTTTAATTACGCAAAAAATAAAAAAAAAGCCGCTGCGTCACCCCTAAATTTTGCCGCCCTAGGCACCTGCCTAGTTCGCCTAAATGGACGAGCCAGCCCTGGTGTCACCTGTCCCGATGTCTGTAGGTAATCAAATCTTACAAGTTAAATTTAACCCACTTCCCGTTGTTCGATTGAGCTGAAATTTGGCAGGTGTTCATAATTCCGGTGACAATGCATTATGGAATTTTTGCTAGAGAAAAAACAAAATGGCGGCTCCAATATGGCGAACGAGTTTTGTGATTATGGTTCGATTCTATTCAAAATTGGTATGTGGGTGTTTTCAGGGACAGAGATCACGATGTTTTGTCGAAATTTTTAAATTTAAGATGGCGACGAGTTTTGTGGTTATAGCCCGACTCCAATAAAAATTGGTATGTGGGGGTTTTTGGGGTCGGAGATCATGATTTTGTTTGTCAAAATCCACGAATTCAAGATGGTGACGAGTTTTGTGATTATAGCCCAATTCCATTCAAAATTGGTGTGAGGGGGTTTTTGGGGTCGGACATCATGATGTTTCTGTCAAAATTCATGAATTCAAGATGGTTTTGTTATTATGGTCCGATTCCATTTAAAATTGGTATGTTGATTTTTTTGTGGTCGGAGATTATTCATTTTTGTCAGAATTCAATAAGATAACGGTTTTCATGAATAACTAAAAAGAATTGAATAAGAATGATTGAATAAAACATTGTACGACAAGCTTTTATACAAATGCACTAAAAAGGAAAAAAAAATATTTGATTGTTCAACCTAGGTTATTCTGTGAGTGGCAGATTCAAAAGTTTGCCGCGGATATAAAATAGGTATTTTTGAGCAGCAAGATTTTGAATCGGCCATTCACAGAATAACCTGAGTCAAACAATCAAAGAATGTTTTCCCTTTTTAGTGCATTTGTATAAAAGCTTGTCTTTTTTTTAATTTATTTATTTCTTTATTATCGTGGGCCTATTTCTGCGACTAAGGCACACCGATGGCGGTGAGCATACTTCCCCCAACCGAAAATTTTTACGAATGCTCTGGCGTTTCCAACCAGAGGTAGGGATCTTCAACGAGCTTAACATCCATAAACTCGGGACCGCCATCTTAACGTCACCTTCTGGAGACTGCATATCGATCGCCGTATCTTGTTATCAGCTGTGAATATGCTACTACGTTGCAGTTGTTCGGGGCTTTTTTAATGGTCACCCATCCAAGAACTAATCGCGCCCAGCATTGCTGCTCCAGATATCGAAATTTTGAGTAACCTACTGTCTTATAGCCCATCCAGTATCAATTGCAGAAGCTGTTTCTATAGGGAGCAAATGAAAACTCACTTCGCTAACACGAGCGTATATGCGAAGAAACGGAATGAAAAATAATCTGTACTACTCGAAAACATTTTCCGTCGGCAAACGGTAGATCAAAAGAGCCGATAGTCAACGTGGACTCGAGTGACGGCTGTCTGTTGTACAACCGATTCGTCTGGGCCAATCAAGTCGGACATTAATGCTGGCAGGTGTGTCTCTACGATGGAAGGTCATAAATCACGCGTTATATTTGTGTTTTAATAGCTCTGAAAGATTAAAAACCAGTAGCGTCTAGGGTCTTGGTGTGTGCCGATCGAAATACGTTTTAGGATATAATAATAACCTACATCAAACAATGAAAGAAATTATTTTTATTTCTTAATGTATTTGTATAAATAAAAGCTTGTCTTTAATTTTTCATTATTTATGAAGTATTTTTAAAATCTTAAAATATCTAAATAAAATTAGTTATTTCCGCCACTGCTGCTCACAGGATTTCGCCGCAAGACTTTTTTATGCTTCTGCAATTGATATTGGGAAAACTATACCAACATACAAAAGAAACTCGCTAAGAACCCAGTATGCAAAAATACGTAAGTACCCCAAAACGGGTTGTCTCAATGAGCCTTTTTTCTGAGAATAGTGTGGCAAATTTGTCACGAGAGGCAGCACTTGTGGTAGGGACAAACATCAAACCTTCTCCATTTAAGATAGTAATATTTAAGTGATACAGTTGAATCATTTAAAATAATTTTAAGTAAATACAATATTTTTTTTAATAACCACCATGCCAACAAAACATTATAGTTTTGCGAACTATACTTCGGATAATCGATATCCAGAGGAAAACGTGTTTTTTATACCATTCGTAAAACCTCACATTGATGAGATTAGATGTAATGAATGGATCCATACCTCGAGGAGAGTGGATTTAACAGGTTGAGCGCCAAGGATATTTCACTAAAATATTTCCCTGGGCCAATATATTATTTTACCTGATATTTATCATTTAGTATTGATTACATCTATTTTCTATGATTTTGTCTTTTTACCCACATAATTTAAAAAAAATGAAGCGGACACCGGTGACCGCTCTGGCCTGTGCGAACTGAGAGTGGACACCGGGGCGGGGTCGAGGGTCGAGCAGACGCGATATTTGCCAACTGAAAGCGGACACCAGGGTCGAGCGGACGCGATATTTGCCGAAGTGACCGACGATCTATTATACTTGCCTAGACAGGATTATTGCCTATTTAATTTAGTGCATCTTGTACCTGGATCGCGAAGTATATAGAAAGAATTACAGTTTTGTTTCCCAATTTAATATTTCAATGAAGACGTAACTATTTATAACCCAAAGATTTGTTTATATAAATCCTGTTATAGGTACGCGTTTACCTCTGTAGGGCCACAGCAGACATGTTACCATGTTAAACTACATAAAAGCGTGTCCTCTCGGCCGGGTAAGAATGATTTAAAAGCCAAGCGGACACCCGTGTCCTTCATGGCATATTGTAAGCTGATCTCAGATCGGACACCGGTGTCCGCCCTGGCGCTCAACCTGTTAACAAAACCTAATAACTGAAAGTCATAATTTACATAGGTAGTTACACATATTATTAAAAATAATCAAATAAATAAAAAATAAATAGCTAATTAATTTACAGAAAAAAACATTGTTTACAAAAACATATAACCTCTCTATTGGTTACTGAATCATATTCACTGTAATGTATTAAATTTAGCTTAATTACCAAATATATTCGACTCATTTTTCATTCTGAAATCAATCAAAAATTTATAATTATTTTAAAAGTCTTATATCAGAGTTCAAAAATACCAGTGCAAAATAACTAAACTTCACGTACAGAATTCTTATTTATTTCCGGAAATTTTAAGATTTCGACAAGCAAACCACCGTTTTAATGTTGCTACATTATTATCCTTCACATTTGAAAATTTTAATTTGACTCCTGAAACGTCGTCTTCTGTCAAAAACATTTTTTTATGTTTATTTTTACATGTATTTTAATGTGAGTTAGGTAATGTTTGTCCCATAGACATATAATATGGACTGGTTGTGAAAAAGCGACCATTGATATCAGAACCTGTGAAAAAGGACAGAATGAGTTCAGGCAAACATTGGTTTCATATATTGTTTATATGTGTTTTCGTGTGGTGTTTTGCAAGTTTTTTATAAATTTATCCAGTGTTTCTGAACTGTTTGACAAGTTATAAACATTCTTAAATACCTATGCCTTCTTCGTGTGCAGCCTACAATTGTGTAGTTGAATACAAAAAAGGGCTGGATATGAAATTTCATAGGTGAGTAAGCATGGAGTGTAGGTAGTAATTTGTGGATTCTTTAAAACACATTTTAACACGTTTCCGAAGAATGCACTTATGAGAAAAATTTTATTTAATTTCTCAGTCACGCACAAACTGGTAACATTTTACATGATTTCTCTTGTTTATATAACTTAGTTTTATTTTTGTGCCTCATCTATTTAGGTATATATTGTTGCTGAAGTTAATAGATTTATTATTAGTATCATAGGTGGGTGGTAGGATTTTATTTGATTCGGGGGTAGAATTTGATGTTTTTTCCCGAGAAATTGCTTAAACTAATGTTGGTTAATAATATTTATGAAAGTATAATGTGATTTATTTATTACAAAATTTTCCTTTTTTTCCGAGAACAAACGCAGAAATATTGTTTTAAATTGAAGAATGTTTTCTTGAAACGTTATAAATATACATGGAATTTTTACTCCGTTGGAGTAACGGCATTCTTTTACTCCACCGGTATACTTTTACAGCGCCAGGCTGACATGAGACAGACTTCCCTACGGATTGGCCGTCGATCTCCGTCACGCTCGATAGAAAAAATATCACTTTAATTCCCAATAACACGTACTATTTTCCTCAGTATTTCCCAAAAATAATTGGATCATTTTTTCTACAGACGAAATTTCATAGATTACATAAACGTTTTTTATGTAGGCATCATTGATAACAAATTTTGAAATCGCCGGAGTTCCAAATTTAGTTAATTGTACTTCTACTTCAGGATATCGAATATAATTTTTTTCAGTCCTGAACTTTCTGAAAACTTTGGAAGGGAAATAAAAAACATTTTCATTCAGATGGAGGCTCAATGGAATTCTTCTGTTTCTGAAAGATATCATGAAAATATGTCACATAAAGTTCATCACTGTGATTCCTTGAACTTTTTCAAAACTCATTGCATTCAAAGTAATCAATATTTTCCTTAAAAAAATAGGTTTTTCCAATGTAATGCCATAGCCAATTTGTATCTTTTGCCTTGATTTATTTCTATCCTTCACAACATCTCTCTCTCTCTCTCTCTCTCTTATATAGTCCGCCAGGAACTGTGTGTTAAAGTCACGTGACGGCCAGTCCACTATGGCACAGTTTATAGCTAAAGAATTAGCTATAAACTGTGACTATGGTTTGTCCCTACCGGACTACTGGGAAATTTTTCGTACTTGAAGAAGAAGGCTCATCTGGCTATAGGATATTTACCATACGAACACAAAAAATTTTTTTATGGACGAAAAATATTGAGTGGATAATAAACTTCTATATACATAGTAGGTTTATGATTCATATATTCAGTCTGTACTCAAGAACTGGCTTATTCTTAAAGTTTTTCTGAAAATCGCAGTATAAACTCCATAATGTTTTCAATGATAAAATTATATCGTTTCAATGAAATATATTGGTTGGAAACCCCTAGGCAGCAAAGTTTTTCTGAAAAACACGAGTAAAAATTATCTTTATGAAGACGTGGATTCATGTTCCTCATTGGTGCCACAAATAAAATATGTCTTTAATAATAGAATTGTACTTCAATGAAATACATTGATTGAAAACCGACAGTCTTCGAAGTTTTTACAAAAATCACGAGGATAAACAACCCTTATGAAGGGATGGATAAGATGTTTCTCATCGGAGGCACGAATAATATGTTTTCGGTTAAGGAATTCTATTGTTTCAATGTATAAACTACTCTTATGAAGGAGTAAAAAAATGGTAAAATTGTTTTTAACCGCTTTCTTAGTTGTTCGACCAAAGTTAATGGAAACTTGTACGAGTTAAGATCACGGGACCTTACCTTATATAGTGGGATCCGGAACCACTCTTGGGGCCTTGAAAAATTTTTCACCAGCTGCGAGAGTCGAACCGGTGCCGGGTGGAAACAGTGAACACAAGACCAACGCACGTGTCACTGAGCCACAAGCCCCATGATTTGATGTTTCTCATTAGTGTTTCAGTTATGGAATTATATGATTTCAAGGAAATATCTTGATTGAAAACCCAGAGTCATCAAAGTTTTTATGGAAATCAAAAGGGGGTTGATTCGATTTTTTATGGTGGCACGAAGACATTCCTTCGTATATATATATATATATATATATATATATATATATATATATATATATATATATATATATATATATATATATATATAAATGAACTTTATTTGAAATGGGACCTCCTAATGTACAATAGTTCAGAGATATACAAGTAGGCAAAATCATACAAGTAATCGTAGGAACAAATCAAATCACAAAAAACTGAAGTTATAGGTATCCATGACCGAATGAAGGATATCACGAATGTGTACACAGGGTATGTCTACTGCAGCCTCTCTGATACTTGATTTTCGAATCCGTAAGATCTTCTCGGTTGATTGCAGCTAACCATAGAGCTCCTCTCCTCCTCGATAAGTCATTTTAACTGGTCAAAAACTTATGATTTGAAACTGTAGACATCGAGTGAAACTCGACTCTTTCCCTGTCGTGACGGGACCCAAATAAGGGGCATTTTACTTCAGTTGAAGCACGAATTATAATCCAAAATTGAAAAAACTACTCAAATTCGCGCAGATAATCACAAAATAAACACTTTTACCACTATGGTCGCTTATGACGAATTACAATGTGTGCCAACAGCCGCCATATTGCTTTCGTTTTGACAGGTCGATGGATTGCCTAATAGGGGAGTGCCGCACATGTCGCCAACTTAAAAAAAACCTTCAAAAGTTCTGCCTCTCCAATGGCAATTGTTCGAGTTCGGTTGTATGGAAAATCGTCAATTTGATAAATCAATTCAATTACTTTTGGTCATAAAGCGCTTATATATTTCTTGTGAAGGTGTCATTCATAGAGATTTTCTGTCTGAAAGTGTGAACAGTTGGTAGCACAAACAATATTTTGTGAAAAAAAGATTGGGGCAGGCACCAGCACTCGAGATATAGACACAAAATTTCCTATTAATTTGATGTTCGGTCGCCATAACTACGCGCTGCCAATATGACAAGGAAATACTTATAACCCGACTTCACTTTCATTGCTTTGCTCTTATGGCCAGTTATGATTATTCGTAGTTAATAAATATATGTATGCCCGATCATAGAAGCACCAGACACTACCTTGTTATTTTAGCATCATGGTGAAATTTGGTAAAAAGTTGAATCTGGTACATTTTTTCGAAAAGGTTGGTACAAAGATTGGTGTATGTCTGGCAACACTGTTTGTAATTCCGTAATCGACACAAACGAGGTTAGGTTCATTTTACGTAACTCAATTTTTTTGGCGTGTTAAAATTTCCCGTATTTTCTTCACCAAAGCCCTACAATCATGTTCAGGACAACAGCAATGCGTGCCCAATCAGTCTTCAGAACAGTTTTGGCGTCATCAAAAACGAATGCTGCATCTTCCACAAGGTAAAAAATCGGGCTGTAACACCAGATTATACAATGAACCTAGGCTATTATCCATGAGAATGGTAGTATATTTCTTTGAGTTATAGCTATTGCATACTAAATTGGAGTACTTTATCTTTTCTATGGCTATAATAAGTGTCCTACATTCTATATATGATAGACATGGAGTCGAATGTTCTCAACAAAACTTGAAATCATTGTACAACATATATCAGAAAATGATTGAATAATTTTGAGTTGAAAAGACTTTCAAAGTCATCAGGTTATCTAATAATAACTATGAATTATGAACTCGAATTTCTTTGTGGAATCGCCATGATTCCTCTATGAATATAACCATTCAACAGGAACGTAATATGAAATAATAGATCAGAGAATTTCACATTCAAAACTCATTCATGAAACTTTTTATATTATCGCTGAGGGTTTTCATTGAAAAAATAAAAATGAAAGATACATTTTGTACCCAGTACTGCTACTTTAGATTTATATCCTAGTAAATGGCATAACATACTGAGGCATCACAGCACTTGATATTTTTTCTAGAGTGTTACTTTTTTTTTGAGAAACTGGGAAAGAATAAATAATATGAAAATAAATTAATTTGATATCCTTTTCGTGCCAGATAGATTTCTCATAGATCAATATTTTTGTAGTTTACATTAGTCCCTTAGTTATGTTTCATTCATAATGAGATTTGTATGGTTCATAGAATTAGTCAGTATAATGGCGTATATTTTCAATAGTCGTAGAGAAATGGTTAGAGTCATTATTTTTCTTATAGGTTAATGTCAAGCCATAATACTGAAACAGATGACCAATTCGATAATCGCTTCGAGAACTTCTTCAACCGCAAAGACATTGATGGATGGGAAATCCGGAGGGGAATCAACGATTTGTGGGGTCACGATTTAGTTCCAGAACCAAAAATCCTTGTTTCAGCTCTCAAAGCTTGTCGTAGAGTGAATGACTTCGCTTTGGCAATCAGAATTTTGGAAGCAGTCAAGGACAAGTGTGGGAGCAAAGTCAATGAAATATATCCTTACATTATGCAGGAAATTGAGCCAACACTGAAGGAATTAGGCATCAGTACCCCTGAAGAGCTTGGTTTCGATAAACCTGAATTACATCTTGAGAGTGTATTCAATATGTAATCATTGTAAAAAAATCATTATAAGGTTTTTAGTTCAAACAACCTTCTCATTGTGGAACGATGCAATGAAAATTAGCTTTCCACATTAAATTTGATGTTATCCATAAAATTATACATGTGATAGGTTCAAACTGTATTAGGGTGTCATTGTATTAACATCAGTTAGTAATATATTTTTCATTTATTCCAAGATAATTATGTTTCTGTTTCAGAATTGCTTTATACATCTACAACATTATAAACATAATGTTTTTTTAAATGAATGTAAATTTCAACCACTTTTGGATTATGATCTTTTAAACAATAAGGTATATAATATGGAACGTCAGCATATCTGAGTTATTGATTATTAAAATTAATAGTTCATATCTCGATGATGAATATTCTGTTTTCACTAAGTCATTCAGTATAGGTTGAATGATTGCTCTTTATACCTCAATGAAATTAGCATTTTAAAAATTACAGTTTCAGCGATTGGAAAATTTGATGGACGCTATGCTTTAAAAAATTATTTTTATCAAAATACAATTATCAAATATATTGCACCTAATTTGAATTGCATTGTGTCCAATAATTTTTCAATAATCGGTCCATTTAAAGCTATTTTTACTTTTTACTATTATCTACTTCTGGCATATTTCAATCGTATTGCAACAGCCTACTTTGTAATTTATTCTCATTCAGTTAAATTGGCCCATGAAGGGAAATATGTGAATATCGAATATGCTGACGTTACGAGCTACCTATTTCTCTTAATTCAGGACGGCTAACAGATGGTCAGGCTAATATTTAACTGATTATTTATTTCAGTCCATTTTCACTCAATTCAAATCAATTCTTGAAAGAGCAATTACACCTCACAAACTAGGTGTGATATGGGAAAAACTATCATTTTTATTTGTTGCATATATCAGACGGGATTTTTGTAGACAATTTCCTAACATACCTCTACCAAAATGGAGTCAACATTGCATGGATCTGCTGATCTAGCAGACCATAATTCTTCGGGTATAATTTCACCAATCGATTTACTGAGAACGCATCATGAAGGTATTCTCGTACATCTAGTGAAAAATGTGCTGAAGGCACATATTGTAGATCGTAGGGGGGTCGTTTGAGCTCTGCAACCTTTCAGCACTATTGTACATTACCTTTTATTTAGTAAGGACCAGGGATTCCAGTCGCAAAGCAGGTGTTCTGCCGTCTCAGTGAAGTTTCAAGTCTTTTTTGTCCACCTCGTTGGCTTTCCTTGGAAATGGGCTTGGAAGCCTTTTTACTTGTCTTTGTCATATATGTATTAAGTACCAATATTGATAATAAAGACAGCAAATGTGAATCCAAAACAAATGAAGCATGTTGCTCGGTCTCTCATTGGCAATGTTTATTTGATGCCCAGGCACGAAAATGAAGGCGTACAGATATGGGTTGATGTTCGGTTGCTCTAACTAGTAAAAATGTATTGATTTTCAAGGACCACAATGAAAGTGATATAATATAATAATAATAATAAATTTATTATCCACATATTATACAATAATGTTACAAAGTTATTACAATCTTTGACATATGGATAAATGGCTACAACTGGTTCAGTTGTGGACGCATCCACCCCTGTTCTTCCACCAGTGCCAGTGAACAAATCGAGTAACTAAATTTGAGTAGCAAATGATATTTGAAAAAGAGAGAAAAAGAGAGAACTAGAGAGGGAGAAAGTAGAGAGTGAGAGAAAATAGGTGAGGAGGGGTGGAAGAAAGAAACTTGTATACATTTGTAGGATTATTTTTGTGATGATAAAAGATATTTTCTGTATTTAACTTTGAATGATTTTGTAGAGGATGTTAATAAAGAAGGATATAATCTATGCAAATTGTTGACACAGACCGCGACGCCATAGGAGAACGATCTCTTGAAAATCATTTTCTCATGCCTCGGCACACGAAGGTTTTTTTTTTCGGATATTCAAATTATGAACATCTGTTCTATAAGTAAGTTTGTTATGTAAGTAGGGGGGTGTTTTTGTCATATAGATTTTATGGGCTAAACATGCAAAATGTAAAGTTCAACGATTATACATATTCAACCATTTCATTTCCCTAAACTTCCCGGAGATGTGGTGATATTTTCTTATTCCATGAACCAGTCGGACACAAGAATTTTGAAGTTTATGAATTCGTCTAGATTCATCACTGTCTAAGCAGGGGCCATAAACTACATCGCAGTGATTGGAGTTTGATAATACAAGTGAATCACATAACATTTTTTTCAGTTCACACGTGAGAAATTGTCGTTGAGAATAAATCAGTTTCAGTGTGGCATATGCAATTCTGAGTTTAGAAGATATATGTTCTTTGAATCTTAATTTAGTGTCAAGGATTAGACCTATTAGAAATGTGTTTCGATTGAAATTGAGGTACCTGCAATTTCAAGTAAGACTCAATCCTTAATAAGTGCTAAAGTGTTGTCATTACAAAATAAAAAGAGCTGTTGACTTTTTTGGGTTTATTTTCAGACAGTGATGTCTCGAAGCATTGGATAATTCCTCCAGGTCACTGTTAATGCTCTGAATTGCTTCGGATACATCAGGATACTGAAAAGAAAAGTATAGCTGCATGTCATCCGCATAAAGGTGATAGTTACAAAACTTAAGCGAATCAGGGAGGAGTGATGTATCAGAGTAAAGAATAATGGGCCAAGAATACTACCACTTGTAATTTTCTGGGAAGTAGATTTTTGAGTACCGATTTGTACATTCAGATAAGATGAGAGGAGAGAACATACTGTTTCACTGAAATGGAAGTATTTAAACATTGCTGCTAGAATGTCATGATTCAACATGTCGAAGGCTTTCGAAAAGTCCAACAATATCAGCACCGATATTTTGCCTTCATCTATGGTTTTCAATAAATCGTCAATGACATCTGCAAGTGCCGTGGCACAGCTATAGTCCTTTCTGAAACCAGATTGCTTGATAGGTAAAATATTATTATTACTAACGAAGTCTCTAATCTGAGATTCGATTGCCGGCTCAAAAACTTTAGAGAGAACAGGTAAGATACTAATCTGCCTCTGATCACTATATTCTTTAGGTGAACTAATTTTAGGCAGTGGAATTACTTTAGCAAATTTCCAGTCCGTTGGGAAATATCCCTTCAACAAACACTCATTCATAATGTGGACAATGATGGGAACGCTTAGGGGACAGCATAACCGGATAATGATAATAATATTTATTTATTTATTTCATCATTTAAATGCACACAGGTTACATAAATGATTAAAAACGTAAAAATTACAGTTACATTGGGAAAGGATAAGTTAACAGTTACATGTATATATAAAAATACTAACTAAATAGTTCACACAAGTTAAAAAAATATATATTATCACAAAAAGAAATCATCTAATGAGTAACAACACTTTCTGATTAGGAATTTTTTTAGCTTTGATTTGAAAATATGAACATTGGGGGATGATTTTATATGTATATCAAGTATATTGTAAAACTTACAACCAGTACAATAGAAGTTTCTTTGGTACAGCGATGTGCGATGATAATCAGGTTGTAAGAGATTTCTGTGACGGGTGTTATAACAGTGAGTGTTATCTATTGCAAACTTATGTTTATTCTTATAGATGTAAGTGCAAGCTTCCAGTATATATAAACTGTAAACTGTTAGTATACCAAGAGATGTAAAGTATTGTCGACAGCTGGTATTCATATCAATGCTTTCAATAATTCGAATTGCATACTTTTGAAGAATAAAAATTCGATTCATACCGGCACTGTTTCCCCAATTCAAAATACCATATTTCATGTGTGAGTGAAAGTGTGCAAAGTACAGAGTAAGCAAGACATTTTTACTGCAGTGGTTTTTCATATATTTTATGCTGTAGCAACTGCTTCTCAACTTATTGGATAATAGTTCTATATGATCTGCCCATTGCAGATGTTTGTCAAAAGTTACTCCTAAAAGTTTTACTTTATCACTACAAATTATATCTTTTTCTGTATTTTCGAATAGCACGGGTGGCCTTTGTTTGGAGCGCCCAAAAAAGACTGTGACTGTTTTGTCACGATTTAATAATAGAAAGTTTTATCTTGGTTTTTCTCCATAAGAGTGATTAGATCATTTGCAAAAATATTAAATAATAAGGGTTTTTTTGGTTTTTCCAATTTTTCCTAATACAAAAAGAGCCTTGAGGTACACCTTGGATTATTGTACGGTGCCTACTCAGAACATCATTCAGCCTAACAACCTGACTTCTACCATTCAAATATGATTCAAATAATTTCAGCGGTACCCCCCTAACTCCATACAATTCTAACTTGTTACATAAGATACTATGATTTACTAGATCAAAAGCTCTTGAAAAGTCGATAAAGAGACCAAGAACATATTTTCCTTTATCAAGATTGTCAACAAGACATTTTTGGAATTCACACAGAGCAGATTCTGTGCCCATATTTTTACGGAATCCATGCTGATTTCTGGATAACAGTCCTTGGCCCCACAAAAATGATGAAAGTGATTATTGATGTCCAATTCAATGAGTTTAGAGAGACTTGACAATAAACTGATGGCTCTATAATTGGAAAAGTCATTAGAATCACCTTTTTTATATAATGGCAGAACCACTGCCAATTTCAAACATTCCGGGAAAATTCCTTCAGAATAACAGAGATTGATGAGAAAAACCAGTGGTTCACATTAACTTACAATCGATTTTTTTAGTAAATTATTTGATATTTCATCAGATCCACTTGAGTTGGAAGATTTTAAATTACCAATTAAAATTTTTACATCTGTAGGTGTAACTGGCTTTAAGAAAAAAGATCTTGTCGACACTGGCACATTCAATTTTAAATAATCTGAATCATGCTGATTTACAGAAGGTGGTTCTCTAGTGAAGTGGATGTTGAACTGCTCAGCCATTTCAAAGGCAGTCAACTGATAATATTGAGTCCATCATTTCCAAATGCTTTACTACCAATATCATTAATGATATTGTAACGTAAATAAACTTAACTTGGTTTTAATAATTTATTTCACACTTAATCTACAACTTAATTTATATTACTACGCTACTGAATAGCTCGATCGTATGGGCTCGTTCAGACTGTGTACTCCCTCTTGAGGGCTGTCTATTTATCTCCGATACAGCATTCTCGATGTTTCGAATTCGGACGGTTGGCGACGGCATGTTCCAATTGTTTCCAATATTGACCGTTGTTTTCCGCGGAAGAGCGACTGGATGGTTCTCGAATATCTCCGGGGATGATCTCATCGCTGTCGATGGCAACGTGTGAGGCGACAGGGCCGGCCTAGGTTCGTTACATTGCCCCCTTCTTAAAGACATTTCGTCCCGAAATTTCATCCTTGGAGTGTGACGATATCTGCATGACTCCCCATATCTGCACCGTGAAGTTCGATGGAAGTAACACTCCACGGTCTTCATGATCGGTCGTGGAAGAGGGTTACAGCAAACCAAAATCCTGACGCCGCTGGATCTGAATATCGCCTCCAGCATACTTCTTATGACTCTCCAGTCCAACCCATCAATACCACAGGATAGTTTTGGAATTGCTAGATCCGCCAGATTCTGGTCCACCATAGTATCTCTTAGTTTGGTGAGACTCTTCCAGACATCTTCATAGGACGGTTTATCTTGGGAATGCCTCTTGGTAACTAGGTAGTAGATGTTTCTCTGGCCTTTCTTCAACTGTAGCACCCCACCAACTTCTGGATTCTGCTCCCGCAGTGTTTGGAGTTGACCAAATTTCTTGGAGAACACTACGGCGATGCCCTGGACATTCGAAGATCTTCTGCCACACAGTGCGCTAGTGCGTAGTCAGCAGGCACCTCGAAAAGGTCTCGTGACTCCTCTCTAGTAACCCCATGTAGAACTTTCTGCCCGTTTGAATACAAGGACATAAACTTCTCGAACGTCATATCATCCTCCGGTGGCTTGAGGGTGCGAACTTGGTCATGGTTTCCAGCGTAAGGGGCCAACCTGTTGAAATGGACGACCCTTGGTTTCCCTCGGGGTGGCTTATGGATTCGGTACACAAGGTCGTTTATCCTTTTCACGATTTTATACGGGCCTTCCCACGAGTTCCGCAACTTTGGTGATAGTCCACGACGACGTTTGGGGTTGTACAACCAAACCAGGTCATCAACCTTAAATCCTCCAGCGTCGGCCTTGATGTCATAGGTCTTCTTCATTTTATCGCTGGCACTCTGGATGTTCAACAGGACTCGTTCGTGGATGTCGTCCATTCTCTGCCGAAGTTTGCTGACGTAGTCCTCTCCCGCAGTGACTTGTCCTGGCGGTATCCCAAACTTCAGGTCACAAGGCAGTAGCAGTTCTCGGCCCATTATAATACTAGCAGGAGTTTGACCGGTTGACTCGTGTACTGCGGATCGATAGGCCATCAGGAACAAATGAAGATACTGGTCCCAGTCTCTTTGATGGTCAGAGACAACCTTGGACAAGTGGCGGTTGATCGTCCTGTTCATCCGTTCCACCATTCCATCGGACTGCGGATGTAGGGCCGTGGTTCTTGTCTTGCGGATGTTCAGCAGTAGACATATTTCTTGGAAAAGGTTGGATTCGAAATTTCTGCCTTGATCCGAGTGCAGCTCCATTGGAATACCGAATCGACATATCCATTCTTTCACCAAGACGTCGGCGACGGTGATGGCTTCCTGGTTGGGCAGGGCATAGGCTTCCGCCCACTTACTGAAGTAGTCCATCGCCACAAGGATGTATTTTTTCCCCGTGGTCGGATACGGGAAACGGGCCGGCGATGTCAATGGCGATTCTCTCGAACGGGCTGCCTACGTTGTACTGACGCATCGGGGCCTTGGGTCGTATTCGAGGTCCATTGCTAGCAGCGCATAGCAGCGCATTTCCTGCACCAGTCCTGGACGTCAGCTTGACAATTGGCCCAGTAAAACCGTTGCCTCACTTTCTGCAGGGTCTTCGTCACTCCCAGATGTCCTCCGGCGACTCCATCATGGATTTCCCGCAGCACTTCCTCTCTTCTGTTCCTGGGAACAATGATTTGGCGTCTGTCTTCCCCACCAATATCGGCCTCCAACACACGTTTCAGGATCCCATTGTCCAGAATAAGAGAGTTCCATTGTGCCCAATAGGACTTAACAGCCGGCGAGTAACCTGCAACTTCCTGCCATGATGGTCTTCGATTGCCCTTCTTCCAGCTGACGACTAAGCCAAGGTCGGGGTCTCTCTCTTGGTCTTTCTGGATCTTGCTGTCATTCCAGTTGTCATCCATTGCCGCGGTTCTACAAAGTGTTGCTTCTTTCTCTTCTGCTCGTCGGCAATGTGAGCAATCATCTGGACATGGTCTTCGCGACAAGGCATCTGCATTCTTATGGCTAGTTCCGGCTCGATGTTCGATCTCGAAATCGAATTCTTGGAGTCTCTCGATCCAACGTGCTACTTGACCCTCAGGATTTTTGAACTGTAAGAGCCATTCATGGTCAGTTCTCAACAGGAATCTTCTTCCATACACGTACTTGTAGAAGTGTTCCACTCCCTTTACAACAGCTAACAGCTCTCGCCTGGTGATACAGTAATTGCGCTCTGGTTTGCTAAGCGTCTTGCTGAAATAACCAATGACCTTCTCCTGTCCCTCCTGGATCTGAGATAGGACCAAAATGAATTTCCCTTTGGGTAGGGGATAGCTCAGTATAGGTGCGTTGATCAAAGCTCCTTTCAGCTTCCTGAATGAGTCTTGACATTCTTCGGACCACTGGAACTTTGTTTGGCCTTCCGTGAGCTTGGTCAGTGGTTTAGCGATGTTGGCGAATCCCAGCACATATCGGCGATAGTATGTGCATAAACCAAGGAAACTTCGAAGTTGGTGAATGTCTTTTGGGATGGGCCAATCCTTAACAGCTTTGATCTTCTGGTCGTCCACTGCTACTCCTTCCCCAGAGACAACGTGGCCGAGGTATCGTACTTCTTTTTGGAACAGATGGCATTTCTTAGGGCTCAGCTTCAATCCGGAGTTCCTCAGTCGCAGGAATACTTCCTCCAAGTTTTTCACGTGGTCCTCAAACGATCTGCCGACCACAATTATGTCGTCGAGATACACTAGACACGTGTTCCATGAGAGTCCCTTCAGTACTGTTTCCATCAATCTTTCGAATGTGGCGGGAGCATTACAGAGCCCGATTGGCATAACGGTGAACTGCCACAATCCTGAGCCGATGGTAAAGCAGTCTTTTCTCGATCTTCCTGAGCCAGTTCTACTTGCCAGTATCCACTCTTCAGATCAAGGGTCGAGAAAATCGTGGAACCAGACCAACGTGTCTAGGGTGTCATCTATTCTCGGGAGAGGGTAACTGTCCTTCTTCGTGACATTATTAAGTTGGCGATAGTCTACACAAAAGCGTGTCGATCCATCCTTTTTCTTCACCAGTACGACTGGAAGGACCAGGGACTGTCAGATGGTTCGATAACTCCTTCTTTTCCCATATCGCTGACTATTTTGTCAGCCTCTTCCTTCTTGGCAAGAGGAAGTCTTCTTGCTGATTGCCGGATCGGTCGGGCACCCCCAGTATCAATCTTGTGCTGGACCACATTAGTTCGACCTCCTTTTCCTTGTCCGGTATCGAAGATGTCTTGGTACTTTTTGACTAAATCTCTTAGTTTGGGCTGTTGAGCTGGTTTTATATCTTTGGAAGAGATGGCAACTAATTTTTCTAGTTCTGTGGGCAAGTTGTTGGGTTGGCTAATCGTACCTCGTACGCCCCGGATCACAGATGAAACTGACGAGCAGTGCCCTAAAATTGTTCCTTTCTTTAAGGTCACTGGAAAGTAATTGACATTCATGACCCTTACCGGTACAAATTTTTCAGCACGTAACAGGGTTTTCCCTAGGGCAATCCCTCGTCCAATTTTCTCATCATGAAGTTTGGGCTCGAACATCATCACGTCTCCACTGCTCGCACTCCCGTCCAGGCGAGCCTCCAGGATGGTTTCAGCCCTCTCAGGTACGCTTACATTTTCAGCCAACAGCACATGGATCAACTCTTCACTTCTCCCATGAAGTACCAGCTCTTCTCCGTTGACACGTAGGACGCCGTCTTTGAAATCCAATTCAAACCCTCTGGAATTCATGATGTCCATTCCGATGATTGCATCGTCTTCGATGTCCGCTACAAGTGCCTGATGTTTCACTTTAGTGCTGCCCAAAATTATTTCAATCGGTAGCTCGCCATATACAGTAGCTGGCTCCTGTTGCTGTGCGTAGCTTCCAAGTTGTCGGTTCAATTCGTTCCGGTGTTCTGGCAAAGGAAGGTCCGAGAATTGTCCTAGTCGCACCTGTATCTAGCAGCATGGTGCAAGGCTCGTTATTGATGAGACCGTCTACGAAAACACCTCTGTTCTGTCGTTTCAGGATAGCGACATATGCGTTGTTAACCGGGGCTTGCTGGACACAGGCCGACGATTGCCCCTTCTCGTCGACCTTCTTTAGTTTTCCTGCATCGGAGTCGTGTTTTCGAATGTTGGACATTTGCTACGCACATGTCCAATTTTGCCACAATTCCAGCATCTTATCTGTCTTTTCTCCGGCAAACTTCCTTCATCACTTTTCTTATGGCAGCTTCCAAGTCAGCATGCTCCTGTGAGTCTTCTTCAATACTTCGAACTTTACTTTGGTTTTGCAGGATTGCTTTGCTGCCTCAAATTCCAAAGCGCGTGCCAGTGCGTCTACGAGATGTGTTGGACGAGCTAGTGTCAACGTTGTCTGGTTTCTTGGTCACGGAGTCCATCCAAGAATGCCTGAACCGCTAATCGCTCCATTACATTCTCCGGTGTGGCTGGATATGCGAGACGAACCAAGCGTGCAATGTCAGCTTCGAATTCTTGTAAGGATTCGCCCGATTTCTGGCAGCGATTTTTCAGTTGGGAGTGGTATACGTGCTCCAAATGGGCGTGGCCATATCGTAATTCTAGATGTTTAATCAGCTGATCATAGTCCTCCTGTTCTTGGGCGGTGAGAGTTTGTAGAATATTTGTCGCTTCTCCACGTAATGCAAGTGTCAGTGCTACAGCTCTTTCCCCTGCATTCCATCCGTTTGCTTTGGCCGCTGCTTCAAACTGCCGGCGGTAATTTGCCCATGGAGTTTTCCGTCGAACTGAGGCGGCTTCATGGAAAGCTTCCCTATTTCTGAAATGACCTTGACATCTTTTATACCCTCTTGAACTTTATCCACGTTCAAACTCAAGTCCAGCATTGCATTTTCGTTAACCATCTCTGTGGAGGACGCACTATTAATTTGTTTTTCCAGCTTACTGATCGTTTCCTTTATTTTGTCCATTTCTGCCTCGATTCCGTCTTTGATTCCATCGCTGATTATTTCCTTCATCTTGTCCATCTCTGCCTCGACCCCATCTTTGATTTTATCTACCTCCGTGTTCATTTGCTCCCTAATTTTATCTATCTCTGTCTCAACGGTTCCCATTCTTTCTTCTAGGAAATTAGCCACACCACACAATTCTTTTTTTAGGCCTTCTGTGTTTTCCAGGAACTTCTCTTCCAGGCTTCTTGAATTTTCTAGAAGCTTCTCTTCCAGATTTATAGAATTTTCTTGAAGCTTCTCTTCCAGATTTCTAGAATTTTCTTCAAGCTTCTCTTCCAGATTTCTAGCATTTTCTCCAAGCTTCTCTTCCATATTTCTAGCATTTTCTTCCAGTTTATTCATTACCAAACTTAAATCACCTCCGGGAACTTCGAATAAAATGTTTCGGGGTCCTCACCTTCTTGTATAAGTCCTTCTGCAAGTCTTTCCTGGAGTACTTGCTGTTTACCTGATGTTTCCAGATCCTTTCCTCCAATTCCTGTTTCAATTCCCTACCTTCAAGTCCGCAAGGCCCACCCGTCTATTGTCTGTTTACGCGAAGAGTGTATCAGTTTATATTCCCACGCACAATTGTCCACTTCGCGAAAACCGGGCCACTGGTCTATTTTGGGCGAATACCGGGCCTTTTGGGAAAAAGGTCTATCAATTTATTTTTCTGACTATCCACTCCACGATCACTTGTTTATTTTCAAAATCTCACTTCCGACACCAATTGTAACGTAAATAAACTTAACTTGGTTTTAATAATTTATTTCACACTTAATCTACAACTTAATTTATATTACTACGCTACTGAATAGCTCGATCGTATGGGCTCGTTCAGACTGTGTACTCCCTCTTGAGGGCTGTCTATTTATCTCCGATACAGCATTCTCGATGTTTCGAATTCGGACGGTTGGCGACGGCATGTTCCAATTGTTTCCAATATTGACCGTTGTTTTCCGCGGAAGAGCGACTGGATGGTTCTCGAATATCTCCGGGGATGATCTCATCGCTGTCGATGGCAACGTGTGAGGCGACAGGGCCGGCCTAGG
The DNA here is from genome assembly GCA_018342105.1 of Gonioctena quinquepunctata. Taxonomy (NCBI): domain Eukaryota; kingdom Metazoa; phylum Arthropoda; class Insecta; order Coleoptera; family Chrysomelidae; genus Gonioctena; species Gonioctena quinquepunctata. The sequence continues at coordinate 97,766 of JAFIRS010001598.1, forward strand.
TTCGTTACAATATCAATAATAGTTTCTTCATTTACTAGCTGAAATCTGAATTCGTCGCTAATATCATTCATTCTATTGTTTTTATAAAAATTAAGTAGGTTATTGTCGACTGGTAGGTCCCTTGTAACGTTTGTAAAAAAGTTATTTAGCTATTTTTAATAACCAATGTTTTTTTTTTTTCCATTTATCTCTCGAGCTGCAATTTTGCAATTTAAAGTTCAGATATGCATTCTTTTCAGATTTAATGGCACTAGTGGTAAAGTTCCTTAATTGTTTGTAATATGCCAATGTTTAGGTAGCTGAGTTCTTCTGAATTTTTGCAGGGCCTTATCTCTATATTTCTGCATAATTTTAATGTTATCAGTTATCCAAGGTGAATAATAACTTGTTTTTTTTGTGACATTAGTCTCATGGGTGCATATTTGTCAAGTACTGTGTGTATATTATAATTCAAAAAAGAAATTTTTTCGTCGATATCATCCGTATCATAGATAAAATGCCATGGCTGTGACTGAAGGTCGTTTTGAAAATGATCATGCTCAATATCACAAAAATATCTATATGTAGAGTTTTATTTGACTGGGGGGCAATAGATTCCAAGTTTATTTTACAGTTAATCGATGAGTGATCAGTTATCATGTCTCCTCCGACCATTTCCTCACATTGCTCAGTATCAAAATTTGTTATAAAAAAGTCCAGTAACGAGGGACCACGTGTTGGTACTTTGATCAATTGTTTGCAGCCAAATGTGTCTAGAATATCATTGAAACGTATAGTGATGTTGGCGTCTGTGTCTAGCATGTTGATATTGAAGTCACCAGTACAAATAATATAATCGAAATTAGAAAAAATATTTTTGAGGATATTACCAAAATGATCCAAAAACTTTAAATTGTTGCCACTAGGTTGTCTGTAAACATTCCCTATCGCGATTACATATTTGCCAAGCGAAACTTTAATCCATATGTGTTCCATAATATCATCACATTCAGAGAGTAAAGTGTCATATTTTAAAATATTTTTTACATATATACCCACGCCGCCGCCTCTGGTAGGTCTATCCTGACGAACAAACATATATCCGTTTAAAGCTACCATGTTGCTAGAAATTCCATCGCTGAGCCAAGTTTCTGTAACTCCAACAATATCGCAGTCCGCGTCAACAATCTGGTTTTGAAATTCAGGAAAATGTGGGATGAGAGATCTTACATTCATATGAGAAACATTCAGCAGCATCTGGGAGAGGGAGGGAAAGTAAAGAAAGAAAAGAAGAAAAATAAGGGAAAAAAAGAAACAATGAGAAAAAGAACCGAATGATAGTCTAAAAAAGGAACATAGAGAGTGAGAGGCTTCTGTCGCGGAAAACAATCGGTGGAACTTATCGAGATAAAATAATACTGGGCAAAAAAAAAGAAGAGTTATATATACTCATATATCTTCTCCTCAAGTTCACTGACACTTGGTTATAAAACTTTTGTAGTGGAGAGCACCATTTAAAAATTAACAAACAAAAAAAAAACCCAAATATTAAGTCAAAACGTAAAAAAAATACAAATCCAATAACAAAGAATATTATAGCAGATATTATAAAACAGAACAAATTGCGGATCCAAGCTTTTTGGATCCAAGTATGACAGTGTGATATCAAGTTCAAACTTATATATAAAAAAATTCAATTTGAATCAATTGATCATTAAAAAATATTAAGATATTATCGAAAAAACAAATTCTAGATCCAAGCATTACTGATTCGAGTATACCTTGCGAGGAAAGTAAAATGAAGTACATAATAGAAAAGGGAAAAAAAGAACAAAAAATAAAAAAAAATCGACATTTGAACATGAAGAATAATCAAATATACTGTATTTAGCAGCACGTCATAGGTTACATATAGTTGGTTCACATTTAAAATTGAAAATTTCAAAAATACTGTTTATTATCTAATAGAAAATATACATATATAAATAATGGTCTACATGATTCTCTCTGACTTTTATTTAATAATGTTCTAAGGCATTTTTTCTGCAGTACAAATAATTTCTGAGCTGCTGATGCTGAACTCCATAATAAGATCCCATGTGTGAGTCGTGACTGAATTTCAGAATAATAAAATATTTTCAGCACAGACAAGTTGAGAACTCTTCGTAGGCATTTCAGTTGGTATATTTTGCTGTTTAGTTTGGACATTGTTTCTCTGATATGGATTTCCCAATCTAATTTATCATTCATAGTTATGCCTAAAAACTTTATGTTTTAGCATTGTTTAAGACTCACTTCTCCCATTTTAATTTAAATGTTTCCAATCCTCTTTGTCTAGAGTGAAATATTAAAAAAATTGTTTTACCAGCCTTGACATATAGTTTATTTGTTGAGAACCAAAGTATAATTCTTGTCATTAAATCATCACAGTTTTGTTGGATGGTTTCTAAGGAGTCTTTTGCTACCAAGATCGACAAATCATCTGCGTAAAGTGTTAGCTTGACTTCATCTGAGTATTTAACAATATCGGCTATATATAAGGAGAATAATATAGGGGCAAGGACACTTCCCTGCAGTACCCCTACGTTTACCGATATCAAATCTGAGCAGTGCATGCTGCTTTGACCATCGACCTCACTGTGCTTTCTGCCGTCAAGATAAGACCGAAACCATTGATGTGTATTTCCTCTGATCCCATAAATCCAAAGCTTTTCTAATATCGATCGTGTGGAACACAATCAAACGCTTTGCTCAGGTGGCAGTAAATTCCAATTAGACATATTTTTTTATCTAATTCCGTTAATATGTCTATATATGTTTCTGTTGTTGCTGTTGTGGTTGATTTGGATTTTCTAAATCCATGTTGTTCATCTGGTATCAGATTAAATCTTATAATGAACATACAATACTCAAATAGTTTTGCAAACATTGATGTAAGAGACAATGGTCTATAATTCTCTGATAGATTTTTCGCATTTTTTTTATATAAAGGGATCACCTTCGCTACTTTTAAAGATTCGGGGAAAATTCCTGCTTCTATCGAAGAGTTTATGATATGACAAAATGGTTTAACTAAGTCTTCCTTAAATTCTTTAATGATATTATTAGGCAGATCATCGGGACCAGATGAACGTTTGTTTTTAAGTCTGGTAAAAATATCTTTGATTTCTAATTCTGTATATGGGAGTACCACCATTGAAGTCACGATATTTCTTTGAGTAGCGGCAACATTCCCACCTTCATCTGGTATATTATGTATAACTTTCTTTGGTACATCAATAAAGAAATTATTAAAGGTGTTTGCTACAGCTACAGGTGAAGTGATCTTCATTTTCATGTATCAGTTTAATGTTGGATTTACCTTTCAGTTCATTTACAATAGACCAAGAAGTTTTACTTTTGTTTTCGGAGTTCTGAATTATGTTATTATAGTGATTACGTTTACACTTTTCCACAATTTGTTTGTGATCACGTTTCCTGATTGTATAGTGTTCTCCTAGTATTGGATACTTTTTCTGAAGGATATATAGATCTTTAAGCTTTGCCATTGACTGTTTCACTTCATCAGTTACCCAACTCTTCGAAACTGGTTTTGATTTTGTAGTGCAAATGCATTAAAAAAGTGATTTTGAACAATGCTTTTAAATTTATTGTATTTGTCATTACAGGTTTTTTGGTTATATAGTACATCCCAGTTTTCATTTTTCAGTAGTTGGGAACATTTTTGTTTGTTCTTTCTGCTATAGTTTCTACCTACCTTGTTTTTCCTGTCACCATACAAGTTATGATTCACTTTTACTGTGATATATCTATGATCTGAGAGAGGAGTGTCTTTGACCCTGCTCTCTGCCTCAATATTAGAGAAAATATTATCGATTCTTGTGCAAGATTTTGCCGTTACTCGGGTATCCTATTTTACTATGTTATTAAGTCCATATTGGGTAAAAATATCTAATACTTCCTCTCTCTCACGGGATAATGTTTTAAAGTCTATATTGAAATCTCCTGTTATCCACAAGCAAACATTTACTGTACAAATTTCATCTAGTAACTCTTGGAGTTTTGTACAGAAGTTTTGGAAATTTCCTGTAGGCGACCTATATATAGTTCTAATTCTGTTACATGAAGTCATATTTTTGTATTCACAACCACAGTATTCAAAGTCTTTTTCAACATTCAATTTACTGACACACAAGGGAGTAGTCTCCAATCAATTTTTTGCCCACAGAGCAGTTACGCGACAATAAGAATGTACCACATGACGGCCATTAATTGGGAAATTACTTACTTCAAATTCTTTTAACCATGTTTCTGCGACTGAAATACACATAGGATTCTCATTGTTGAGTTCTACCCCTAGTATGTTCTGCTTATTGTTAATACCTTGTACATTGAAATATAGAATAAAATTAATATTATTATTTCCAACGTCTTCAGGATTCTTTACTTTGGTTTCTTCTTGTTTACTTATACAAAATTGTTGTGATTGTCTCGTGAGCTTCCTTCATATTGTCTGAGTCGTGCGAAGTCAAACCGGCAGAATCCTACTCCTTTAGGCCAGAATCCCAGATCATATAAGTTGTTTTTATGCCAATATGGCAAGGAAATACTAGACTAGACTTCACTTCCATTACATTGCTCTTATGGCCAGTTTTAAAAATTCTAGTTAATAAATCTGTGGTCTTTGTCCTGGAACTGTATTCCAGTGGGTTGTGATTCGATCAGCTTCCCAGCGTCGAAACTCTTGCTTAATATGAGCTTTCATAAAGGTTCTGGTCCAGGGAATTGAGTGTTCGCCCCTTTTTTGGCAAGGCTGTCTGCTCCTTGATTACCTTTGTGACCTTGGCACCCATATCAGGGGGACCTGATTTTTTTCATAATATTTTATTGATACTTCAAGAACATTGTGGTTGTAGGTTTTGTGCAACGAGTGCAACATATTTTACGCTTTCCTTTGATTCCTCAACTTCAGGATTGAAAATGATAATTTTTTGTTTGCAGAATTAGCCCTAATTCTTCTGAACCCTAAACTTTGAAAAGTTGCCCGAATTATTTTTCCATGTCGGTGAATATACTCACTAACAAATTTTTTATTCTTTTGTCAGGAGATTTAGTGAAGGACAACTAGTTTGTTCTAGATTTTTCTAGTTTTTTTTACAACAATTACCCCTATTTTTATTTTAGAACCAAATGAGTTGTTAATCACAACAGACCCTTGGTGACCTTTTTTTTCCTTCATACGGAATACTAAAATAGAAAAAAACTACATTTTCGCATATTAATACCAGAAACTGGATAGGAAAACTTTTTCCATTGGTTTCAGGGAATATAACGCCAAATACTTAACAATATTTTTATTGAAATTGAGGTGTACTTTTCTTGGAAAAAATATTTAATTAGTTTTTCATAATAGCTTCAAGACATTTTTTCTATTGTCATGGGGAAAATCGGTTCAGAGTCTACTTTTTGGAAAAATGTTTTTTCAACGACTCTGCTTACCTTATGCTAAATAGTATATGATAAATTGTTTACCCAAAAAAATTATATGAATGGAACCAAATGTCGCATATACTTTTTTGCTAAAAGCTGGTTTTCCTTTCGGGAACAGTGATGACATATTCAGCATATAAAATGCTATATATTATTGTTATGAATACAGTACGCCTTTTCCTGTTGTCCCATGTCTCAATCGACGAGAAATCCCAAGCATGTAGTATGACCGAAAGCTGGCATCACAAAAAGGTCGAGCTCATTCCAGAAACTTTTCTAGCATTTTCTACCACATGTCTGATAACATAATAATAATAATAATAATAATAATTTCTTTATTTTCACAAATTAATTTGTACATCAACAGAGTGAAAATACAAATAAAAAATCGAAAAACGTCAATAAAATCAAGAAATAGTCGAAAAGAGACAATAAAATCAAGAAATAGTCGGAAAGAGACAATCTAAAACCTCCGGACGTAAAAAGGAACATCACATACACGTCACAAACAATAATAGTAAATAATTTAAAATATAAATATAAAAATATGACAATAACTATATAACTCTAGGTGTATATAAAGAAAACGTTCACGTTACAAAACAAGTTACGGCAGAAATTCAACAGTGTGAAAATAAAAATAAAAAATAGAAAAACGTCAATAAAATCAACCATAGTCGAAAAGAGACAATCTAAAATCTCTGGATGTATATAGGAACATCACATACACGTCACAAACAATAATAAGAAATAATATAAAATATAAATATAAAAATATGACAATAATCAACTATAAAGAAAACGTTCACGTTACAAAACAAGTTACGACAGAAATTCCTCAACAGTGTAGCAGTTTTTTGACAATAAGAGCTGTTTAACTTTTTTCTTGAAAATATGTACATTTCCTGAAGCTTTAATGTCATCGGGAAGTTTGTTGTACAGTTTGCATCCCTGATATTCAAAGCTTTTTTGGTAGAGTGCAGTGCGATGTTGACTGGGTCAAATGGGTATGTGGTGGTCTGTTGGTAGCCAATATGTTTTTGTTGCGGTATACATATGTGCACGCCTGAAGTATATATAGTCCTGCAACTGTTAATATTTTTAAGTTTTGGAATGCTCCCCTACAGGAATCCCTAAAACCCAACTTAGCAATGATCCTTATTGCATATTTCTGTATTATGAACACTCGACCCAGAGAGGAACTTGTGCCCCAGTTCAGTATGCTATACCTGAGGTGAGAATTGAAATTCGCATAGTAAAGCGTAAGTAGAATCTCTTGACTGCAGTGATTGGAGAGAAACCTAAGAGAGTAGCAGGAATTTCTGAGTTTTTTGCACAAATTATCTACTTGTGGCTTCCATTGTAAATTGTTGTCGAAGACAACTCCTAACATGTTGGTTGTTGTTGTGGAATCCAATGATAATTCAGTATTCTGAAACAGACTCACCTCATGGTGTTGTCGTCTTATCATGAATTGAAGAATTTTGGTTTTTGTTTTATTCATTTCTGAATTATTTTTCTCAGACCAAGTGATAACTTTACTGAAAGTGCTTTCAGCTGTATTTTTCAGGGAGTTTAGGTCATCCTCAATAACTAGTATCGTGTCATCAGCATAACATATACAGTGAGTGGAAGAATTTCCATTCAGATACACTAATAAATCATTAGCAAAAACTAAATATAATAAAGGCCCCAAAATGGATCCCTGAGGCACACCGTCGGCAATATGTTTTTCGGAGCTTGTATTCTCCCCAATTTTTACTATTTGTCTCCTATTTTTCAGGTAAGAGGTCAATAAATTGAGCGGCAATCCTCTAACCCCATATTTCGAGAGTTTTTCCAGCAAAAGACTGTGATTCACGCAATCAAACGCACGTGAAAAATCAATAAACAACCCAAGCACACACTTTTTTTGGTCCAAGGCCGTTATTATTCGACTGTGAAAATCGCAAAGAGCTGTATTAGTGCCTTTATTAGTTGTGAAACCATGTTGTGATGGTGATAATAATTCCATCGCAGTAAAATAAGCATTTAACTGCTTTTTTAAATTCATTTCATATAGTTTCGAAATGCTAGAGAGAATACTGATTGCTCTGTAGTTATTTAGATCATTTGTATCTCCTTTTTTATATATAGGAGATACACTGGCTAATTTTAAATTATTTGGAAAAATGCCCTTTTCTGTTGACAGATTGATTAGGAAGGTGAGTACAGTGCATAATTCAGAGGAGCAACATTTAATCAACTTGTTTGATATTTGGTCCGATTCGCATGAGTTAGTGTTTTTCAGTTTATTTATTAACTTTACCAACTCCCTTTCAGTGATGGGAGACATAAAAAAAGTGGAGGCATTGAGTGGGATGTTACTTTCAAGAAATCGAGTATCTAATGAGAAATTTTCATATAATGCAGCGTCGGAAGCGAAAAAAGACAGTATAGTACAGTTTCATTCATCATAAAGAAAACAGATACAGTGTGGTGCATGAATTTTAATAGTGAACTGTGATAGATTCATTCAGTTGTCAGATTAGATTATTGTGTTGTTTTTTTTAAGTATAAATAAGACGATAATTAGTTCACTATTTTAATAGAGACGAAACCCAGTTTTGCAACAATATTTTTAGAACTTCCATGGAAATTTTTGAACCTATAAATAAAAAAATATTTTGAGGTTTGCAAAAATTTCTGGAGATATCCATGCAAAGAATCCAATCCAAGTCGGTTGGTTGGATAATGCGCTAGAACCTGTGAGACTGACAAACAGAGTCGGACATTTATTATTTCAACGAGTTTTTGGCTCTATAATTGGTATTGAATCGATTTCATTGTATTTTTTGGACTATTGCAATATATTTTCTAGTCACCGAAAGTACTAATCGACATTGTACCACAAAATTCCGTTTCTCTCGGACTCAAGACTCATTCGGAATTGTACCATGAAAAGGACTCGGGCAATTTAAACACTATTGATTATATTAGTGTCGCTACCAAGACAAGTGTCTCGTTTTGTCTTGCCTAGAGACAAAAAGGATATAATAAATTGAAGGACACTTCTTATACAGTTAATGTTTTCGGTGATTATATCTTCCTGTTTTAAAAATCTATGGAAAAATAATCAAAGTTATTGCAGTTTCTCATATATTTGTAATATTTTAGTGTATTGAGTAACGTAGTGGTGAGGACTAGATATCTACCTTCTAAACTTTTAATGTCTTTTATAATAAATTTTCGTTTTTATGAAAGTTTGAAAACCTGACAGGTTACTCCAGTTACATTGTTCTGCATCATTAAGGGGTAAATCACTTTAGGACTCATCCAATATTGAACCTTAATTAATAAATTCCTTATTGAATTCAATCAAAGTTCGGGTTGAACAGCGTCTGGAAATTTGATCATTTCGAAGTTTCGGCTTCCATTATTGTAGCCATTTTCAAGCAATTGAAAAAATGAAAAATTAATAATAAGTAATTTTCACACTGAGGTCTCAATCTGCCTATTCCTCAAATGTATTCACTTAGGTAGGGTTTAGGATTTTGTGACTTGATGTCGGGGTCTCAATCTGCTTACTCTCGAAATTAGTTCTCTCTAAGGTCTCAATCTGCTTACTCCTTTGAGAAAACTGAGGATCCGAGAGTAATTGTGGAGTATTTATTCCGAGTGACGAAGCCAATGAACTGGAACTGTGGACGGAGCTTGGTTTGGAGGGGGGGATCTTAAGTTTGCAGGTATTGGGCAGGCCGCGTTCATTGAGGCAATTTGTATGTTTTTCTATCTCAAGAGCTTCTCGAATGATTCTTGCTTGAAGTGTTTTCTCAGTAGCAATGGTTTTGGTGTACTCGAAAGGGGTCTAAGTGTCGGATGGCAAGTTGATGTTCGTAAATTCGTCTGTTACTTTGTCCTATGTAAGTCACTTGAGACTCATTAGCTATGGTATCTTTTGAAGATTTGAGAAAGTTTTAAATTTGATTAGTTGCCGTAAAGATTGTCTTTATATCGCGTTTCTCTAGAATTCTGACAATTTTGTCGGTGACACCTTTGATGTAGGAAAAAGCCTTGTGTGATTGGGTATCTATTGGATTTTGGAAATTTGGAGAACGGTTTTGTTGATAGTGGATAGATCTGCAGATTTGTATGTTATAACCATTTTCGAGTAGTGTGATTTTGAGCTTGTTCATCTCTTGTGATCGGTTGTGATTAGCAGTGAGTTCAATAGACTGTAAAGGGATTTAGGACAGAATTGGTTTGAGAGCTGGCGTGTATGTATCGGTTTCTTGTAAACTGTGTGTGCCTACAGAAGTAGTCGGTTTTTGTGATGACTACATCTAGTAAGGGGAGTGAGTTGTCAGCTTTGGTTTCCATAGTGAATTTTATGTTGTGATGGATGTTATTGAGGTGATCTAGGAATTTATGAAGAGTTTCCGAAACATGAGGCCATATAAATATATATTATCAACGTATCTGAACCAACAAGAGGGCTTGTGGTCAAATGACTCTATGGCCTTAGTCTCGAATTTCTCCATGTATAGGTTTGCAAGGAACGAAGAAAAGGGAGATCCCATTGGTGCACCCCCAACTTGTTTGTAATACGTGCCCTGGAAAAGGAAGTATAAGAGTGCCATATTGTCTATAACTAGTCCCTACTTTTCCCAATTAATCAGATCTGCTAATCGCGATAGTGTTTGAGTTCAATCATTAGTCTTCATGTATCACCCCATAAGACGGTTGATTGATTCGATTCAATTATTTGTGGGGGTCATCGGGATACCTGAAGGTACATCTTTTGCATTTATTGTGAATCCCACTCAAGCCCAATTTCTCTCGCAAAAAGTATGGGAGTTATTTTCCTAACGGAAAATATGGATGAGAAAAGAAGAGATTTCGAAAGTATACTTATATTCATTAAACATTTTGAAATTAAAATAATTCAAGTACATCTTTAACTCTTAGAGAGGGTGAGATCAGAATCTTTATGAAAATCAGCTAGTAGTTTCTTTCTGCAGAACTGGAACGTAGTCGTCATACTGTGCTTGATACAAATTACCAGATATTGGTTGTCCCAGATGATACTTTTCCGCGAATTTTTTAATGGAAAAGTTTAAACGCCCTTCTCTGGACCTGAAAAAAAAAATTATGCGGAATGCTACGTTATCCCTGTTTTCACGACTTTCTAATGGTTCTCGACAAATATGTCAAACAGTTGAAAATAAAATCTCATATTACATTGAAAATTATAATGAATAACTTACGTTTTTATTATTTTCTTCTCTTCGAAATTGATTTTTTCCTTTTGTTTGTAAATTAGGAATATGTATCTATGTAGTCCAGTGCCCAAAGGTGGTCCAGAACCTCTGTATTCCGCAATGGCATCTCCTTTTGCAACATCTATTCCTGGGACGTTTCCAACAAGCCAGTGAAGTACCTCACGTACTTTTGGATCTGCACGACTGGGAGCATCAGGATCTGAATAATATGAATGACAATAGATATATGTGATTTTGAAAATGTTCGATTAGATTTTTATTTGTTTATATGAAATGGAAGAGAAAAAAAAAACAAAAGTTTGGGAAAACTTTCTCCATTTCATATGTGTTGTGTTAGTTTGATAACTATGGTATGTGATGTAACAACCATGAATCATAATGATTTCCTTGTATGCTGATGATACTGCTTTGCTGGCCATGTCGATGAATCACCAAATGGGAGTTATTTATTTGCAGAATGTAATGAATCTCCCGAGGTGGTACTCGGAGTGGAAGGTAAAGGTAAACCCCGACAAAACGCAGGCGATTTCAATGGGGCGTAAGAAGCGCAATCCAGAGAGCTGTGTGAGTGTTGCAGGAAGAGAAATACAATGGTCAAGTCAAGTATCTTGGGGTCGGCTCACTTGGGGGCACACATAGCCAAAATTAACTCTAAAGTGAAACCATCTCCAAACTCTATCTCATTGATTAATAGAAAGAGCAAACTATCTTTGAAAAATAAGGTAATGATTTACAAAATGATATTCAAACCTACAGTAAGATTTAATCAAATTGCCGTTAATCAAAATGTAAACCAATAGGCGTATGTGCTCACTTGTTACGAAATGTGAGAGAAAGACCCTTTCAGGCTGCACTCGATATTCATGTGAAAGAGACACACTCCCAGTTCCATACAATTCTAAAAAAAAAAATTCAGATCTATTTCTGCTTATATACTGACAGCAGCCAAAAGTTAACAGCTCGAATTCCGAAATCTCTCGAATGACCATTGGCGTAGGGGGTGTTCTATATAATATTCTGATGCAATACAAATTAATTTGATTTTAATGAATTGGTTTCGAGATCAATAGAGCGGTTAAATAATAATCTCTGTGAGATTGCAATTATGAATGAAAATAGGTAAAAAAACTAACAATCATAAAAATAATGGAGATATAAATATGATGATAATGAATTTAACTCCGCATGGAAGCAATGTCTTTAAAAAGCACAAAATGTACCAAATATTAATTTTGACGCGAAAACGACAAAAAACCAACTTGAAATTGATTTAGATAATATGCTGGACATAAATATGTGTCTTTTTATGACCTACCAGACAGGGCCGACGAGATTTCACTCTGGTGAGGAATCATATTTATACATATCGTATTTTCTATATGAATCTCAAGATGGCTTTCCATCGTCTGCGCGTTAAAACTAATTTTTCGTATTAACATCGCCAAAAAAATAATTCCAGGTCGGCCAGTTCGTTGATATTTCCTCTCCCTCACTAACCCGGTAGGCATACCGGACTACCTGGCTGGCAGAGGTTGCGTTTACCTGTGTGCATAACATTTATACAGGTACAAATAATAATTTTTGAATTAATCTAAGGTCGATTTTTTGTTATTGGTTTTTATGAAGTTTCATCAATATAAATTTATTATTGCCACACAATTTCATCGTTGATAACACCGTGCCAGATACAATTTTTTTTGTAGTTACCCCTTTACCGCATGAGGACTCATATATGATACATATCACAACTTTGTCTCCTACTAATTCTGAAATCGAGCTAATCTAAAACTACATGCTGTATTATATTTGGGACCGATGCATAAGCGAATGCTAGAGAAATCCCCCCTGTACCGCTCAAGAAACAGCGCCCCCTATACATGTCTGAGTAGCGCTTCATCCGTAAAGGTTATGCATTTTGTTGAACAATTTTAACTGGGTAAATTGCGTTTTATGTTTGCAAATAAAATATCGGCATATTGTGCAATCATTATTCTTTCATCTGAAGAGATAAGTTTATCCATATAATTCGTCGCCTTTTATTAAGAGCCCATAATTGCTTTGGATAATATCTGAGACAAGATGCATTTGAGTTCTCTGTGGTACACCATGCACTAAAACAATAGCGCTAACATAAATATTTCAGAAATAACAAATTTGTTTAAGACGTACCAGCTGATAGAGTGACGATTCTGACCTGTTGGATGACGATGCGTTATGTCATATTTTAGTCCCCGAAAACAATGGTGAATTTCAAGATGTTGACGAAGGTGAGGATATAATAATATCTGAAACAGATATTGAGTTTGACGATAATGACAAAAATAAACTCGCCGAAAAGCTTAACCCGAGCATGTGAAGAACAGGAAACCTCAAAAACATCCAGTTAAAAAAAAATTACGGGGATTCCGATTATGCCATAGGATCTGAATGATATAGAGACACTATACCAGTTTTTCAAATTTTTATTTACAAAAAAATCATAATTGCCCAAACAAATTTATACTGTACACAGAAACATATAGGTCGCCCAGAAAATTATATCGAGCAGTTTATGGGAATATTTTTGTAGCTATATGTCTGTTATTCATTATCCTCAAGTGAGACATTATTGGTCTACATACCTGGGTCATCCTATAGTGTTCTCTGTAAGGACCTGCAACAGGTGGGAAGAAATCAAACAATTTCTTCATTTCAATAATAATGGGGATTTCATACCTCGAAGTAGAGAGGGGGACATGATGCGTTGTTCAAAATGAGTCCTCTCTTGAAGAATATAAACAGAGATTGAGTTTGATTCCAATGGAAGAAAACGTTGCTGTTGACGAACAAATTATTCCCACCAAATCTAGATCGACGATTACTTAGGCAATACAATCCCAAAAAACACACAATAAGTATTGGTCCTAAGTGGAATCTGGTTTTAGTTACGATTTTCACAAGCTTTTATTTAGCTTAAATTGTTAGTTTGTTCGTTCGTTAGTTAGGGTCAAATCTTGCAAGTGAATTATGACCGACTTCTAGTCGTCCAATTAATTTAAAATTTGGCAGGTGTTCATAACTCCGGTGATAATACATTATGGCATTTTTGTTAGAGAAAAAAACAAAATGGTGGACGAGATTTGTAATTATGTTCCGATTTGATTCAAAATTGGTATGCGGGGGTTTTCGGGGTCGGAGATTATGAATTTTTTGTCAACATTTATAAATTCAAGATGGGGGCCCCCAAAATGGAGGACGAGTTTTCTGATTATGGTCATATTTTATTCAAAATTGGTATGTGGAGGTTTTCAGGATCGGAGATTGTGAATTTTTTGTCAAAATCTACAAATTTAATATGGCGACTTCAGGTTGGATCAGGACGAGTTTTGTGATTCAGATTCTATTCAAAATTGAATTGTGGGCGTTTTTGGGGTCGGAGATCATGATTTCTTTTAGCTTAAAACGTACAGGGAAAATACCTTGTAATAACGATGCTCTATTAGAAATGAACAGATTAAGGCGAACTAACTAAAAAACAAAAAATTAAATAACTAATAAAAAACCTTTTTAAAGACACACTTTTATTCAAGCCGTGTACTAAAATGTATAAAATAAGTTTAAGACATTGCTGACAATGATTTAATTCTTTTTTGTTGAATTATTTGGTTTCAAAAAACTTGTAGCGCGAATTGTAATGAAATTAATACTTCGACAAGTTGTTACCAACCAATCATTGTCCAATAAAATTAATTGGTACCTACTTTTATGAAAACATCGCGCGACAATGTTTTTAAAACCAAATAATTCAACAAAAAATAACTAAATCATTGTCAGCGATGTCTTAAACTTAATTTATACGTTTTAGTACATGGCTTAAATAAAATCTTGTCTTTAAAAAGGTTTTTTATCAGTTATTTTATTAGATTTATGCTGGTATTCAAAGTAACACTGTTCCTGCTGGAGCACCTGACCTTGGTATAAACAGTAATGTAGTAAAGTTTGCCGATAAATACCAAAGCATGTGAACCAAAAAATTTTTTTGGACAGTTGGTTTACTAGTATTCCCTTGATGATTTATCTAACTAAAAATGGTATCCTGCCTCTTGGCACTGTGCGCCTGAATCGAGTACCAGGCTGTCAAATGTTGCCGAAAAAAGAGCTAAAGGTTCAAAATGAATCTTGTTTATTGGTATGATATAATAAAGTGTTTCAACTTTATCAACTTATGTATATAGGCTCCTAACCAACGGGAACTAAAAAATATTTTTCAAAAGCGAAAAGTGTAACAAGACTGTCCACAAAGTATACCGAAATACAATGAGTATATGGGGGGAGTCGATTTACTGGACTCCATACTTGGATTTAAGATGCCTAGAAACCCTAGACATCTTACTTGGATTCTATGGGATTCATATAGGATCAAAGAAGTGGTATAGTTCATCCATTATCAATTGCAGAAGCATAAAAAACAAGTTTCCCAGTCTTGAGGCGCAATCCTTTGAGCAGCAGAGGCGGAGATAACTAATTTTATTTAGATATTTAAATATTTTAAAAATACGTTGAAAAAAAAAATTATGCTATAAACGAGAAAGTATGTATTAATAGGCAATCGGATCATCATAATTTCATTTTCTCATGGTCGAAAAAAGCCATATTTTCCAAGAAAACACATCACAACTATAGAATATTTCAAAACCTATTTCGATCCCAGACCAAAGACGCTACTGACTCTCATTTACTCAGACCTCCTGAAACTGGTGATTTATTAGTCTCAACGTATAGACACACCTACAAGCATTATCATTGGTTTGCGGTCACTCAAACAGCTGTCACTCAAACCCACGTTGACTATCGGCTCTTTTGATCTACCGTTCGACGACGGAGCATGTTGACGAGTAGTACACATTATTTTTCGTTCCGTTTCTTTACATATACGCTCGTATTAGCGAAGTGAGTTTTTGATTTGCTCCCCATAGAAAAAGCTTCTGCTTTTGAAAATGGTTGAACTAATCTACGCATATTTTCAGATCTGTGTGTTTTAAATAGTTAGCTGTTGCTGTTCAAAATAGTAATCGGTGATGCTTCATGTAAATCTGGAAAGCCAGGGTTTACACGTAAATGAGGAAGGCCAAATGCTGGAATGAAGACGCCAAGAAAAAGGAGACGTGGGCCTACCGCCGAAATTCCGCAAACGGAAGTTTGGAGGGATGGATAAGATCATCTACCCGAATAGAGAGAAAATGACAGAAATCGCTGCAAACTTCCTGGATGCAAATCTCCAGTCATATACATATACTGCACAAAATGTCAAGTGTACCTCAGAGAAACTGCTTTCCTCCCTTCCGTCAGAATGGTATTTTTGCTGTGTCATATTTGATATGTACCAGTTTCTTTCAAAATTTCTCATTAAAATTTGAAATTATTTTTTCATATTTTTTACAAATTTCGGCATACTTTTATGCTTTGTGGATTTTTTATCTTAAAAACAAAAAAATCATGCAGTAAAGGGTTAAAAATAAAATAAAAGAATGCATTCAGTATACCTCCAATTCTAATATGAGTTCAGCTATCAAAGGATATAATTTAATTTACCAGACGAAAATTTGGTCGTTTATTTGGAGGCCTACGGTCGATAAGGCGTTGATAGATTCGGGTCTAGATGACTGCAATCCAATCTTCTATAAAAAGTTGTATTTCTTTACATACTGAAGAACAGTTTGTTAAATTATATCCTTCAATAGTTGAACTATATATCATATTGAAATTTGAACTATACTGAATGAAATTCTTTTATATTTTTTTCCAGCTACAAAATAGTAGCTGGAGTTATTAACGACGAAACTGTCTGGCAATAATACATTTATATGGCTGAAAGTTAATAAAAACCAATGAAAAAAAATCGACCTAAAATCATTTTCATAATTATTATTTTTAACTGTATAAAGGTTATGCGCACAGGTAAACGCAACCTCTTCCGCCCGCAACCTCTTCGGCCAGATAGTCCGCATGCTAACCGAGATGGTGAAAAAAACTAGCCTACCTAAAATTCTCTTTCGAAAACGTTCCTAGCTCTTAGACTATATTTTGTGGGACTTTTTACGACCCCTCAGACGGGGATAAATTTTGGTACATTTTGTATTTTGTATTTTCGCCTGGAAAATTTGCAACTCACCAACCATGGCTACAGTGTAAAGGCTATTGTCTTCAGGTCCCCATTTCAGCTTTGGTTCATCTTTGACTTGTATTGGGGTCAACTCATTTCCTAGATCAACTTTGACACCACTTGGGTAGGTGACCTAAGTTGAAGTAAAAATTAAAACCCTCCAATTGGAATTCCCCACATCATTATTCATTACCCCCCATAAAAAAGCTCTAGTGGAGGTATATGGGAGGATCTCGAAGGAAATTCAACAATCTATATACTAAAAATTAATCTCGATTCTTTGCAAGCGCAAAACGTGAGAACGGCTTGACCGATTTGGCAATTTTTTTTAATGTTCGTAATAGTCCGAGGATGGTTGATACGGAAAAAATTGGGAAAGTTGCCCGGGAATTGAAAAATTCGGGTATATAAAAAATTTGGCGAAGAAAAAGACTATCGAGTCATTTATTACCAAAGAGGAAATAGCTCAGCGCCAAGCAGAAGGTCATAGGAACGAATCCCGGTCAGGGTAACATTTTTTTTATTTTATAAAAACAACGGCTGGACCGATTTGGATAATTGTTTTTTGAATAATCGTAATACTCCGAATAAGGTTTTTAGGGAAAAAAAGGATTTTTAGAAAAGTTATTGGACATTTCTTTGTCCCGGAAAAGTTTTCAGGAATATATAATAAAAATTAGTGTCTGTTTGTGTTGGTAAGCTCATAAGTTGAGAACGGCTGGCCCGATATGGCAAATTTTTTCCGGGAAAACGGGATAACGAACGGAGAAACGGGATACCGGGAAAACGGGATGAGAGGAAGAAGGGAATACGTAATAACGGGATAATGAGAATACGGGATAATGGGAAAACGGGATAATGGGAAAACGGGATAAAGGGAAACGGGATAACGTAAAAACGCGATGACTGGAAAATGGGAAAACGGGTAGGGTATAACGAAAAAAATGGGATAAAGGGAAAACGGGATAAAGGGAAAACGGGAAGTGAGCAGAGTCAAAGGCATAATCTAGATGGAACAACACAAAAAAAAACATAGGACACGGACGAGAGTTTTCAGGAAAAAAAGGAAATATAGAAATTTGTACACGGGTCAGCTAGTGAATTATAAAGATGGATGGGTCACCAACTATAGACATTTCAAAACATAGGGAAATTGTTGAAGTGGTTCAAGTAATTATTAATCTGTCACTGGTGAATTTTTGGG
Organism: Gonioctena quinquepunctata; assembly: GCA_018342105.1. Lineage (NCBI taxonomy): Eukaryota > Metazoa > Arthropoda > Insecta > Coleoptera > Chrysomelidae > Gonioctena > Gonioctena quinquepunctata. Next base: position 115,842 of record JAFIRS010001598.1, read on the forward strand.
TGATGATTGTATTAATATTCCAGATACCTACCTATTCAAATTCTTCCATTTGTTGAATAATAACTTTTGTAATGTCAGTATAAAAATGTGTAGTGAAAAAAGTGTTTGAAGGTGTTTTCAACTCTTATTCTAGTTATCTCACCAATCCTCAGAATTTTTTTGATGGAAACTTCTACGAATAATATCAACTGCAATGATGCACACTAGGTGCATTCATTAATTTGTGGAAATACGCCTCTTTGTTGGAATAAATAACTTTGTACATTTATGTGAACCCTGTAGGTGTGATAACTGCAAGATCACTCTATATGATTGTAAAACATGCTGTCACTACTGACAGTCAGTCACATCATCTCCCCATTGTACTATTGTGTATGGTGTATTGGTATTATACTTTATATTAAATCATTGCCACAATTCCGAACTTGCTTTCTCTCAAGAACCCTGCTCAACAGGTTATGGGCCCAGGAAGAAAGTTCAAAACTGTGATTGTGATAAGAATATTTAAATAAAGTCATCACTGGACATTGAAGGTTGTCGGAAAAAAGTCATTGAATCTGTTTGGCACCACGAGCGTTGGTTTTGTACAGTTCTGTGCTGTTACTGCTTAACAAAGTGTGGAATCATAAGCCTCAGCAAAATGAATAACAAAGACACCGATCTTGCCCATTGTGAAACCCTAGTTGATGGTAGCAACTTTCCGCTTTGGAAATTTGACTTGTTCATTTTACTCAAAGCTGCAAAACTTGACGGGATAGTTCTTGGAACTGAAGTCATGAGAGACACCGACACTGAAGAGGCTAAAAGTCTATGGATGCAAAAAGACGCAAAGGCTCAAAAAATGATTGTGTTCACTCTTGAAAAACGGAACAAAATACATGTGATGAACTGTGCTAGTGCCGCAGAGATGTACCAAAAACTTCAAACACTGTACGATCTCGATGATGCTCGCGTTAAGTGTAGTTCCCTCGAGCAATTCTTCACTTTCAAGTATGATTCAAGTGCAGACATGGCCACGAACTTAAGTAAACTCGAAAACATTGTTTTCTCTTAAATTCACGAGCAGCGAATAATAAGATTGATGGAAGTATGCATATTGCACGGATTATGTCAATTCTACCCAGTAATTTTCAACCTCATTTCAATACAGCGTGGGACTCAACCCCGGATGACCAGAAGACCGTTACCAATCTTCAGGCTAGGTTGATTCGAGAAGAAAAACGAAATATGCCTGCTTCACGAAATGATTCAGTGCCTGTTGCTTTCCAAGCAAAACAAATCCGCTGTTATACTTGTAATGGACCCCACTTAGCTAGGTACTGCCATTCAAAAAAAAAAGATCGGCCAAGGAAATCTTTCGAAAAGTTTTCTCCATGTGCATTCTGTGGACGTACAAATCATGCTCAAAGGGACTGTCGATATAAAAAGACAGAAGAATCTCAAAGGAATGATATCTCTCAAGGAAGTGGAAGGAAAAACAAGACTAATTCAAGTAGAGGACATGTCAGTTTCTTAACTCATCCGAATCTCGATAATGTAGATAAAACATATCCAGAAGAGAGCACATGGGTTATAGACAGTGGTAGTTCATCCCATATGACATGTGATAGAGATATTCTCTCTAATAAGTCAAAAACCAAGAAAATAGTTGGTACTTCCAAGAAGGGCGAATTCATAGAAGCAGAAGCAGTAGGAAAGGTTGAAGCTGTTCAGTGCGACTTGAATGATGTTCTATACTTACCAGGACTAGAAAGAAACCTTCTGAGTGTCAGTGCCATCGCCCAAAAAGGTGGAAAAATCAAATTTACAAATGATAAAGTAACTGTGAAAAAAGATGGAGAACTAGTATTAACCGGAAAACTCGACAAATCTGGATTGTACCTAGTTGATATAAATGTAAACAAAAATGAACATTCGAACTTGGAACCCGGTTTTAAAACTAGGTCATTTGAGCTATGATAATATGAAAAAGCTGACAAAAATAGCTAGAGGTGTTAAACTCCAAAAATCCAACATTGGAATTTGTGAAGTTTGCCAAGATTCCAAACAAGCTCGTAAACCTTTCAAAAATGAGCGTACACGAGCTACCAGACCTCTGAAAATAGTTCATACGGATCTCGCTGAAGTGGAAACCCCAACATATGACAAGAAGTATTTTATTACTTGTTTGGATGATTTTACTCATTTTACCCAAGTTTATTTGTTGGAACACAAAAGTGAAGCTGCCAAATTCCTGAAAGATTTCGTCGTAGAAATGGAGAGCAAATGGAACCTGAAACTTTATAAGCTACGCTGTGACAATGGTGGAGAGTACACTGGTAACATTTAAAAAAATTGGTGTTCTGAAAGAGGAATAGTACTTGATTATACCATTCCTCATACTCCAATGTTGAATGGCTCTGCTGAACGCCTCAACAGAACGCTAATGGAAAAAACAAGAGCTCTACTATTCGATTCCGGCCTAGAAAATAAATTTTGGGGAGAAGCGTTGTACTGCGCAACATATTTATTGAATAGAAGCCCCACTAAGTGTTTAAAATGCACACCAGCTGAAAAATGGTTCAATAAAATACCAGATCTTTCAAATTTGAAAATATTTGGATCAATTGTTTATGCTAAGAAGCTTGGATACATCAAGAAGTTGGAAAAACGTTCCCAAAAATGTATTTTTTTGGGCTATGCTCCCAATGTTTATAGGCTATGGGATGAATCGAAATGCAAAGGGATAATATCAAGAGATGTAGCATTATCTGATGAAATGCATCAAAATGATCATAGCTCACACATTTTGTCTTTCGGAAGGTGGATGCCAAAAGATGAGAACGACGAGAGTACTTCAGATGAAGACAGCCAAACTGAATACCACATTTACACGAAGACAGTACTGATACAGAGAGTATCGATTCTGAAAATAGTACTTTCGAGGTGAATGATGAATCGATACAGCCCATCCTTTCTGAAATTATTTCAGCAGAACCCATCGAAGCTTCTCCACAATCAGTCCATCTTGAAGATAACATTACTCTCAGAGGTGAGGATGATCAACCTCAACCTGAACCTGAGGAACAATTAGGGCGTGGTCATCGTGATAGAAGACTCCCAATCAAACTTGATGATTATGTACTTGCCAATGACTCCGAAGACTACGGACTGTTGTCATATCAACGGGCGATCAGCGGAGAAGAGAAAAGTGAATGGAAGGAAGCGATAGAAGAAGAAAAAGAGGCACATGTGAAGAATTCTACATGGAAATTAGTCGACAGGAGTGAAGCAAAAGACAAGAAAATAATTAGTAGCAGATGGATATTCAAGATAAAAGATGATGGTCGGTATCGTGCTCGCCTTGTTGTTCGAGGTTGTCAGCAACGTGGAGGTATTGACTACAACGAAATTTTCAGTCCTGTTGTTGGAACTGATAATTTGAGAACGCTAATAGCATTTGCCGCTATGAAGAACTTCAGCATGATGAAATTTGATGTCAAAACTGCATTCTTATTCGCTGAACTCAACGAGGACATCCACATGAGCCTTCCTGAAGGATATAAAAATGCTAATAAGGTCTGCAAGCTACAAAAGTCATTATACGGCTTAAAACAGGCACCGGCACTGTGGAACCAGAAACTCACAAATATCCTACAAAAACATGGTCTGATGCAGCTCAAAACCGAGCAGTGTGTATTCGTTAATAAAGACAGATCAATGGTTCTTGCGATACACATAGATGACGGTTTGCTTGCGGGTTCAGACAATGGAAAAATGAAGAAATTCCTTAATCATCTACAGAAGGAGTTCGAAATCAAAATTGATGAGAATCCTGATACATATTTGGGTATTACCTTCTCAAAATCTTGTGGTAAGGTAAAATTATCTCAGGAAGGATATGCACAACAAGTTGTTGATAAATATCGGATGACAGATGCCAAACCAACTTCCACACCTTTAGTTGTGGGATCTATACATAACCCAGATACTAGTGAGAATGAAGTCAACTTTCCATTCAGAGAAGCTGTTGGAAGTTTATTGTATCTTTCAACGAAAACTCGACCTGATATTTCGCTAGCCGTTAGCATAAGTAGCCGACATGTTAAGAAACCCACTCAATCAGATGTAGTGAACTTAAAGAGGACAATCAAATATATCAACTCTACAAAATATTTTGGTATTGCCTACAATACATTCGAGAAAGATGCTATCCTCACTGCCTACTCTGATTCCGATTATGCAGGGGATGAAATTACAAGAAGAAGTACCACAGGATTCGTGATATTCTTCAATGGCGGCCCTGTCAGCTGGACATCAAGAAGACAGCCCATAGTGGCTACTTCGTCAACTGAAGCTGAGTACATCGCTGCGACAGAAGCTGCCAAAGTTCTCATATACTTGAAGAGTTTCGTCTCCGAGCTTACTAACAGAGATGTACCTGCAGAATTGAATATTGATAACCAGAGTACTATCAACTTGGTAAATAATGGTGTATTCAATCGCCGAAGTAAGCATATTGATGTACGATTCCATTTTATCAAGGAAAAAGTTGAAGAAAAGTTGATCACCATAAAGTATCGCCCCACTTCAGATCAAATTGCGGATATTTTGACTAAACCACTTTCTACATTCAAGTTTGAGAAATTTGCAAAAGAAATGGTGTGTTGAAGTGTTTTCTATATCATGTTTATAGTTAGTTATATGTTTCGAGCAAATCAATTCGGTTGCAATTAGAGTGATTATTGCTTTTGGTATTACAAAATTAGGAGGGTGTGTTGGAATAAATAACTTTGTACATTTATGTGAACCCTGTAGGTGTGATAACTGCAAGATCACTCTATATGATTGTAAAACATGCTGTCACTACTGACAGTCAGTCACATCATCTCCCCATTGTACTATTGTGTATGGTGTATTGGTATTATACTTTATATTAAATCATTGCCACAATTCCGAACTTGCTTTCTCTCAAGAACCCTGCTCAACACTCTTTATGAAATAAGAGTCATCTCAATAGGCACACGTACGTTTTTAAAAGTTTAAGCAATGTAGAAAACGTTTTTGGTTGAAAAGTTCCAGGTTGAATTCTGGTTGAGATTTTCAACGTTGGATGTAGTCGTTTTAAAAATATCTTTTTAGTTTTGTTTCAGTGGCGTAACAATAAGGTGGCAAGGCAAGATAAGTCCTTGCCACATGCAGATGCGGCGCTGTGGCAACGTTGTCAGCTATGGAAGAAATGTTTTGTCTATGTTATTTGTAACCATTCCTGTAACTACCAAAGAGAGTAAACTGAATTAACGTTTACTCTCTTTGTGTAACTACGGCTAGTGCGGAGCGATCATTTTCAAAATTGAAAATAATAAAAATTTATTTAATAAATTCTATGGGACAAGAAAGATTACGCAACTTAAGGTGGATTTAGTCAACTTTTTTTTCGATAGCAATAGGAATAAGGATAGCAATAAGCGTAAGAATAATTATATACTGAACCCATTTTATACAACGAATTTAGATTCAGCAATAACTTTAAGAACGACAGGACAGGTATGTCAAGTGACAGTTCGCTCAGTTGTATGTTCTAGTTAAATATAACTAATTTGGCTATTAGAGAGTTATTGCAATTTAGAAATAAGCGCTGACTTTATTAAAAGATCCGCTAATAAAATATCCTTTAACGTGATTTCAAAAGTGAACTATTGCAAGGCGCTGTTAACGAAAGTAACAGATCTCTATAACCTATAACCTACAAAGTTTGTATTTATATTTTGTCGCCGTGATTCGTAAGCTGCTGTTGATCAAATAATAATTTTTTTACATTCCATTGTCATTATGGAAGAACAAATTGAGATAGCAATTTCAGCTGTCGCCAATGATGAAGACATTGACGAATTGATTCTTCACAATATTGTTGCGTTAGAAAATATACCACCGCCATATGAAACTGCTTCATTTGATTTTGAAAATATATAGACGGAAAGTGCTTAACAAACTTTAGGTTTTCAACTGGCGACAGATGTATGACAGAAAAAAACAAATCCGTCAAAATAAAGGAACTTTTAATAAAAGGTTCTTTGTCTTTATTTAAATAAAGTAAGGGATGACTGTATTTTAGATTGAGGATATCCTCAAAGTCAGACACAATGCGCATGCGTGTATGTCAAAATGAAAGGAACATTATTAAAAGAACTATAAAACAGACGTTGCAATACTCTCTACTTTCAATTTGAAATATGTTTTGTTTATATTGCGATCATGGAGATGAACGAAATTGTGATTGGAACATTGAGATGGAACCATGGAACATGTATTCGTATCTGTCAGTTGTCATGACATACGCATTGTAGACAATATTTTAGAGATAGCCGTAAGATTCTGAAAGTTGGAATATTCAAGGTCGCGTTCTTGAAGTTATCATTATTGCTAAAATTAAAATTAAAGTTAACTAAATGAAACTATTTGATCCAACAGTTTGATCTTTTAATGTTATCGCTATTGCTATTAATATTGCAAAAATGGTTGAGTAAATCCACCTTCAGCTATTCTATCCATCGAACATTCCATGGCTCGAAATTTGAACTTTGATGTTGTCATTGACACTTTTGCTGAACAGAAAAAGCCCGAAAAAATGAATTTTAATAACGAAAATTTTGACTAATTATAAAATTATTTTATTCCAATACGCACTTTAAATTAAAAGTTACTAGAAAATCAACGAAAAGTGCACCCAATAATTATAATAGCGTTTGTATGTACTACGTACTTCACATAGTGATTTATTAAAAAGAAACTACAACGTTGGTTGACCTTCTTTACATTGAGAGAGGGCCCCCTCCCATGAATTTGCCACGGGCCTCTAACGTATAGTTACGCCACTGCTTTGTTTTTCAACGGTTCTTTCAACCTGATGATATTAGTACGTTTATCAAAGGTGACGACATAAATACTTTTCTCAAACGTGATTTCCATTGATATTATTCAACCAAAACTCGCATAAATTCCAAAAACACGTTAACATTAAAGGACCCCGCACTTCTTTTATGTAAAGTGGCGACCGATCATATTTTCTGGAACTTTGATATGTTGTTGTACTCGACATAGTAACCAAAAGTTTCAATGGACCCAACTCACTCCTATATGACTAGTTTTCTAGAAGTTGAAAATTGCCCAGTTTTTAATTTTTTTCCAAACTCTCAAGCTATATATATAATTCTTTTGCATACACACGTTTACTACATGTTTTGTTAATACATTAGTGAATGAATACAATCAGAAATATTGATATTAAGAGGATGATTCACAAATGTATCACGGTAGTTTTTTGCAAAATCTCACTTTTTCTACTGTGACTTCAGGAAATCATATTTTCAAAATATAGTATTTTGACGAGAAAATATTGCACAGTACGCGCCTCAGAGAAATTATTTCATAAAGTTCACAATTTTGAGGCTAAAAGATTTCGCTGGGCAACCATCAAAAATAATTATGCTTTTAAATTATTAGAACGAGAACTTGCATTTCTTTAGTGACTTTCAAGCAACTTAATAACATTACATTAGGTATGCATAACCGTAAGATTTTAAAATATACAGGGTGATTTAATTGTTTTATAATTACTTACAGGATATATCGGTACTTATACACCTCTTTGTGCGATATAATTGACCATTTTTTATACACGGGGCAACAAAGATGATAATTATCCATTTTCTCATGTAGGTATAATTCAAATACTGGGTACCTTTTGAAAAGGGAAACATTCTCAATTGAATATTGATAGAAAGATTTTTCTGTGAATTGAAAAATTCCCGATTAAAATGAAGTCATTTTTTGTGAATGTCTAACAGAAAACAACTACTTCCCCGGCTAAAGCCACGCTGGACATTGAACTACATCTGATAGATATTCTGAAAAGGCCCTAACTCAAAAGAAAAAATCTGAAATTGAAAATTTGCATTTTCATTCAGATAGATATTTGATTTTCTATTCCAGTCTTAATTAAGAACTCATAAAGATGAATGAGGCAAAGAAGAATGTTTTCCAAAAGAGAGTACTCACCAGAAATCATTCGTAACATTGACGCAGGAGAGACATCGCATTCACTAGGTCTTCAATACATTTTTGTCGACGAAAATCTATTTCACGCTTCCACGATCATCAGGAAGACCGGAAGAAATGGGAAACACATTTTCAAGAAGCAATCTCACTTTGCAAAGATGGAAAAAGTTAGAATCATTTCTTTTGGAGAGACACTTTGAAATTAGTGTTTTCTGACATTAAAACCTGTCATGGGGTATGATAGATTGATTTGTTGAAAATATAAACTGGGTACCTATTTTGTACAGGCAGATACATCACAATATACATGTATAGCGAGTTTTGAAGTATATTAAAAATTATAAAAGTTATTACTTCGCTTATAACTAAATAAATGAACTATTATTAGCAGAAAAATGTGTTAATTTAGGATGATCCATACAGGCAAGAATAAAACCACAGGTACAAACGTATTGGTGCGTTTTTTATAGTGGTTTCCGCAATAGGCCATGTCTTTGAGACTAATATTTTTTTGTTCAAAGTGAGTGTTGAATTGAAGAGAAGATTCTATAGAATAGGGAACACATAGCGAACCTAGAAATAGAATTGACTACTAGGGAATGTATGTAACATACAATACTTGTAGCAGAAATGAAATTGTGGAGACGGATGAGTGCAGTCGCCAGCTAGATAAGGGAGTTAGAAACAACAATAAACAAGTGACATGAAAAGGCAGAGCAGATCTGATAAAGCTTTAGGTAGAGGTTGATATTTGAAAGATGTCGAAATAAAATGGGTGACGAGGGATTCTACAAAAAGAGATGTTTTGAAACAGAAGTAGCCAATTAGAAATTTTTAGTGTCATTTTAAATCACCTCAGGACCAATGTGCACCTCTGGCAGAATCCTTTCCCTAGAATCGTTAATACAATTGAAAGTTTGATTGAAGGAAATATTGTTCCAGAAAAAAAAATGTACATGGAAAGCTTTTGAAGTGACCTAGTCGTAGTTATTCTGTTTTTGTTAGCCTCAAGAGTAGATTTTTTTTAGCGCGGTGTAAGCAAAGTTGGCGTATAATATTAAATACCAAGATTTTCAAATATTTCTATATAATCTCTATAGCCTCTATCGACTATCACGATGTCGAAGTTTCTTATTCCATTTGAATCATGTTCTATAGCATAGTTCAAAATCGCTGCATTGTTATTTGATGCATCCCAGAAATATGGTCCACGTACTTCTAATATGCGTAACATCGGGAGTTACCATTATTTCTCTATCTATCTTTTTTGTGGAAACAGTAAGATCTGAAGTTACTACTTCTATTTTATTGGAAGTACAATCTATGTAGACTATTGATTTTGGCAGGTTGGCAGTAGGATTGTAGAACTGATTGATTCATGTCTAGCTATAACATTTTCTCTTGTAATGGCATCAAAACTAATTATTCAGTACAAACCGCTTGAGAAGTGATAACCGAACATTTGGAATTTTTAGGCTTTTAATCTTTAAAAATTCATCAGTTATCACATGTCTTAATTTTATTAAAAATGTTAGCATATTATTATTATTGATTCTTCATGCATTGCCATCTTGCTCTACGTTATCACAAAAAGTATATAACTCCTCAAAGTGATTTTTGGAAATAGACGTTAAAGTTTTAAATTCGTCTTTGGCAAAACTTTCTGAATCATTGAGCAAGATATGAAGGTTTGGTACAAAATATGGTTAGAAATATTGTAATGCAAAACATATTCTAAAAAACTCAGGTACATAAATGTCAGAAACAACAAACACATTACTCTTCATTTTACAGACATTCTATGTGACTTTTCTTGGGCATTACATATTATGTAAGAATCAGTTAGTATATGATTACCTACATCTCTTAAAACATTAGAACAATTCAGGCAAATTCTTGTATTTTCACTTACATCTAGTAGAGGAAATCCAGCAGCGTGCCTTCTAAAAGAAGCAACTTGCGAAACATCAATATTTTCTTCTTGGTTTAAGGGAATTAAGTGTCTAGGTTGAAACTGTCTTTCCCATACGTAACAACTTATCATATTTGCGTACGGCATTTTGTAAAAACAACAAATTAAAAAATCTAACTAAACTAAATATTGAATAACTCAACGGCAATAACTTTGAAAACTACATGACTAATATTAAAATGACTAAAAAGACATCTTAACTAATATGTATTGTCGAAAATATACAAGACAATTATCGCACAATGTGTGAGATGTCTTATGACATAAGCCCTCTTTGATATGTACTGAAAATCATTAAATCCAACTTAATGCTCTAAAAATAATGAGAGTTAGATATAGATTTTAAGGAATTCATCTAATACTCATTTAATGCATAACCATAAGCTACATGTGATTTATTTATTATATTTTTAAATAATCATGACAAACGCTGGACAAACTGCAAGAAAGTAATGGGGTCCAAAATCTTTACCTCTGTGGTGGCATGGAAATTAGTTTAACGGTTCAGTTAATTTATCTGATAGTTTTTGCGATATTTGTTTGTACCAATGGTTTAATTCTTGCCTGAACGGATCATCCTCAATTAACATATTTTTGTGCCAAAAATAATACATTTATTTAATAATGAGCGTGGTAATAAGTGTTATAAGTTTTATAATTTTCAATATACTATATAACTCGCTCTACTCTATTCTGGAGTATCTACCTGTACGAAAAAAATACCCAGTATTTGAATTGTACCTACATAAAAAATGCATAATTATCATCTTTGTTGCCCCGTGTATAAAATCAATTATATCGGACAAAGATGTGTATAACGATATACTTTGTAGGTAATTATAAAACAATTAAATCACCATGTATATTCTAAAATCTTACGGTATTATGCATACGTGGTATAATGTTACTGAATTACTCAAAGATCACTAAATAAATGCAAGTTCTCGTTTTAATAATTTCTAAGCATAATTATTTTTGGTGGTTGGATGTATGGCTCACCCTGTACGAAAAGTAATCCTAGTGAAATCTTTTAGCCTCAAAATTTTGAACGGGTAAGTATCAACTTTATGAAATAATTTCTCTGTGGCGTAACTGTAGAATTATTGAGTGTTTGCAAGAACCTATTGGATTTATTCGTGAATCACCCTGTAACAGTACATATGTATAGCCTTTTTATGTGCAATCAACCAAATCTTATATTAAACTTATATACGCAACATAAAATTAATCCAGCTTTTCGATTTGAGGAAAGAAAACTGACAAAATCAGCAAGTCTCCATTTTAACGCCCTGGTCATAGGATCGGATGTAAAATTCATGCCCCTCAAGACGCTAATGAAATTATTATATATAGTGAGAAAATGGTTAACATTTGACGAGGGAAATTCTAGGAGGTTCATGGTTTTCGTACTTTCCTTAAAATAGAATACCTTCCGACAAATAAACCACCTTGTATATTTTGAATATGTTAGTGGTATTACCTTTCCCAAAAATCAATCCATAAGTACAGGGTTTTCAATTAATCCTCAAAAAATAATAATCTATGTTGTGGTTCTCTCTAATGAAACACCCTATGTAAGAAATGGGTATACTGTGCCATATTTTCTCGTTAAAATACTATATTGATGAGTACCTGCCTTTTGAAAATACGCTTCCCTGACGTCACAGTAGACAAGTGATATTTTGCAAAAAACTACCGTCATACATTTGTGAATCAATCAATTTTCAACTTTAACACCCCGTATCTAGAAAACTAGTCATAGGACTGAGTTGGGCCCAAGACTTCTGGTTACTAGGTCAAGTACAACCACATATCAAAGTTTCAGAAAATTTGACCGGCAACTTTACATAAAATAAGTGCAGGGTCCTTTGAATCACCCTCATAACTTCTTGATTTAACAACAATAATATGTATAGATGTTTGCTTTATGTATATTTGTGTTTTACTCATATATGTTACTTATTCGGAGGAATTTAGTTATGTTTAAATTTGAATAAGTCTTATGAAACGAAAGCTTCGTTAGGGAAAATGCACATCGAAAACACTTAGTACTAAAAAACAGGACCAAAATTCATAATATAAAGCATACATCAGAAAATGGGCATGATATTCAACAACACATTTTTTGCAGTCTTGAAGCAACTCTTGTCTTCAAAGTAAATGTTTGTAAATGGATCACTCGGTAACAATCAACATCTCATTTTCACAATCATATTTTTTGGTTATTGTCTTGACCTTCAACGATTTCAAAGCGGAATAATTATTCTGTTTAGGTCATATTTTTAATGTTAATAACAGTAATCATCTTCCTACCTCCAGTATTTTATTGGGCGCAACGTCAATGACATCAGGCACAACACCATGCGACTCCATTTTATCGTGAACTGAAAAATAAATTAATTCTCACTCTATGAAGAAATCCTCTAAAGTTGGTACGCACCAGAATCACTACACTTCATTGAGTAAACAAGGCTTATCAAAATCAAGAATTGATAAAGTGAATTAGACATTTTCAACGTGGACAAAAACCTGCAATGATTGCAGATTGTGGCAATCAGTTTCTTTCTATTCCCACCTAAGTGAGCGAAAGAGGTGCCATGGAACATGCCTACCTTTATCCGTTATACAAGTTTAAGAACGAATATGCTATGGTTTCATTACATTGATCGATATTTACCGATAGGAGTCGGTCCGTTAAGCAGTACAAGACAGCAGGCATATACATAAATATAGCTTCTGCCCGCGGCTTTGCCCGTGTGAATTTCAAGAGGGTCATACTTTTTATACGCTTTTTTTATTCAATCCAAGAACATTTTGATAAATATGTCGCCCACTAACATTTCTCGGTCCTTAAGGTCTCTGCTTACTAGACCTGACCGTGCTTTGCAAAAAATTATTATTTAGGTTATTTACAATGGAACATCGACAATCGAAGTGCTCTAATGCTTGCAGAGAATCCGATTTTTCATGCTAGAAGCAAACATATAGACATTCGTCATCATTTTATCCGTGAAGCACTCAAGGAGAAACATTTCAGATTCCTTCATACATCTTCAAATGATATGATGGCAGATATTTTGACAAAGGGTTTGCCCAAACCTAAACACAATTTATGTATACAAATGTTGAGAATGGGAATCGCAGTGAAGAAGGCCTCATCAATTAGTAGTTCTTTAAAGATTTTTCTGATTATATTTAAGAAGACTCGTTTTTAAGATTTGTAGGGAGTTTGTTCTACATTTTTATACCATTATAAATCAGTGAATCTCGCAGTAAGGTAGTGGTTGGTATGGGAAGTCTGATTGTGTTGGTCTGTCGGGTATTATAGTTTGACTGAGTTGTGGTATTGAAAACCGATACATTTTTGTGGATCAGACTAACAGTTTCCAGTATAAAAAGTGGAGTTACTGTCAGGATCTGATGTTTTGTGAATAGTGGCCTGCAGGAGTATCTCATTTCTGCCTTCACATATGGCCCTTTTTTTAAGGATAAATACTCTTTAGAGCATTTGTTTGTTTCAACCTCCCCAGAAACAAATTCCATATCTCATGTAGGCATCAATGAAAGTAAAATTGTTCTTGCAAAATTCAACCCAAGTTTTTTTGAGACAGTCCTGATAACCTAACATCATGTTGCCAGTTTTTTTATATTATATGTTCCTTTGAATTTGAATTTATTGTCACTGTGTAGCCCTAAGAATTTTAATGTTGATTTTATATTCAGGTTGTTATTATCTGATCTTATGACTGGCATAACAAAATAATATTTGTTTTCTTGAAATTCAATGAGAGTTTTTTACGCTTTGAATTTCTGCAGATATACTGTTGTGCATTTTTGCCCGATCTCTGCCATGCCACAATCGGGTAGTGTCATTAGCAAAAAGTGTAATTCTGGCACTGATCTTCAAGTGAGTGATATCATTTATATATAGAAGAAATAGAATGGGCCCCAGAATAGAACCTTGGGGGAATCCTGTTTTGATTTTACCAAAGTTTGAGTCAGTTGAAAGTCTTACAAACTGTGTCCTGTGTGATAGATATGACTCAATCCAATTTATACTACTGTAATTAAAACCATAATATTTGAGCTTCTGCAGCAGAATCCCATGATCCAAAAAGTCAAAGGCTTTTTTAAAATCACAGAAAACAGCTGTCGCAGAAGCACCAGCGCGCAGCGTTCAGTTCACTGAATAGTTCCTGTAAAAGGTTAAAAATTGCATTATTTGTATTTTTATTATTTTGAAAGGCAAATTGTTGTGACAAGGTCAATTATGCGCTTTTTGACTGATTTTTTGATGATTTCTGCTAAAGTTGGTATAAAAGCTATTGGTCTATAGTTGGATGGGTCGTCCTTGTCACAACAATTTTCCACACAACAATTATTTGACTTAATGTTAATTGTTTAGTTTGGGATTTAAAATAGCCAGATCCTTCAGCAAAACGACGAGGACAATCTTTCCAAAACAAGAATGCATGCAAACACAGCTAATGCACATAACTCTGAGATTTCTGAGCTTATGCCATTTTCAGTTGTAATATCACAAGAGAGTTAGAATAAAGTGAAAATAATTCGCCAGATTTTCGTTGCCAGGCAATAGACAGGAGAGCCCAACGAGCTCGAGTGGCTATTGCCAAATGGCAACAAGTTTGAGAAAGAAATCTGGAGAATTATTTTCTACTTTATTGAACTCTCGTGTGGTATTCTATAGATTATTTTTTGATGTTACGATCATAAACACATTTCCTTGCACAATGATACAATGTACTAAACCGGTTTTGTTTGATTCACGAATGCAACTTCGCACAATATGAGAGTTTCGCACCACTGTAAAGTATACAACTATTCAGATATAGTACCAGATATCTGGTGGCTGTGAGGATGTCCGTGCACAGAGATTGCCGCAAAAAGCTTCTAAACAAGGCAAAAAGAACGAAAGTACCACTCAACTGGGCAAACTATAGGTTTGCCCAGAGGGAGTACAAGAAAGCCATATACGGCAATCACAAAGAAACAGATGGTGGGCCTACTGCGAGGACATCAACACAATGCCCTCAGCAGCAAGGCTCTGCAAAGTTCTCTCTGAGGATCCAGGGAAGGGAGTGGGTACCCTGTCCCTGCCTGATGGACAGGAAACTGCATCAGCGGAGGAGACTCTACAATACCTGATCTCCATACACATCCCTGAATCAGAACCAATCACTCAGCCAGCCCAAGTAGCACACAGAGATCATAATTCGGTTGTACAGACGTCTACTAGACCTTTCGCAAAAGTCTATGACTTATGTCTTGTATTATGCTGAGACGTCGCTATGTATGCCAATACGACAAAAAAGCACACTCTTGCGACGTCACATCGACGTTATAAAGTAGTGGTAATGACTTGCCAATATAGACTTATATAAGCCAGTCGCAAAAAGGTCGGTCTGTGGTCTTAGTGTAGTCATTATATCATTATGCATGAAGGTCATAATCTTTCTAATATAGTATTACAATATGTATACCACATCGAAAGATTTTATATAATATCAATATAATATATAAGTTGATGATAGTTATCGAGATAAAAATGATTTTCATTTATGTGTCTTTAAGAATTGTTCTGAAACTCTAGTGACCAAGCAAATCTATTTTTACTCATTTAAAATTCATGAAGAGAGATAAATATTTATTTTCATTTCTGAAAAAATATATTTTATCAATTTTACTCATTAATCGTTGAAATATGTAGACCATATTACGAAAGATACTTGATTAGCACATCTCCAATGATTTTTAAATTGATATAACACCCAGGGTCACATATTTTTTATTTTAAATATTTTTGTTCCAATACCAGAATGATGTTATCAATCAATCGGAAAACATGGATGCCGTCTTTCTAGTGTCGAAAAGTTGTAATTACTCCGGTATGTACTATCATAGAATATTTTACGAGTGTCTCAAAGACATCGCAATATATTACATAAAAAAGTTGTAATGTAGTCGCTATGACCACAAGTAGCAAGTTTTGTTGTACTAACGTCGTAACGCTATCAAAACAGAAGAAGATATACACTGAGTGCATAAGCATTCCGCTAGTTTCGCCTAATGGAAAACGCTAAAAATAACTGACATTTACAATAGAGGTTATGTTGATGTTGAATATTTAAATATTTTTTAATTATCACTCGAAGTGCACATACATATTATTTATGTCTTTCCTTGTTGTGAAAACAATTGAAGGAACTGGATGGATTTCATTTTTTCGCAGTGTCCTGATAGACTGATTAATTACTTCAGATGTTAATTTTGGGGTAGGCACTCATCCTCCCTCTTTATATTTTTCTATACGCTAAAGTTCTCTTGTAAGGCAGATTGGATTTTTGTTTTGGCATTTTAATCATTCATACGGAACTGAATATTCTACATACATAACACAATATACCTATCCAACAAAAATAACATAACCAGCAAAAATAATCTAACCATAGATACATAATGTAATCATTACGACCAAGGTTCATCAGTTGATAAAACTACATTACATGAGTACAATATGTAGTCGTAGAAACGTTTCAAAAATCTATTCATAAGAACCACATATGTTCATTGTGTTGATTTAAGGAATTTCTTATGTTGTGTATTTCTGTTTTGTTTTAATCACTATGTATATCAGACGAGTTGTCATTAAAGATTGATTTTGAGTTCACGTCAATACTACGAAGAGTTTAACTATATTACCCCAATATTACCAAAAGGTTATGGGTCCAGTCACGTACTGATCAACTTTTGAGTTACTTTATTGTAAATGAGTGCAAGTATGGAATCTGAATTGAATAAAATAGAAAAATTGCACGACAGTAATTGGGGTCAATGGAAATTTCTCATCACGATTCATCTGAAGGCCTCTGAGTTATGGGAGCATTCGAAAAACCAACTTCCGCCAAAGAACTGGAGAAATGGACGAAAGCAGACAGCAGAGCTCAAAGAATTATAGTTTCCACGATAGAAGGAACCAAACTGATCCACATCATGAGTTGTGAAACCAGTAAAAGTATGTGGGACAAGCTGTGTCAAATATTCGAACAGAAATCAGAAGCAGGTATTCATCTACTGCAGTCCCAATTCTATAGTTGTACGATAGCCCCCGAAGATGACATATGCACATATTTGTCAAAATTGGAAAACATCCGTCAGAAACTGGTTCTGCTAGGCGAAACAATATCAGATTCTATGCTGATAACGAAAATACTCATGAATTTGCCAGAGAAGTTCAACCATTTTCACAGTGCTTGGGAGTCCACCAGCGAAGAGAAGAAATCTTTTCATATCTAACCTCTCGGCTATTACTCGAAGAAAGCAGATTGAAACTATTGGAGTCGAATACACCAGAAAAGATGCTTTTTTCGGAGGTGGGCGAAGAAATCAAAATGGGAACAAAATAAAAATGAACAAATTTATACGGGGTTCAAGAAAACCAGGTAAATGCCATTACTGCAAGAAAGAGGGGCACTGGAAAAACGAATGCAGATTCAAGATACAAGCAGATAAGAAGACCAATGCTTCGGGAAACAGTCATCTTGCAAGCACGTCAAATGAAAGACATGATGATTTTCAAGCATTAATTGGAGACAACAAGTTCTTCTGAAGAATCAATATGGTATCTGGATTCAGGTGCTACGTCATGTGGTCCATGACGTCCCATAAAGAATGGTTCGTAGATTTTCATGATTTTCAAAAGAGCCAAAACGTTAAAATTGCTAATGGTTCCTCTATGGAGGCAGTAGGAATGGGAAATATAAACGTCAGGGTATTGGTAAATGGTAGTTGGTCAAATAAACAACTCCAAAATGTTCTCTTTATACCAAGTATCAAGCTCAACCTATTCTCAGTGAGTTCAGCTTTAGATAAAGGATTAGTTCTTGAGTCAAACAAAAATAAATGTCGATTCCTGAAAGATGGTAACATCATCATTGAAGCAAACAGAATAAACAAATTATTCAAACTGAACTTGGAAGTAGTTGTTCCTTCAGAACACCATGAAGCTCATGTTACTGTAATCAATCAGCTTCAGTTATGGCACGAGCGATTGGGACATCAAAATGTGACACAAGTTAAGAAAATTCTTGAGAAATCGAACCTTCCTACATCCACTTTCGATTCAAAACCCATCTGTGAAGACTGTCCACGTGGCAAACAGCATCGCTTACCGTTTCCTGTCAGTAATACTGAAACAAACAGAATAGGGCAACTCATTCATTCAGATGTATGTGGTCCAATGGAGGAAAGTTCGCTAGGAGGATCTAAATATTTCGTCTTATTTAAAGATGATTACACGCATTATAGAATAGTGTATTTCGTCCGCACGAAGGATGAGATAAACTCAAAGATAAAAGAATTTTTAGTGTACATGAAAAACATTGGTTTTCCAGTACAGACCATCCGTACAGATAATGGCGGAGAATATTGCAACAAGATAGTAGAATCACTGCTGAACAGTTATGGAGTGACCCATCAAAAGACTGTGGCATACACACCAGAGCAAAATGGATGTGCTGAACGAGAAAATAGAACAGTTGTGGAGATGGCTCGTACTTTACTTCATTCCAAGGTCCTTCCGGAAAAGTTATGGGCAGAGGCAAGAAATACAGCAGTGTATCTTCTGAATAGAACAGGTCCCAGTCCCGTTTCGAGTAAAACACCATATGAGCTGTGGAATAATGAACCCTTCGAAATAAATTATCTTCATGTTTTCGGAACCGTTGTATTTGTTCATATTCCAAAACAGAAGCGACAAAAATGGGATGTTAAAAGTCGAGAAGGAACTTTTGTCGGATACTCAAGTACCGTTAAAGGATATAGGATCTGGTTTGGGAATAATCAAGTTGAAAGCTGCAGAGATATTGTCTTTGGAGATGAAATCATGAAAACCAAGGAAAATATAATACAAAAATCACCAGAAATAAGATTGGTAGATGAAGGAAAACAATTCCAAGACATGAGACAGAAAAATGATCAAGAGAATGAAAGCAGTCACACACAACATTTTAACAACGATGGAAATAGAGAAGCGATCCAGAATAATGTAGAAGAAGAAATAACAGGAAAATATAATCTGAGAAAGAGGGAAAATATTTTTGCACCGGAAAAATTTGTAAATTTGGCAGAAGCTGTTGCTCTTATAGCTGAAAACAATGAGCCTATTCCATTCGAGGAAGCAATATCCAGCAGGGACAGAAAAGAGTGGGAGAACGCCATGCACGAAGAACTGAAATCCCATGAAGTTAACGATACCTGGACTCTTACAGACCTACCAACTGACAAAAAAACCGATATCGAATAAATGGATATACAAGGTGAAACAAAATGCTGATGGGAAAATAGAGAGATTCAAAGCCCGACTGGTTATTAAAGGATATGCCCAGAAGTACGGAGTTGATTATGAAGAAACGTATAGTCCGGTAGTGAAATTTGAATCAATCCGAGCGATACTGGCAATTGCAGTACAGAAAAATTTAGTTTTATCCCAATTTGATGTGAAAACAGCATTTTTGTACGGAAAGTTACAAGAAGAGATCTATATGGATCAACCCCATGGTTTTGAAGATGGTTCCCAGAAAGTTTGCAAATTAAATAGGAGTTTGTATGGTCTTAAACAAGCACCGAAAGTCTGGAATGCGAGATTCGTGAAATTTTTTAAAGAGTTCAATTTGCAAGCAAGTGATGCTGATGCCTGTGTTTTTATCAATCACGAAAAGTTCATAATATTAGCCATTTTCGTAGATGATGGAATTATAGCTGCATCGGACAAAAATGATATAGAAAATGTCTTACATTTCCTCAATAGTGAATTTGAAATGAAATTTGGAACTTTGAAATTTTACCTAGGTCTACAAATTGTCAGAAAATCAAATGGTTCGATATTTATTCACCAACAAAACTACTGCAAACGAATATTGGAGAAACTTGGTATGACGAATTCAAAAACTGTTTCTACGCCAATACAAACCGATTTTATGCATGATGAAGGAAATGATCAAGCAGTGGGAGTTCCCTATAGAGAAGCGGTCGGGAGTTTGATTTATTTGGTTGTAGGAACCAGACCAGATATATCTTTCGCAGTTTCTAAGGTTAGCCAATATTTGGAAAGTCCGAAAGTCAAGCATTGGCGAATGGCAAAAAGAATTTTTCGCCTATCTAAATGGAACATCAGACATGGGATTGCTATACGAGATGTCTCCGGAATTGAAAATAACAGGATTCAGTGATGCAGACTATGGAGGCGATGCTGATAATAGACTTTCAACTACCGGTTATATTTTCCATTTTGGATCAGGCGCAATAAGTTGGAACTCAAGGAGACAAAGCACAGTAGCTCTCTCCACGACTGAGTCTGAGTATATTGCTGCAAGTACGGCTGTGAAAAATTTGATTTGGTTGGACAGACTTTACAGAAATATTCTTATTGGCGACACAAGTTCGTGTACACTTTATATCGACAATCAGAGTGCTATCAAACTGATCAAAAATCAAGATTTTCACAAGCGCACGAAACATGTCAATATAAAATACCATTTTATAAGGGAAAAGTATCACCAGAAGTTGATGGATATCGAGTATATTGAAAGCAATGAACAAGTTGCTGATATATTCACGAAACCTCTAGCAAAGTCGAAGTTGGAATACTTGAGGTTGAAACTGGGTTTGATCAGCCTTCAAGATATAATAAGAAATTAGTGGGAGTGTTGATTTAAGGAATTTCTTATGTTGTGTATTTCTGTTTTGTTTTAATCACTATGTATATCAGACGAGTTGTCATTAAAGATTGATTTTGAGTTCACGTCAATACTACGAAGAGTTTAACTATATTACCCCAATATTACCAAAACATTGTCATAATAACCTCACAGCAACTGCTCTTAAGTTCTACTTAACGACACATACAATTTATTTACATACAAACCACAGTATAACTTCATCTCGAGAATTCTTTATTGTACTCTCGTTATATCTACTACACGACGTCATAGCAATGCCTGAAGGTTATGAAACGCACATTAACTTTTTGGTTCTAAAACATACAAATACGTGGTCTTCAAGACGGTATAAGAAGTCATTATGTTAATTTTATGACTCTGTGCTACTTGGGAGCCTTGAGGACGATCCCAATGAGGAAAACTCATATGGATTACGAAACGGCCGCAAGAGTGGTAACGTACGAAAAGGTGAGATGGGCCGTAAATATTTTCTCACCATTCTAATCACCAGGGGAGGATGGTATTTTTCCAGCCCTCTTCCAAGAGGGACTGGATATTATTATCCTCCCACTTATAAGAATACTTCGATCGTGTCTGGCCCTGGTCCAGAGGCATGGAGGCCAGTAAGAATCGTATTTATTCCATAACCAGGGAAAACTGACTACTCCCAAGCCGAGGCGTACCGACCCGTCAGCCTGACGTCCTTTCTTATGGAAACGCTCGGAAGGCTGGTAGATCGGCACATCAGATAATAATCGCTGCAGAGTAATCCACTGCACAAGCAACAGTATGCCTACCAAACAGGAAAGTCCACAGACACAGCTCTCCACCGCCTGACACACAGGATAGAGATAATACTGACTAGTGGACAATCCGCAATGGGGGTCTTCATTGATATAGAAGGAGCATTTGACAACACGTCATTTGAGTCTATCTGCCACGCCGCGGCGCGGCATGGGGTCAATCAAACCCTGATCAGGTGGATCGAGGCCATGCTATCGCAGCGAGTGGTAACGACAGAACTGAACGGGAGAACCGTCGCTGCCAAGGTATCAAGAGGGTGTCCACAGGGAAAAGTTCTGTCACCCCCATTATGGTGCCTGGTGGTTAACGAGCTCATCACGGAGCTAAATGAGTCAGGGATGTACACACAAGCGTATGCAAACGACTTGGTCTTGCTGGCTCAAGACCAACCGGTAAACCTGCTGGCATGAAAGCTTTTAGCAGAGTGGAACAGTGATGTTCTACCGGAGGGTTAAGAGTCAATCCAGAAAAAACGGACTTGGTACTCTTTACCAAGAAACGCAAAATAGGAACTCTTCCAGATATACGTATCACAGGAAGACAGCTTCCGTACAAAGGATCGACGAAACACCTTGGAGTCATCATAGACTCCAA
Organism: Gonioctena quinquepunctata; assembly: GCA_018342105.1. Classification (NCBI taxonomy): domain Eukaryota; kingdom Metazoa; phylum Arthropoda; class Insecta; order Coleoptera; family Chrysomelidae; genus Gonioctena; species Gonioctena quinquepunctata. Next base: position 137,985 of record JAFIRS010001598.1, read on the forward strand.
GCTAACCTGGAACGAGCAGATTGAAAATCGCAGCAAGAAGGCTATCTGCTCCTACTGGGCATGCAGGAGAACATTGGATATATACGGCGATAATTCGCTCGACGCTAACGGGTCCATCGTTTGGTGGACCTGCACCACAACAAGCAAGTCCAGAAATGAACTAGATAAAGTACAAAGACTGGCTTGCCTAGGAATGACAGGTGCTATGAGGACGACGTCTACCAGAGCTCTAGAAGTTCTGCTAGGACTGCTACCTCTGCACCTAGTCATTAAACATGAAGCCATGCGTACTGCATACAGACTCCAAGGTACAGGCCAATGGATTGGCACGGAGGCAGACCATGGACACTCCGATATTTGGAACAAGGCAAAGGAGGGCTGTCCAATCCTACAAATGGAAAGAGATAGCATCCCGCCGGTTCTGAATTTTAAAAAGGGACCAAAAATCATTATCTCCACGAGGGATGGATGGAAAGACGCCGCGCCCGGCAGAACCCCTGTCTACGTATCAACCTGGTATACAGATGGATCAAGACTTGGGGGAATGTCTGGCGCAGGAGTATACGAGGAAGGTACAAAGAGAGAAATCTCAGTTCCTCTAGGCAAATACGCCTCAGTGTTCCAGGTCGAAGTATATGCTATACTCACCTGCGTTCAGGAAAGCCTCGACAACAGAAGTCAAGGACCTATTCTCATCTACTCGGACAGCAAGGCAGCAATCATGCGATAGAATCAAACAAGATCCATCCAAATTGGTGTCCAAGTGTAGAAACGCTATAGAAAGTTTGCAAAAAACAAGGAAAGTCAGCCTCATATGGGTACCAGGACACACAGGTGTTCCTGGGAACGAAGAGGCAGACAGAGTAGCCAAGATTGAATCGGGAATAACATATAAAAAGGTATCAACCGTAAAGTGTGTGCTTAATTAATGATTAAACAAATAATTTGCCAAATTACATTGTATATTGAATATTAAAAAAAAAGAATAATTAATGGTGCCACAGGCAAACATGGAAAATTTCACATTGAAAATGTATATAAAATTTTCCTTTAAAGTAAAAACTGTAAGCTGCAGAATATTTTTGCTAACATGCTGAAATGTGAGGCGGCGATACTAAAGTTGCTATAACTTTTGATCTAATTGATCAAATTAAGCTAACTGAAATTTAACTGAAAGAAGAAAAAGGCAGCTAACGTGGAGTCATGTTTTTAATTGTGAAAAAAAATATGTATAGGAGTAGTACGTATATAAAATTACGTCAAAGTAGAATTATGTCTAAAATCAAATAAAAAACCTGCCATTTTTTCATTTCCAAGATAAACATCTAAAATTTTGACAGAGCATTTTGAAAAAAATCTTAAAATTTCATTTCGAAAAATACAGAGCTCAAAATATTGAATAATTTCCAAAAATGACAAATTTGAATTTTTAGGCCATGCTTTAAAGACCAAAAACTCCAGTTTGAAATGTGATATTAAAACATTTATGTATATATATATATATATATACATATAACTATATATATAACTATATATATATATATATATATATATATATATATATATATATATAACGAAACTTGTTAAGTGGAGGCCACAATTTTCAACCGAATGGAACAAAATTTGGCACAAAAATACTTCTCATCAATACCTCGGTTACTTTCGAGTAGTTTCAAAATGTCAGCTGTTGAAAGATTTATGAAAAAAAATGCAATATTTCATTTCTATACCCAATATCGGCAAACTATAAGTCGTTTGATAAAGCTTCATTAGCACCACAACTTTTACCCGAAAATTTTTTCTCCGAGATGTACACATAAATTAAAATAGGTTGCTGTAAATTATCCATCATAAAATCTTCCTTTACGACTGGCCACGCCATCGTTTTTTCAATATCATATTCTTGTTCAGCGACCTCAAAAACCCCTATAGCATCAATTTGGGTAGTATTACTTCGAAATTCATTGAGTTATTTCAAATTTGCCTAACAAAATTGTTTATTAATTGTTTTTAAACAATTAATAAACAATCAGCGCACAAATATAAGTTAACTTTTTTCTGCTGGTCATTTCTAAGTAGTATCAGAAGGTTTTAGGAAAATCCATGGAGTCCTCCAGGATTCCAAAATAATGCATAATTTTAAGCTATTTTTACTCCACTATAACATAACATGAGAGCATACACAATAGATCTTCAAAAGTCGCAGTGAAGCGGCTCCTAGCCCACAAGCCCCCGTACAAATCTACAATCATTAATTTTCGTTTTTACAGAAGTTTAAAAACCTGACAAGTCACTCTAGATACATTGTTTTGCATCAAAGGAAGTACGAGACTGCAATATTGTCTATAACTAGTCCCGACTTTTCCCAATTTATCGGACCTGCTAATCGCGATAGTTTTTGAGTTTAATCATTAGTCTTCATGAACCACCCCCTATAACTAGTCCCGACTTTTTCCAATTTATCGGACCTGCTAATCGCGATAGTATTTGAGTTTAATTATTAGTCTTCATGAACCACCCCCTATGACGGTTGATTGATTTGATTCAATTAATTCTGGAGGTTATCGGGATACCTTTTGTATTAATTGTGAATCCCACCCAAACCCAATTTCTCTAATAAATAGTGTGGTAGTTCTTTTCTTAACGGGAGAATGAGGGAAAATATGCATGAGAAAAGAAAAAACCTTTGTATATGAGATTTAAAATGTTTACTTTTCATTAACGATTTTGAAATGAAAATAATTCAAGTACTTTTTCAACTCTTCGGAATCTTTATGAAAATCAGCCATTAAATTGTTCTCGCAGAACTGGAACGTAGTCGTCATATTGTGCTTGATACAAATTACCAGATATTGGTTGTCCTAGATGATACTTTTCTGCGAATTTTCTTATGGAAAAATTTAAACGACCTTCAGTGGTCCTGAAAAAATAAAACATGTTATGCGGAATGCTACGTTATCTCTGTTTTCATGACATTCGAATGCGATACCAGGAAGTGGATCTCGCCAAATATTTCAAATATATTTGGAAAAAAAATCTCATGGAAAATGGTAGGAAATTAAAAAAAAAATCGTTGAAAATTACAATGAATAACTTACGTTTTCAATATTTTTTTCTCTTCGAAATTGATTTTTTCCTTTTGTTTGTAAATTAGGAATATATATCTATGTAGTCCAGTGTCCAATGGTGGTCCAGAACCTATGTATTCTGCAATAGTATCTCCTTTTGTAACATCTATTCCTGGGACGTTTCCAACAAGCCAGTGAAGCACCTCACTGACACTTGGATCTGCACGACTGGGAGCATCAGGATCTAAATAATATGAATAACAATAATTGAATGTGGCTTTAAAAAGATTACAATTTTCGTTTAGATTTTTAATTGTTGATATGAAATGGAGGAGCAGAAAACCAAAAGTTTGAGGAAACTTCGCTTTTCTACCCCCAGTTCCATAAAATTCTGAAAACTATTTAAAATGTTTTTGGATATTTTTTATTTATATACTAGGCCTTCCGTACCGGTATGACGTTGGTAGCCTAAAGTTAACAGCTCGTTTTCCGAAATCACCCAAATTACCATTGGCGTAAGGGATATTCTATTTCGTGTTCCATAATATTCTGATACAATACAAACTAATTTAATTTTCATGAATTGATTTCGACATTGATATAGCAGTTGAATAATCTCAGCGAGATTTGCGATTATGAATGAAAATTGTTAAGAAACTAAAAATCATCAACAATAATTGAGATACAAATACGATAAAAATGAAAATAACTCCGTAGGAAGAATATCTTTAAAAAGTACGAAATTTATCAAATATTCATTTTAATGCGATTATGACGAGAAACCAACCAATTCATACAGAAAATACACTGATCATACATTTTAAATCCCATCAGACAGGGCTGAAGAGATTTTCCTCTGGTCAGGAATAATCCCGAATTGGCTTTCCATCGTCTGTTCATAAAAAAAACCGTTTTTCACGTGTGAAATAGTACAGTTTCCTTACAATTCTAACACCTGTCTCTCTACGGTATTTTTTTCTATTTTCTCTTACTTTGAAATTCCAGAATTTTTCATATTGCGTAAAATAAAAACTCTTTTCAATCATCTATGAACCCTTCATGTTACGTCTACGGATGTTCGGCAATGTTCGGCATTTTGCCTGCTGGAAATTAGTGATGGGCAGAATGGAATACTTTTCAAACAAATTCAATCCAAAATCGCGCAATACCTCGTACTAAAATCATATTTGACAACCGACTTGACAGTTTTGACCTTGACAGTCTTTATTTGCATGTTAAAATTTTAAGTAGTTTCAAATTTTCCTATTAAGTTTAAGATTTTATTAATTCATCTGAGAACTAAAAAAAAGAATGGGTATTATTTTCGAAGAACTTTTGATAAAAAAATTCAAGGGAATGCATATTCAACCACACGAAATCGTTTCTCGAATCCTCATTCAGTGGCCAATCAGAAAAAAAGTATAGCGTTAGCCGGAAGGCTACATTTTTGCATGTAATTCTAGTCTATGAATTACCTGTGTGAAAACAGCAGCTAAAAGATAGCAGCCAATTTGCCGAAGATTGCCGAACGATCAGTGGCGTCGGACTTGAAATTTATTTGGGGTTCCTTCGAAGATGTAAAAAGTATTATCCTCATTTTCTCCTTCACAAAACGGAAAATCGTAAAATACTCATGAATTACTTTAAGAATGATTCCCAATACCTTTTAATCCAACAAATGATAATTCTGCATCATGGTGGGATTATAATGTGCCAAGCTGAAAACTGTCTCAACGAAAGTGGAAATATATTATTCTTCCTTATGCATAGAATCACTTCGTGTGAAAAAATAAATTTGCATTACTTGCAGAGGGATAAAATACCAACCCCAATTTAAAAAAAAAATGATTTCGGGGTTAAGACCTATAACTGCCCCAACGAAAGTAATAACAGATCATTTTTGACAATGCAGAGAATGAACAGAAAAAAATTATTGCATTACTTGCAGAGTGGGTGAAATACAAACCCCAATTAAAAAAAAACGATTTCGGGGTTAAAACCAAAAACTGCCCCAACGAAAGTAACAACAGATCATTCTTGACAATGCAGAGAATAATTTAGTGTCGAAAAAAATTCTTGCATTACTTGTAGAGGGGGTGTAATAGCAACCCCAATTTAAAAAAAAACGATTTCGGGGGTAAGACCTGAAACTGCCCCAACAAAAGTATTCATAGATATACAGCAATTTGGGTTGTGATTTGTTTCATCGATACTCCACACCATTGTTCAAAGATAAACATAAAGAATATCAACACAGGATTGATGAAGAAGTGGAATAAATCTACTCTTCAAATATGATGCAATGATGATGATGCAGATATGATGATGTGAACGGAAATCGGTGAAAATATCATTCTGTTTCTGCAAAAAGCAGTTCAAATGCGTTAGTAATGTATGGGTTCTGCTCATTTGGGTTTTCAAATGTAATTTTTCTGTAATAAATATTTTTTGAAATAAAATAGTATAAAAAAGTGTTTGATTTAATTTCGCACCCTCATTTATTATAATTTCGAATCTCCGTATCCAAAGTAAAAAAAAATGCAGGGATTAATTTTTCCCAGATTTGAATTTTATTTAAGAAAGAAAACATGTGCCAGAAAATGAGTTTGACCATCCCCGTGAGTATTCTTGAAAATGGAAAACAGTAAAAAAATTGCCCATAAATTCTCAACGAAACATTTCCTCACAAGATAGTATTATCCATTGATGAAAATGATACGTACGAACTTTCGTTTGTACAGTTTTAGGTCATACCCTCGAAATAGTTTTTTTTTTAAATTGGGATTGGTATTTCACCCCCTCTGCAAGTAATGTAAGAATTTTTTTCGACACCAAATGATTCTCTGCATTGTCAAGAATGATCTGTTGTTACTTTCGTTGGGGCAGTTTTAGGTTTTAACCCCGAAATCGATTTTTTTCAAATTGGGGTTGGTATTTCACCCCCTCTGTAAGTAATGCAAGAATTTTTTTCTACACCAAATGATTCTCTGCATCGTCAAGTATGATCTGTGATTACTTTTGTGGGGCAGTTTCAGGTCTTACCCCCAAAATGGTTTTTTTTTAAAATGGGGTTGGTATTTTACCCCATCTGCAAGTAATGAAAAATTTTTTTCGACACCAAATTATTTTCTGCATTTTCAAGAGTGATCTGTTGTTACTTTCGTTGGGGCAGTTTTAGGTTTTAACCCCGAAATCGATTTTTTTTAAATTGGGGTTGGTATTTCACCCCCTCTGTAAGTAATTCAAGAATTTTTTTCTACACCAAAGGATTCTCTGCATCGTCAAGTATGATCTGTGATTACTTTTGTTGGGGCAGTTTCAGGTCTTACCCCCGAAATCGATTTTTTTTAAATTGGGGTTGGTATTTTTCCCCCTCTGCAAGTAATGCAAGAATTTTTTTCGATCCCAGATGATTCTCTGCATTGTTAAGAATTATCTATGAATACTTTTGTTGGGGCAGTTTTTGGTCTTACCCCCGAAATCGTTTTTTTTTAAGTTGGGGTTGGTATTTAACCTTCTCTGCAAGTAATGAAAGAATTTTTTCCACACACCAAATGATTCTCTGCATCGTCCAGAATGATCTGTGGCTACTTTGTTGGGGCAGTTTTAGGTTTAACCCCGAAATTTTTTTTTAAAGGGGATGCAAGAATTTTTTTCCATACCAAATGATTCTCTGCATCGTCAAGAATGATCTGCGGATACTAGAACAACTGGTCTAGAACAACTGGTCGAGCTACCAACCCGCATCCCTGATGTCAACAACCAGTCTGCCAATACACTAGATCTTTTCCTCACCACCAATCCTGACCCGTATAGAATAGAAGTTTGTGCGCCACTTGGAAACTCTGATCACACCCTCATCTCCACAACATGCTCTTTCCATTTACCATCGAGCTGCACAATACCACCCCGTCTCATGTGGCATTACAATTCGGCCGACTGGGAAGGTCTTCGTATGTTTTTCTCAGCGTTTCCATGGAAGAGAGTTTGTTTCTCTTCAGTAGATCCAACACGATGTGCTGAGACAATTTCTGAAATCATCATGTTGGGGATGCAAACTTACATACCGAATACCGAAAGAAGAACATCATCCGATAAGACCTGGTTTAACAGAAACTGCTCTAGAGCTGTGGCTTCCAAACAGGCAGCATACCATCGGTGGCTAAAAAATCCGGGCCCTGAGACCAGAGCAGCATATGTCGAGGCTAGAGGCATATGCAAAGAGACAATAGAATGCTCAAAAGATGCCCACAATGCCAAAATAAGATCAAAACTTGTTGAATGTCCTAACGGATCCCGTTCATTTTGGTCTTTCGCCAAAGCTGTGGGAAGAAACTTCACTTCCAGCTCATTTCCTCCTCTAACCAAAGGAGATGGAACACTAGCAACGACTGCCCAGGAAAAAGCCAATATCTTTGCGCACCTATTTGCTGGAAATTCCACTCTGGATTCATCGGGAAAACAACCCCGAACATTACACCTATTGACAGTCACATGCCCGAGATCACCTTTCGCCAACGTACTATCAGAAAGATTTTGCTGGGTCTCAACACCAACAAAGCCTGTGGATCTGACGGAATCCCGCCGATTGTTCTCAAGAAATGTGCCCCGAACTAACACCTGTTCTTTGCAAGTTGTTCAACAACTCTTACAATTTGGTGGTATATCCATCCAATAGAAAAAATGCAAGAGTACAGCCAGTCCCTGAAAAAGGCAAAAGGCCCTACCTAGCAACTACAGACCTATCGCACTGCTATCTATTATTTCAAAGGTCATGGAAAAGCCATCAACATCGAGCTCATGAAATATCTGGAAGACTCAGGAATTGTCAACGATAGGCAATATGGCTTCCGCCATCAGAGATCAACTGGTGACCTGCTCGCTTACGTCTCACATATATGGCAGCTATCTATTGAAAAGTATGGAGAAACTTTAGCTGTGGCATTAGATATCTCCAAGGCGTTCGATCGAGTTTGGCACCAGGGACTCCTCGCCAAGCTTCCGTCTTATGGCTTGCCCCCTCAGCTGTGTTCTCTGCTTGCTAGTTTTCTCTCAAACAGGTCTCTCCATGTAGTGGTCGATGGAGTTTCATCTGACACTCTACTCATAAATGCTGGTGTTCCGCAAGGATCTATTCTCGCACCAAGACTATTTCTACTTCACATCAACGACCTGTTGAAAGCAACTTCATGTCCAGTACACAGCTTTGCCGATGATAGTACCCTCCATACCGCTTTCTCTTCCAGGGCCCCTATATCAGCCCGTGAAACCAGAAATGAACGAGGAAGAAATGTTAATAATATAAATATGGACTTAGCAACAATTCTCGAATGGGGATCTAATAACTTGGTAGAATTCAATGCAAACAAAACACAAGCATGTCTTTTCTCCAGAAAAGCCGATCTCACTGTGCCTAACATAACTTTTTCAGGAGTAACCATACCACTAAAGTCATCCATATCGATGCTTGGTATTACTATCAGCAATAACCTTTCCTGGGAAAATCACGTAAGGTCCATTGCCAAAAGTGCATCCCAAAAACTTGGTTTTTTGTTTCGTGCCAAGAGCTATTTCACCCCCAGTCAGCTGCTTATGATCTATAAGGCACAGATCCGACCTGTCCTGGAATACTGTTCCCATATTTGGAGTGCGGCACCTAAACATATCCTGAGGCTATTGGATTCTGTCCAAAAAAGGGCAATTCGTCTCGTCGGTGATGCCTCGCTTACAAACTCGCTCACTTGTCTGGAACACCGTAGAAAAGTTGGCGATTTGTCTCTATTTTATAGATATTTCCATGGGCGATGCTCTTCTGAAATATCAACAATCGTTCCTGTTTTGGCAGTCTCTTCGAGATTAACCCGTCAAGTTCAGTCATCACACCCCTTCGTGGTCACTTTGGAGACCTGCAGAACATCACTTTCCAAAGACTCGTTCATCCAACGAACAGCGAGGCTTTGGAACTCATTGCCCAGGGAGGTGTTCCCCGAGGCATACAACCTTCAGAAATTTAAGAAGAACACCAACTCCTACCTTCTTTCCCTTGGTTCCCACGATGTTCTCTGAACATTACAGGATATCCCTTTTCGTGGGAACCAGAACATAAAAAAAAAAAAAAAACTTTTGTTGAGGCAGTTTTAGGTCTTAACCCCGAAATCGTTATTTCTTAATTGGGGTTGGTATTTCACCCCCTCTGCAAGTAATGCAAGAATTTTTTTCCACACCAAATGATTCTCTGATCGTAAAATACTTGGTATTTCTTGGGTTTTAGCTTCCCCCAAATCGATTTTTTTTTTGGGTTTTTTAAATTGGGGTTGGTATTTTACCCCCTCTGCAAGTAATGCAATTTTTTTTAACACGAAATGATTCTATGTATGAGGAAGAGTAACATGTTTCCACTTTCGTTGAGACAGTTTTCAGCTTGGCACATTTTAATCCCACCATGGTGCAGAATTATCATTTGTTGGATTAAAAGGTATTGGGAATCATTTTTAAAGTAATTCATGAGTATTTCACGATTTTCCGTTTTGTGAAGGAGAAAATGAGGATAATACTTTTTACATCTTCGCTGAACCCCAAATAAATTCTAAGTCCGACGCCACTGATCGTTCGGCAATCTTCGGCAAATTGGCTGCTATCTTTTAGCTGCTGTTTTCACACAGGTCTATGAATTCATCTTTGAAACGGAGGAAATTAATGACTGAATACAGTGCTTGCCGCGGGATGGCTCACAGAACTAGTACATTTCGACAGTTAAAGAATTAGAATAGTCTTTCATAGGTTCTCGAAATATCTAGAGAGGTGAATTTCGATCGAAATCTTCCTAAATATCCACATAACCTATAAGGAGACGGATAGAATGCACGAGAACTTGAATTTCGACCTACCAAAATGAGTGATAAGAGTCGAATGAAGAAATACGTGTTAAGCAGAAAATTTAATGTCCAGGATATTTCATTCCGCCGAATAATTTTCTAACTTGTTCTCGATGAGGTTTAATAATCTTCCAAATCTTTCTTTTGGAATGTTTTTCCATGAAATTGAACTATGAAGGATCATTGCCCGAAAAGCATTCCGCGGAACTTCCATAAGCTAATCGGAAACTAAGCGACTTATAACAAACATATCTCTATACTTAAATCTTGCAAAATTACAACTGTAGATTGTCAACAGAATAAATTGTAAAAATTTTCGTGTTTGTCCATGTACATGACTTTTCAGAATAGCTTCGTAATGTAACAACACCCTGATCTGGCGTGTTAATATTATCAATTGTCACGTTCGAATTATCTGAATAGCCTTATGAATATATGCAAAATTTACAACTTACCAACCATGGCTACAGTGTAAAGGATATTGTCTTGAGCTCTCCATTTTAGCTTTGGTTCATCTTTGACTTGTGTTGGGGTCAACTCATTTCCAAGATCAACTTTGACACCACTTGGGTAGGTGACCTAGGTTGAAGAGAATAGACTTTTAGAGAAATATAAGTAGGAATACAAAAATTAAAACCCTCCAATTTGAATTTTCCACATCATTGTTTATTACTTCCCATAACAAAAGCTCTGGTGAAGGTATATGGGAGGATCTCGAAGGAAATACAACAAACGTTCTAATGAATTGAAGATGGATGGGTCACCAACTATAGACATTCCAACTCATGGAAATTGTTAGTGATTCAAGTAATTATTCGTCCCCGGTGGATCTTGGGGTGATGATTGTATTACTATTCCAGATACCTATTCAAATTGTTCCGTTTGTACACTTCCCAACGAATAAAAGTAGGACAACTCTTGTACATCAAAAACTTTATTTTTAGTTGTGTGAATCAATCTTAATAGAATATATTCGTGCTGGATTGCCTTCTTCCCTATTTTGGAAATATATCAGAAAATGAAACAGTAAATCATTAAAAATTTCCGAAGTATTTAATGTTTTGTTAAATACGGAACAAACACAAAAACATCAAAATTCAATATCTGGTCATGGCCCCGTTATTATTGATTATTTTTTGTATCCTTCTCGGCATTGAAGCTATTAAATTTACAGTAAGATTCTGAGTTTCTGCCAGGTTTCCTCAATGAGAGACCATACATGATTTTATTTAACGGGATCATTTTGGTTCCGGATTTTCTTAACCATAATTCCCCAAATATTTTCTATTGGGTTCATGTCAGGACTTTGAGAAGCTCAAGGCAGAACTTCGGCATTATTTTCAGCAAAATAATTTCGTACACAATTGGCGGTATGCACTGAGCAATTATCTTGCTGGAAAAAGAAATTGTCATTAGGGAAACGCTGTCTAACTGAAGCCAACATTACTTTGATCAAAATGTCCAAATATTTTCTGGAATTTAGCCTCCCATCAATGTTCCAGCAGACCCCTGAATCTTCTAATGATATCCACGCCCAAACGTTTACTGAAAACCTACCAGATCTTTAATTGAGTGCGATATAATTTTCATTGAACCTAGACCGTGGTGGTTAATGAATCCTGATACGACCATCATTGTGGGATTGAAATATTGAAAAAAACACATTTTTCCAAAAATCTGCATCATTCAATAAATGGTTGAGAGCAAATATTATACGGCCTTCTTTCTTACATTCTGTTAATTTATATTTTTTGCGGCTACATAATTTTTAGGATGGACTCTTCTTGAAGCGGTCCTTACGGAGGCAGAAAAATTCGTTTCGGCTTTGGCCTTACTTGCATTATCGAAAGGATGATTTCGTAAATGATTAATTACTGTAGTATCCTGCTCTGCCGTGGTTTTTCTTGGTCTACCTTCCTCCAGTTTCCCATTTCCTTTTGATTTTCAAAATGGTATTCTTGTTGACATCAAATTCTTCAGCAAGACGTCTCATTAACTAACCGACCTCAATCATCGAAACTATTCGTAATTTTTGAATAATACTTAATTGTGGTGGCATTGTGGAAATTGAAAGAGGTGTCTGACAAATCAACAATTATCTAAATAAAATGTCAGAGAAAAGCTATTTACATGGCTAAAATAAGTGTCTCATTTTTATTTGTCGGGAAGTGTTCAATAATAACTTTTATAACGTTGTCAGAATAAACATGTGTGATCAAAAAAGTGTTTGATAGTGTTTCTAACCGTTATTTTAGTTACGTCACCAACCCTCATTTTTTTTTATGGACACGTACTTCTAATATTGTAGAAAATGTATTGAACACCCCGTAGAGTAAATCAATAACTATAATTTTCAAGTTGGTCACAATGTTGTTATTCTGCAAAACAGGAATAGGCGAGATCACTAATTTCTGGAAAAAATACCACAATGTCCAGAAACGATGAAAAAGTGGTTGGATTTTTTTTCGAGGTAGTTTTTCAAAAAAAAAATCCAAAGGAAACCGCGCCAGGATGTGACGTAACAAGTTCAGATCTAAGATAATTAAAGAGTTGCCAAGCGTTATTCATATTTTTTTACAATGTGAGCAGGCCGAAAAAATAATATGACATAGCACTCGGTATACATACATATTATTTAAGAATAACTAAGTAAAGAACAGTTATCAAATGAGGAGTTTTAATTTCAATATATAGTCTAATCAATAAGTGCTTTTTAGGTCAAATTTTTTTCGCATTCTCCGAAAATTATGATTTTAGGTGTCATTCGATTCGGAATGGCATGTAGATTGTTTTCGAGAAAATGCTAAGGCCGCTCACAAAAATTGCAATAGTTATAAACAATTAAGTGAAAAAAAGGGGGTTCGGTTTTTCGCCAATATCTCAAAAACTATTCGAGATAATTCAAATTTCCTAAAAAAAAGTCTGAACTTCCGGAACTGTAGGACCAATATTTATAATTTTTCCAAAGGGTTGAAAATACGCCCGAAAACGGGTACTCCGGCTTGCGCAAGCCACGCCCCCTTTGGACCTTTAATGAATAAATATTATTTAAACTTATTTAATATGAAAATTAAAAATTGAAAAAATTATATTTTTTATTGAACTTTCATTTTCTGTTCTCTTTCATTCCACCACTCTTACCTGATTTTTCATGTTTAATTTCATTATAACTTTTTAACTAATGGAGATACAAGGAAAACATTCAAGACTTATTTATTCTTTATTAATTAAACAACAAATTAAGCCAAAATTGAAGCTCTCACTCAATTATTTATTTAATTTATACCATTTGTTTATAAAAATAATATTTCAGAAAAATTTGTTCGAAGTTTACAAAACATAATATGAGAAATTATGTAAATTTCAAATTTCAAACCGTTTAACACTCCAGTTTGTTTACGGTGAGTCAGTTTTGGCAAAGAAAAAGAAACAGATAAAACAGATGAAAAGTCTAGCTACAAATACATGCACATAAAAGATAAAATTGTTTTTTAAATAAACAATGGAAATTTAAATAATAATCGATTTTTTTTTAATATCAAAGACCGAGATAAATAATATTTAAAAAAGTGGCAAAAAATTGTTATTTAACAAATGCGTTTGTAAGCAATAAAAACATTTTTTTAAGAAACGGTTCATTTTTCATAATTATCATCAAAGATTATATTATCAAAAAAAAAATAGAAATTATCTCATAAACAACGCATTTGTTTATAACCATTTTTTAAACAATAGGAGATAAAAATTATTAAAAATCATTTTCAAGTAGCTTCTGATCATAAGAAAAGGGATCAATAATAATATTATAAAAAAAAAGTTTTTTTCAATGTTTAATGAAGCTTTATGATTTTTCACCTTAGTAAATTGTCAATAACAAAACGAAAATTAACAATTTTTTTATTTCTCCAACAGGAATCTATTCTAAGACCTTTGAAAAATAGCTCCACGAAAGGAAAACATTCTCAGATTAATAGTTTAACAATTATCGCACTTGCAATGTTAATGTTCGTGCTACAAAAAATTGTTAATTAACTGATGGATAACTTATTGAAAAATCGCGATAAAAATTTTTGGACCACAGATTATTGTTCATTGATCTATCCTGCAGGCGCCCGAATTTTTTCAATTTTTATATTTAATAAGTTTAAATAATATTTATTCATTAAAGGTCCGAAGGGGGCGTGGCTTGCGCAAGCCGGAGTACCCGTTTTCGGGCGTATTTTCAACCATCTGGGAAAATTATAAATATTGGTCCTACAGTTCCGGGAGTTGGGACTTTTTTAGGAAATTTCCTCCTCTTTTTTCAAATTTGAATTATCACGAATAGTTTTTGAAATATTGGCGAAAAACCAAACCCCCTTTTTTTTCACTTAATTGTTTATAACTATTGCAGTTTTTGCGAGCGGCCTTAGCATTTTCTCAAAAACTATCTACATGCCATTCTGAATATCGAATGACACCTCTATCATAATTTTCGGAGAATGCGAAAAAATTTTGACCTAAAAAGCACTTGTTGACTAATAACACATGCCGATACAAGTTCTGTTTCATCCATAGGATGAAACAGAATAACGTTTCCTCAGAAGTTCCTCACAATAATGACATTGGCAACTCGCCGATCGCTGACAGTGCCAGGAATTACAGCGTTGCCAAGCGTTTTTCATAATATTTCTTTACAATGTGAGCAGGCCGAAAAAATAATGACATAGCACTCGGTATACATACACACTATTTGAGAATAACCGAGTAAAGAACATTTATCAAATACGAAGTCTTTATTTCAATATAACATATGCTGACACAAGTTCTGTTTTATTCATAGGATGAAACAGAATAAGATTTCTTCAGAAGTTCCGCAAAATAGTGACACTAGCAAGTAGAGAAAATGCCAAATCAATGGACTTATGTCGTCAAAAGAAGCGGTAATAACGCTGTGTTTGAATGTCTCACTAAATTTGAGGGTTTTAGAGCGCCGTTCTCAAATATCTTCTAGGAAAAACTATGCATACAGAATATTTTATCACTATATTTCAATTTCAAGCACATATGAAGCAAATTTGTGAGTTTGTGATCTCGCCTATTACCTATTATCAAATATAAACAAGAGTTTTTGAAAGTGACGACTGATGATTTGATCGGGGAGTCGACGTTGGGTTTTTGCCGAGCTCAAAACGAGATAGGGCAATGAGGGGAGTTAGAAAGTTAAGAAGCCCTGTTATCAATTGAAAATTATGGTTTTTGGAATTATTCCCGACTTATTTTTTTAAGTAACATTTTGGTTCTATCCATTTGAAATTAATAACTACTGGAAGAGATTCATTACTTTATTTTATTCATTCAATCTTTGTAATCATTTTAGTAAACATTTTCTATATTTTTTTAAAAAGTGATAAAGGATCAGAATCTACCCAGTGAGTCGTGAAACAACCCCAATTCACGACAATATCAACATGCAATGATGCACACTCAATAATAAGTGGAAATACAGCGTTTATGGTATCCTATTAAAAATAAAGAGTCATCTCAAGGGGCACAGTGTAGAAATAGTTAAAAACACATTTTTGGTTGAAAAGTTTTACGTTGAAATTTGATTGAGGTTCTCAAAGTTGGATGTAGTCCTTTCAAAAACCTATTTTTAACGTTGTTTCTCGACAGTTCTTTCAACCTGATGATATAATAATGTTTATCAAACGTCGAGTGCTTGAAACACATATATTTCGCAACGAATTTCATTCAATATTTTTTGTGAAATCGTTTCGAAATTGACAATTTTTTTTATTTATTAGAATTTCGAAATGAATATCAAAATTTGTTAATTTCGAAACTATTTCACAAAAATACGTTTATTAAACATGATTTCCATTGATGGTTATCGCACGCCGACGACCCGATGAAGTAACGGCGGGATTTCCGAAACAAACAAACCTAGAAACATCGAGAAATGTTTACTCGCTTCTACAGTGACTGATAACTATATAAGGCAGTGTACGGAAGCGAAGGGATAGTATAATACATTACAGATTCATCGCGAAGAAAACGGATACGGTGTCGTGCGTGATATTATAACAGTGAACTGTTATTGCTGTATTTAGTTATCGGTGTACATTATTGTGTTGAGTTTTTGAAGTCTAAATAAACGGACAAAAATTAGTTCAGTATTTCAATAGATACAAACCCCAGAGCCGTAACAGTTGGTGTCAGAAGTGAGGATATTAGTGACTGATTCTTCGAGCAGATTGTCCAGCAAACCGAGGGCCAAGTCTTAGACCTGAAGGAAGGTGTTGATGAAATTGGAGCCGAAATCAACACAGTCTGGAAAACAACGGACAACAAAATAAGTTAGTGCGATACGGGAAGAAGCAAAGAAAGAAGTTTTGGTCAGTGCGAGAAGCAAACCAGAAAATACTGCAGCATTTGAAAGATCTAGAACATAAAATTGCTTCATTGAAGATTCAAGACCACCGCCACAGGGTTGCCACTTTTCATGCACAATTACCATGATCCCTATGTCATAGGCAGTTCAAAGGTGTGGCAACGGCCGATGGATGGAAGGACGAAGGCTACTGCACTTATAGTGGTCTTGAGAGGATCTGCTTCAAGAATGCTACAAACCATCCCAAAAGATGAGCATCGCAAGTATGTAGACCTAATTATTGCTTCAGAATTGGGATATGGTGACCAACATCGAGAACAGCTGTACCGGACACAGTTTAAAACAGGTATGTAGGAATCGGATGAAAGTCTGCAGGAGTTTGAAGCAGACGTACAGAGACTGACCAAGCTTTCTCATCCAGAGGCCCCGAGGGATTTCAAGGAATAGTTGTCGGTTCAGATATTCATTGACAGGTTGAGAAATATTGACCCTGAGATTAATACACTTCAAGAAATGCAGTGAAGCTTTGGTTCCTTCCTTGGAAGTGGAAGCGGCTTCCAACACTTCAAGGCCGAAAGTGAAACTAGTATCAATCGTAGAGCAACATCAGGTAGAGTCACAGAGTGACAGCATAAAGCAGATGAAAAATTGGAACCCAGGAACAGCAGCGCTAATAACCAATCAAGACAAAACTGTTTCAGATGTGGTAGGAGCGGCCATTCCAAGGGAGATTGCAGGGTGGGGGTACCACCACGTTCGTCATCACCTGCCAGGATACCACCACATTTTTAATAACTTGCCAGGACAGGATCATCTGGAGCGCCCTCGGTTAGTAGTCCGGTCAATTTAGACCAAAAAATGAGAGTGAAGTTACATAAAGTCCCAACAAGCTGAATTTCTGTGAAGTTGTTCAAAACATAATTACAAACAATGTCTAGAAGTTCCCCATCATTCCCCTGTAAGGAAAAAATTTAATTCAAGGTCAAAGGTCAAAAAAATGAGTTTTTCGCGATTTTCAGCAAAACGGTGAGTTTTATCATAAAAGTATCTCAGACAAAAATTGTACATCATAAAATTATCTATAAAAAAAGTATCAATATTTTTTTTCTTACGAGCCACCGTTTCTGAGATATAACGATTCTAAAAGTTATAAAAGTTGTTATCGTCATAATATGCATGAGTACGCCACGTATATACATCTAGAGTTGTAAAATTTTATATAATATATATATATATATATATATATTAAATGTTTAAATATTTTTCTATCGGTCATTGTAACTTATACTTACAATATAAAATATACATAAGTTTTAACTACAAGAATATCAGGTAAAAAGAAACCCAGTCCCTTAATCTTCAAGCCAGTGTAACTTCGAGACATCTGTCTCTTGTTTCATTGTGTACGTGGCTAGGGTCTTTACCTGCTATAATAAATGATATACCGTTAGTCTTGAGCGTCACTCTGTAGTGAAAACACGTGTTTATTCTAACCTATATTGTGCTGTTTTGAGTTTTATATTGAAAATGTCTGAATATTGTTTTATTTGTGCTAAACTTTTAACTGAAAGTGAAGTTGTTACTGTTGAACGTGGTATGAAGACATTAATTAATGCAAGTATCGAAAGAGCTGATGATTTTTCGGAATATCTCAAAAATCAGAAATCTGTGACAATACATGAAAATTGCCGTAAAAATTATACTCGAAAGTCTTCTATTGCTGAAAAATATTTTGAATATGAATTAGCTCCCTACCCTTTATCGTTATTTGATGACATCGGGATGCGTAAAACACAGAAATCTACCATTTACGATTGTTTTGAAAAAATAAATATTGATATTAACAACACTAATGCGACATACATCATTGACGGAGGATTCTTACTACACCGCGTTGTGTGGGATAGCGAAGAAACATTCAACGTTATCTTAGATAAATACGTTCAATATGTACGTAGACATTTTGGTTCCAGAGTTACTGTCGTATTTGATGGCTATGATGATTGCAAGAGAAATATCAAAGCTGCAGAACAACGTCGTCGAACTTTAGCAACATCTTCATCTTCTGACATTTTATTTGATGAACTTATGACAGTCCCAACCAGTCAACAGAAATTTCTTACTAATACCCACAACAAGTCTCGGTTCATTTCAATGTTGAAAGAAAAGTTTACGGCTGAAAATATATTGGTAAAACAAGCTAATAATGATGCTGATGTATTGATTATTGAAACAGCAATAGAGCAATTCAATTTGACAAATACAACTATTGTTGTTGGTGAAGATGTTGACTTACTTGTATTACTCACTGCTCGAACACCAACTGAAAAAACTATTTTTTTCTTAAAACCAGGAAAAGCTCAGCATCAATCAGCTATATATTCATCAAAAAGTTTATTTACTTTTGTAAAGTGTAAAGATCATGTACTATTTTTACACGCAATAACTGGCTGTGATACGACATCTGCATTTTACAGGAGGGGTAAAACAGCAGTTTTCAAAATGTTTGAAAAAAAGATTTAATTCAATTGCTGAAGTTTTAAAAAAGTGATTCAACTCAACAAGAAGTTATTACCAACGGCATCCGCTTCTTCTCATGTACGGAGCTCCTAAAAAAACTACCTGTTTAGATAAACATCGATATGCATGTTTCGTTAAAAATAAAAAACAAGTTCAATTAGCTTGTCTTCCTCCAACCTCAGTTGCTGCTCACCAACATCTTCTTCGAGTATATTACCAAGTTCAAGTGTGGCTTGGTTATCAGCTAGACCCTACAGACTGGGGTTGGAAGTTGGTCAACAATATATTAGAGCCAGTTCAAACTTTACTTCCACCTGCGCCGGAAAACTGCTGAACACTATTTTTGCAACTGCAAAAGGGATGCAGTGCTAAATGTGGTTGCAAAAAGTCGGTCTGTCTTGTTCTTTGGCATGCACAAATTGTCAAGGCCGGTCGTGCTCTAATATTGAATCACAAACAATGGAGGATTCGTTTGACTCCGACGAAGTATCATGCGATACATCGCTATTGACGCAATTTACTTGCATCCAAAATGAAGATGAAGAAGAAGCAGGAGAAGAAGAACAAGAAGAAGATCAAGAAGAAGAACAAGAATTTGAAACTTACGAAAAAGACGAATAAACTTCAACACTTTTTTTTCATTTACATCGCTTTTATCTTTCCCAATCTTTGAAAATTTCCGATATTTTGCAATAGTTTTACATTAAACAGGATCACAACTGACCCGTGGAGTAGGCCTACTGGGGAAACCACGTTAACAAAAACGCGCTAAGTACACTACCTCATAGGTGGCGTGGAAACGTGTGCATATTATGACGATAACAACTTTTATAACTTTTAGAATCGTTATATCTCAGAAACGGTGGCTCGTAAGAAAAATAGTATTGATACTTTTTTTATAGATAATTTTATGATCTACAATTTTTGTCTGAGGTACTTTTATGATAAAACATACCCTTTTGCTGAAAATCGCGAAAAACTCATTTTTTTGACCTTTGACCTTGAATTAAATTTTTTCCTTACAGGGGAATGATGGGGAACTTCTAGACATCGTTTGTAATTATGTTTTGAACAACTTCACAGAAATTCAGCTTGTTGGGACTTTATGTAACTTCGAATGTCTAAATTGACCGGACTATAGAGGTACAAGACAAACTGTAATTATCCAGCATATCGGGGCGCATGCTGGCTAGTGATGAAAATAAAAACGGTCAACCAAAAACAATTTTCTTGGGATTTGTGTCAAGATTAAAGAAAGATGAGCTTATGCAAGCAAGAAAAATAAAAAGGGCACTGAATGTTGGAGACATCTACCCGGATATAAAAGAGGCCGAAGCCAAATGTCCAATCTATATAAACGAAGCGATTTCAGGATACAACAAGGCGTTGCTGGGTAAATGCAGATAATTCAAAAAGAAGAATGAAGTAATATTTTTATGGGTAAAGAATGGTAATATTTTCATGAGGGAGACTGAAAACTCAAATATATTTTTAATAAAATCTGAATCTAATTGGAATGATGTGCATTAACCCTAGTTATGAAAAATTGAATGTGTATTATCAAAATGTGCAAGATTTAAATTCAAAACTTAACGAGTTTACACTGAGTTTAAGTTCTGCAAATTATGACGTAATTATATTGACTAAAACTTGGCTGTCACCTAATATTTTTGAAATGGAACTTTTTAATGATAATTATACAGTGCTTCTCAAAAGGCCCCTCCCCCCCTCTTATTTTTGGAACGATTATACATAAACAAGTGAAATTTGGAAACTGAATATTAAAGGTTGTAAACTTCCCTACTAGTGATGATAGATGACGAAATCGTCAAAGATGACGTCACAAGGCCATTGTGACCAATAATTTTGAATGGAACCCTACGGCAAGCGACACCTCTTTTAAAAGGTATCGAAAAAACCTATTCAATGATACTAATTTTGTTAGTGTTTATGGCAGTTTTGGCAACTCGCTTTTAAAAAACGCAAAGCTGTGATGAATTAAATCAGTTAATACTAAAATTCCAAATTCAAGCTCCGCCTCTGGATAGTTGTCAAATAAGCGGGCGTTTTTGTTAGTCTCCCTAATTCGACGTTTTTGTAATTGTCCAAGTTTTTGTACATTTAATAATTTGTGTATTGTTGATCGAACGTTGAACTGTTCCAGCAGCTTCTGGTACTTCTAATATTTTTGTACATTTTAATAATTTGTCAAACTGTTGTGAACCGAACGTTTGAGTGCTTCAAGGAGCGAAATGGTACGTGCTTTAGGTGATGAAGTAGCAGCGATCCTAATTCTTGGTGAAACTGGACAAAATATTCATGCAGCAGAACGCATTTTTAATGAGAGGTTTCCCGATCGCCCCGTTTCGAAGACTCATTTAAGAGAGCTTCTCCGTAAGTTTGAAACAACGGGTAGTATTAATGATGCGAAACGATCTGGCAGACCACAAATTTCTGATGAGAAAAAAATTGATATACTGGCAGAAGTAATAGTTAATCCTACTTCTTCAACAACTCACGTTGCATCTACCTGTGAAGTCAGTCACACAGGGTGTTGAAGAAAAAACAAATTTCATCCATACAAATTAAAAATGGTTCATCAACTCTCAGACGACGACCCAGACCGAAGACTAGAATTTTGTGAAAATATGGAAACTAAAATTAACCAACAGCCAGACTATGTCAAAACAATTTGTTTTAGTGACGAAAGTACTTTCTATCTAGATGGAAATGTAAATACATAGAATGTGAGGTATTGGAGTGACGCAAATCCTCACCTGTTTCGTGAAACACATACCCAATTTCCCCAGAAGGTGAATGTTTGGGCAGGTATCCTGGGAAACCACATCGTTGGGCCTGTTTTTTTAAATACTAATTCAACTGGTGTGGTTTATCTGGAGCTGTTGCAAAACGCAATAGAACCGTTAATTCTTGAAATTTTGGAAGATAATCCAGATGAATTCGGCAATTTGGAAAAAACATTCCAACTTTTGAGAAGCACTGTATGGTGTTTAGGAGAGATAGAAATTTTCTGGTTACTGAAAAGAAGAGGGGAGGCGGAACACTGATAGCTGTAAAAACAGACTATGACTGTCAACAATTATCATTTTCCTGCAATGATATTAATGTCGAGGAGTTATGGGATAAAATGAATTTTGGTGGCAGCGATATTATTATTTACGCATTATATGTATGAATTCACAAACCTATGATAATATCTTTGATAACATATAATAGATTACTAAGTTCGGATGATATATTTTTATTAGCAGGCGATTTCAAGATCCCAGGAGTAATGAATATAGATCAAAAAACAAGAATATATCCAATTGAGCGAAGATATGAGAATTGTATTAACTTAATTGATGCCGGACAGTATAATAATGTGCCAAACAGACTCAATAGATATCCTGATTAAGTTATTAGTAATTTTTCAATATCCTTGGAAAAATGTGATATGCCACTTGTAGAAGAAAATGAACATCACCCATCATTATTCTTTAATCTGAAAGTGTACCCTAAAAGTCAAACTTATAAACCAATTAAGAATTTTAACCCCAAATTAAATTTCAAAAAAAAACTTTTCAAAATTGTATAATCTTCTGAAGGAAGTATGCTGGGATGAGATGGAAAATAATAATTTGGATATAGACTCTGTGGTAGATCGGTTCAACGATGTTTTTTATAGAATATTGCAGGAATGTGTTCCGCTGGCAAGAAAAACTAAGAAATTTTATCCACCATGGTTTACAAGAGATATAAGAAAGATCTAAAACAGAAAGATGAATTTTGTAAAAAATATAACAGTAGGTGGCACCCGAGGCAGAACTGAAATACGTGATTAAGGGTGTATGTGATGTTTTAGTTGAAAGGAAAAAATACGTAATAATTACCAAAGGGCATGTCTCAATTCGCGCGAGATCATTATATGAAAATTCACCTACAAGTATGGTAAATATTGGAAACCACACACACACGAAGTACATTTTTGGAAAAAGTGTAGGATATGCATTTAGTGAAAGAATTCGAGCTAGTTCCACTGTACTTACTTGGTTTACCAAGCCAAGAAGAGTATATTGCAAGGAATATTCGAGTGGTCAATGACAATTTGAATATGACATCACTGAAATCGAAATTGTTGAGATAAAAAAGAGGATAGAAAACATATGCAGAAAATATGGAGATGATGAGAAAAAAGCACTGACAGAAAGGAGAAAGCTAACGGGATAACATGATACGATATAACGGGAAACGGGATAATGGGATAACGGGAAGCAGGGAATGCCACAGGCATAAGCTAGATGGAACAACACGAAGAAAAACACAGGAAAAAATACAAATTCCACGCGGACGAAGTCGCGGGTACCAGCTTTTTGAAAAGGGAAATACAATTATTCATTTACTATTCAGTAAATCTTTGGGTCCAGGATTTTTTTAATAATACATAGTTTATCGTTTATTGTGAACTATTAATATGCCAAGTCAGTCATTTTATCGTGTCGATAAATAAGAAGGCACAAACTATTGGAAGTACGCCATGAAGATGCTACTCACAAGAGACAAGTTGTGGAAAGCTACCGAACCCCAAACAGATAAGACAGTTGATAATGAAACTGATAAACAAGATCTAGCAGCGATAGTTCTCAACATTCATACAAAAACTTTGGTTTGCAAAAATTCAAAAGTTATAAGTAATTTAATAAAAAAGAGCGGTTTGGTTTTTTGCAAATATCTAAAAAACTATTGCAGATATCCAAAATCGGAATTTTTTAATTTTTACTCCCCTTGTTTAAATAATTGTTATGAACAATGTTTATGAGATAATCCAATTTTTTTGGAAACCTAATCATTGATAAAAATAATGATTTTTAAGAAAAAATTGTTTTAAAAAAAATGTATTGCTGAAAATCGCACTTGTTGATTAACAATTTTTTTGCAAGTAAATATTAATATTGCGGAACCATTTTTTTTTAAATAATAATTTCTATTCTTTTGTATTTCGAAAAAAAGATTTTTTTTTTATTTAATAAACAATTTATTATGAAGAAATAAATTCTAGCGTTATATATTTTTTTAATTGTACAAAATAAAACAATAAAAAAATGTGTCGTTTTTTGGAAAAAAAAAATAGAGTTTTGAATATTTTCGCCTTTTTAACTTTACCGTTCGCACCTGGTTTTTTATCTTTGTAATTAATAAAACTTATAAACTATTGGAGATACGACAAGAACATCCGGACCTTTTTTATACTTCATTAATCAATGAACAAATTGAGTTTCCAATCGGAACTCTAACTCAATTTAATTTCTTGCAATTATTATAAAAATACTCCGAGAAAAAAAAATGTAGGCTTTAAAATTGAAATATCTCAAACTATTACAGATACGACAATATTACTTCAAGTCTTTTCCATTATCCGTTAATCAATAAACAAATTGAGCTTTTGACTAAAGCTCTAACTCTATCATTTATTGAATAATTTGCTATCATTAGTAAAAAAAAAATTCGGCTTGCCCTTTATATTGTTTATAATAAGTTTTATATGACTTTTTTTTTTCAAATTACTCTGGCAATGGAAAATACAATATATCCCATGCATTTATCAATAAACAAAATACTTTATGCACGCTCTTTATTTGAGAATTGTGTAGCTTTCATTATAATTAAAAACTCAATTTATTGTAATTTGTCTGGATATCTACAAGAACAATCCATGGACATTTACTGATAATTACCATTCCATTCAAACGTGCCTCTTCAAAACTTCTATACTCAACTCTTAATACTCTACAATTTTTATATTACTTTCGAATTCCGGTTTCTACCTATTGAAATATTTTGATTTACCTAATTTTTCATCAAATAATAGAGTTTATTGATTAACGAAAAATGGAAGGGACTAGAAATAATCTTGTCGTATCTATAATGGTTTATAAGATATTTAAAATTTAAAGCCTAAAAAAAGTTTTCTCGAAGTATTTTAATAAATAATTGCAAGAAATTAAATAAATAATTGAGTTATAGCTCCGATTGGAAGCTTAATTTGTTGATGAAGAATAAAAAAGGTTTGGATGTTCTTGTCGTATCTCCAATAGTTTATAAGTTACAAAGATAAAAAACCAGGTGCGAACGGTAAAGTGAAAAATCATAAAAAATTCAAAAAAAAATCTTAAAAAACGACACATGGTTGTTATTGTTATATTTTATACAATTAAAAAAAATATAACGCAAAAATTTCTTGTTTATTAAATAGACAAATAGAAAAAAAAATTAATACGGAAGAACAATAGAAATAATGGTTCTTTAATATCAATATTTACTTGGGAAAAAAATGGTTGATTAACAAGTGCGATTTTAAGCAATACAATTTTTTTAAGATACCATTTTATTCTTTAAAATCATTATTTTTATCAATGATTAGGTTTCCAAAAATAAAATTTTGATGATCTTATAAACAATGCATTTGTTTATAACAATTATTTAAATAATGAAAGTAAAAAAATTAAAAATAATTTTCATGTAGCTTTTAACAATAAAAAAACAAAACAATCGGCATATTTTGAAAAAAAAAATTTTTGCTTTGTTTATGTTTTTTATATTTTAATGTCTTTTTTTTCCAACGAGGATCGCTTTTCAAGCATTCGAAGAATAGCTCCAAAAAAAAATATAAATTTTTTATTTTAATAATTATCAGGGTTTTTATGTTAATGTTTAACTTATTGAGAATTGTTAATTAATAAAAGCATAACTAATAGAAAAATTGCGGTAATTTTTTTTTGCCGACGGATTATTGTTTATTCATGTACCTAGAAAGAACCTGATTTTTTTCATTCCTGAATATGCATATTTAATTGGTTAAAATTATAAATATTGGTGGTATAGATGTTTTTTTCGGAAATTTCCTGCTCTCTTTGGATCTTTTTTCCGATTTTGAATATCTGCAATCGTTTTTGAGAGAAAACCAAACTTCTCTTTTTTTATTGATTTGTTTATAACTTTTGCAATTTTTGCAAACGGGAGTTTTCTTTTATTTTTTCTGAATGCCATTACGAATCAAATGACCCCTCACTCATAATTTTCCGTTTCCATAGAAAAATAATGGTCCAAAAGCATTTGTTGACCAGACTATAATGCATTTATCACAATGCGCATTTTTTAATGTTTTGTTCTTTTTCAGTACAGGTAATACCTAATAAATATGACAATAATCCTTTTCTTACTTCTTACGCCGATTTCTTTGATGTGTTTATGACACAGGGTATTTATTAAATACGAATTATGGAAATAATTTTGACCCAATCTTGGAAACCCCAGAAGTATTGCGATTGTGATGAACGCATTTAAAGGCTCGTTAGTACATATGATGAGCGAATGATTTATAAAAAAACTGTAATTCATTTTGAAGAGCCTAATATCTGTAATCTACCTATTGAATGAAACAATGAATCATAAAATTTATTTTTTCGTTAATTACATCCTTGGGGAAGAATTATAGATGAAATAAATAATAGTTTTAAAAAAACTAAAAAACTCGACGACGACGACTTGTTGCTCGGACATGGGGCTACTAAGAAGTGGGAGTCAGTGTTGCCAAAATGACTGGCTAAATATGATTCCATTCCTGGCAACTTTTCTCAAAACTGTCTAAAGTCCCTAAAAATCGAATGGAGCCATACTAACAAAGGACTAGGCACATATATAAGGGGGTTTCTAGGCATCGATATAATTTGCTGAAATTTTAGTATGTTAAGCCGGTGTCTCACGGCGCGAGACTTGGCGAGCTTGGCTTGGAGGATTGTGCTTGGAGCACAGGAGTGAGGCCTGTGCAATCTAAAGCCTGATCGGTCTGACGGCGTATATAATTTGACTGGCTCGTTGTCTATCAGTGACTTGAGAATGGTACACGAGCCAAGGAAGGCAGGTATTGTCCAGTGCAGTAGTTATTTAGTTTACAATGGATAGCATGAGCAGCAGCGTACTGATATATATATATATATATATATATATATAAATATATATATATATATATATATATATATAATATATATATATATATATATATATATATATATATATATATATAATATATTATTTTTTGTGATTGGGTCCCATATAAATCTAAGAATTCAATTATTGCTTCTGAATTTCACTGTATGTTAATGCAGTTTGGTGGCGGCCAAACTGTCTCTCTGAATGACCGCTCATCTGTCGTAGCTGACACTGTCGACGGGCACCCTCGCGCCGTGATTGTAGAATTACCGACATTTCATGGGAACGGTCGAGCCACCTCGAGCTCAGGCTTGTCAAGTCTCGATCCTACGCGAGACTCGACAATCCCCAAGTCTCGCGCCGTGAGACACCGGCTTTACAACTAAAGCCGGGCTAATAGTCCCATAGCCCCTCCCTAAATCCGGAACGGCCACGATCTCAATTGCATTAGTTGGTACAGGGTGTAATATAAACTTTCTATTTTTTGTCATGTAATAAGCGAGTTTAATATAATAACTTGTAATGCGATTATCAAGATCCTAATGCAAAATTGATATTTATGAAAGAATGCCTTCGTGCCACCATATTGAGGATTCCAATCCACCATTTAGGGGTAGTTTGTACCTGTGATTTTTCTAATAAATCTGCTGACCGGGGATTTCTAGCTAAGATATTCCATTGAAACGCTGAAATGTAGTTTGCACAAAACATATTTTTTGTGTCATCATAATAAAATCAAATCAGTCATAAGGAAAGTTCATAACTGCGATTTTTCGGGAAACTGTTGACCGAGGGTTTCCGGGAAGATATTTCACTGAAACAGTAGGATATGCATAAAACATATTTTTCCCCAAAAAAAGGTAGTTTATATTTGAGATTTTTTAAGAACTTTGCTGACCGGTAGTATCCAATGTATATACCAATTTTGAAGCGAATCGGACCATAATCACAAAACTCGTCCGCCATCTTGGAGCCGCCATCGTAAATTTATGAATTTTGACAAAAAATTCATAATTCCCAACCCCGAAACTGAACTGAACTAGAATGACTTTTCAAAACTATAAAATTATAGTTTAAAAAACTAAAAAACACGCTTTTTTTAAAATATGAACTAAAAAGCTAAAAATAATAAGAATAAAAATTATCTTAAATATAAAAAAAGCTTGGGGTGCTCGATATCAATTGTCTTGAACTTTTTATCGCTAGCTATTCGTGAAGGTAGAGTCAATATATAAAGTGAGTAGAGAGCACCACACGCTTTTTTTACAATAAAGATAATTTTTTGGTCAATGACTTTATTCTTATTATTTTTAATTATTTAGTTCATATTCTTATAAAAGCGTGTTCTTTGGTCTTTTAAACTATAATTATATTTTCAACTTTTAAGTCCATATTGCCAGAAAAGCGTGTTTTAAACTTTCTAAATACGAGAGAAAACTCATCGAATAATTCATCCACATGAGAAGTTTTTACTAACTTTTGGTGAAAGTAGATTGTAGGGGGGGATGGGGGGTTGATATGGCTCTTCATCCTCTCGGTACCTCAACCTATAAGGTCTTTTGTACATTCTACTGAAAGTACCAAGACAACACCAGTTAATTCACCAAATCTTCGAAATGTAAATTAGGCATTTTACCAGTAAATTTGCCAAATCTTGTAAATAATAAAAAAAACTGACGATATTAGTGAGAATACTTGCTATGTAATTATTGTATTGTCAGCGGTTCTCAATACGCACACAAAATTTCAAATGATTCGCACGCCTGGAAGTGGGTGAACATTAATTTCAAATATCCCGTTACATACATTCATACATACATAGCTGATAAAGCGTGTGCAATAAAAATCGCTTATTTTTGCTCATATGTTTGCCCATATTTTGATTCCAAAACATTAATAGTTCATCTTACTTACATTAATAGTTCATCTTACTTTTTTCCATTTGGTAAAAAAATTTAAAGAAAATAAAATGTAGATTGTTGTTACTCATATAAGCTTTTAATTCCTTCGAGATAATATCAATTATTAATTTTTACATCATCGCAAATTCCAGCTATCTTACCACTACTGGAAAAAATACCCAATTTCCAGAACAACGAGAAAAGTGATTGGAATTCTTTTAATTTTTTTTGCGAAAACTAAATGTTTCTGTATGAACACTGCGGAAACCGCGCTGAGATGTGACGTAACAAGTTTTGAATTATCGCCGATCGCCGAGAGCGCAAAGAATTGAAGCGTTGCCAAGCTTTATTAAAATATTTCTTTAAAAAATAATGACGTAGCCTTCGGTAAGGACGTCTTTCAATATGATACAAGTTCTGTTTTACTCATAGGATGAAACTGAATACCATTTCCTCAAAAGTTCCGAAAAATAGTGAAACTGGCAACTCAGGAATATGCCAATCAGGGGACTTCACAATAGGCGGCCATAACGCTGTTTGAATGTCTCACTGAATTGGAGGGTTTTAGAGCGCCGTTTATTCGAATATTACATAAAGTCTTCTAGGAATAATTATGCCTACATAATATTTTATCAGTATATTTCAACTACAAGCACATTTGAACAAAATTTGCCCGTTTGTGATCTCGTTTGGCATTTTATTCCTGGCAGATGCCAGGAATAACTGGCAAATTGGCAACCCTGGTGGGGGTTGCGAAGTGCTCGAAATCTGGAATCCCTTCCTAAATCTTGCCCCCACCTATCATGAAGATCTCAGGCCTCATCTATGTTACTTATTCGAAGGAATTTAGTTATGTTTCATATTTGAATAAGTCTTATGAAGCAAAAGCTTCATTAGGGCAAATAAGTATATCATTGAATTCACATAGAAAACACTCAAAATGTATAAAAAACTACACACGACCAACATTCATAATATACAGCATATTGAGCATACATCATAAAATGGGCATGACATTCAACAACAATTTTTTTGCAGTCTTGATGCAACTCCTGTTTTCAAAGTTAATGTTTGTAAATGGATCACTCGGTAACAAACAAAATCTGTTGACCTTCAAAGATTTGAAAGCGGAATAATTATTCTTTTCACGTCATGTTTAATAATAGTTAATAACATTAATCATCTTCCTACCTCCAGTATATCATTGGGCGCAACGTCAATGACATCAGGAACAACACCATGCGACTTCATTTTGGCCTGAACTGAAAAATAAATAAATTCTCACTTCATGGACAAATTCTCTGAAGTAGGTACCCACCAAAATCACAACACTTTACTAAGTAAACAAGGCTCATCAATGTCAAGCATTGATAAAATAAATTAGACATATTCAATGTAGACATGAAGTGTTAGATAAACCTGAATGATTTCAGATTGGGGCAACCAGTTTCATTCATTTTATTCCCACCTAAGTGAGCGAAAGAGGTGTCATGTAACATGCCTAACTACCCATATCCATTATACAGGTAGGGCTTCGAAAATAAATATGCTATCATTTCATTACAATGATCGATATTTACCGTTCCGTAAAGCAGTACAAGACAGCAGGCATATAACGCGTGGATTTCGCAAGGGTTATACTTTTTCATACGCCTTTTTAATTCAATAAAATAAAAATTTGAAAATTTCAAGAACATTTCTTTCCACAATTTTGGTATTCCTTATAACTGATTTTAGGTGAAGAATCGGTTGGAAGGACCATTATTGTGGCATTTTAATTTATTTATGCTATTGACCTGTTGGATAAAATATCTTGATATCACAATACTCGACTTTCAAATCACCCCAACTTTTTTCCAATACTAGTGAATCAGCGGCAACCATAATTTTTATGAACTATCAATATAAATTATTACCTATACTTTAGTATTTTTTCACAACTTTCTTTAGTTTCAAATTAAAACTATGGAACAAAACAAAATACTACAATGATTAACTGTTTCAAATATAAAATTAACTGTTTCAAATATAAACATTATTTAGATATTTCATTTACTATTTAGTATCCCTTATAATTTATTGTAGGTTTAGCTATAGTGGGTATTGGGGACTGGAAAAATTAGACACTATTTCATTATTGCTGACGTTTCAAAATTCTTTAATTTCTTTTTCAAAGCTAGAATAAAACACACAATGAAGTAGGTTATGAAACATGATATGATTAAACTTTACCTCTAATTTTTCCAGTCCCCAATACCCACTATATCTAAACCTACAATTATTTAGAAATTTCGATGATAATTTCAACCACCGACGATTTGAATTTTGAAAAAACTGTTTTTATTACATACCTCTCCTTTTGCAAAACTTTTCTATTACCGACTCTTTTTTATATATAACCAGTAGTATAGTAGGTGTAGTTTTTACCGTCGGGGGTGCAAATTTCAGACAAGAAAATTGAATCTTCAAGCAAAAATAAAAATGGCGTGTTCTGCCGTTTTTTTTTATTCATTCAACAGTTTCATAGATAAATATATATTAAATATTCATGGGATAGTTTGAACCCCTTAGGATTCGAATTTGAAAAAAATCTTACTAAGTGTGAGGAGATAAAAAATCTAAACAACACAGTATACATCGAGGAAACTCTTCATTCTTGTAGGGAAGAGAATTTGTTGCAGTTCAGTGGAAAATATATATTTTTGGATAGCAAAGTGACGTTGACTGATGTAACCTTTTATTGACAACTTCTATCTCACAATTTTTTACACAATTTGTTATTTTAATCAGAGAAGGATCCGAATCAACAAAATACCAAAATAATAAAACCCCCACTTGATGAGACCCAAAAAAAAATTGTTAAAACTTGATTCCCATTTGATTCATACAAAATTCGTGTTTTGACTTATCTACAGCTTTGGTGAGGAAATCTGCAACCATTGTATCTGTGGATGTTTTACAAATAACAACTGATTCATTCTTCACTGCTTCACGGACAAAATGATGTTGCACATATGTGTTTTGGTCTGGCATGATGCATATCATTTTTGGAGAGGTCAATCGCACTTTTATTATCAAAAACATTCTGATAGGTTCGAAATCTATCATTAGTTCTTCATTCAACATCTTTAACCATAAAGTCTCCTGTGTTGCAAGGGCTAGAGCCATACACTCGGTCTCTGTAGTGGAACGAGCAACAGTCTGTTGTTTCTTACTGGACCAGCTAAATACACCATTGGCTAATTTGAAGACATATCCACTAATGGACTTTCTGTCGTCGACATCATCAGCAAAATTGGCATCTGCATATCCATGCACCTCAACCACTTCGGTTTTCTCGATACCGATTTTATATTGAGTAGTTCCACGAATATATCCCATTACTCTTTTCACTGCAGCCCAGTGTTCTTTTCCTGGATCACCATTAAACTTACTTAATGCCCCCACTGCAAATGCTATGTCTGGCCTTGTTGCTTGAGCTGCATATAATAGACTTCCTACTGCCATCTGATATCTTCTTTTTCTTTTTCATGAATAGGTTCCATATAGAAAAGGGAAACATTCTCAATTGAATATTGATAGAAAGATTTTTCTGTGAATTGAAAAATCCACGATTAAAATGAAGTTATTTTTTGTGAATGTCTAACAGAAAACAACTACTTCCCCGGCTAAAGCCACGCTGGACATTGAACTACATCTGATAGATATTCTGAGAAGGCCCTAACTCAAAAGAAAAAATCTGAAATTGAAAATTTGTATTTTCATTCAGATAGTTATTTGATTTTCTATTCAAATAACTATCTGAATGAAAATTTGTGCTGCCTTGTAATTGAATACAATATTTTATCACTATTGTCCACCTTCCTCCTATCTGGGCCCATAACCTATTGCAGTTCTGTGGAAAATATAGATTTTTGGATAGCAAAGTAACATTGACTGATTAACCTTTTAATCATGGATGGACCCGAATCAACAAAATACCTGAATAACAACAATATTTTTCAATATATAAAAAAATCACTTTATTTATTGATGTTAATAGTGTGACTCGTGCGAAGTTAGTATAGAGCGGTAATTTAGAAGTGTAATTTATTGTAGTGCATTATTGTGTTTTCAAACTGGAATAAACGAACAGTAGTATTAGAGTATTGTTTTAATAAATAAAAGCGAAACCCAGTTTTGTAACAGTTGGTGTCGGGAGTGAGGATTTTAGTGACTTTTGGAGTAATTCATGGTGAACACGAGAAATACACCCTACGTCGAGATGGAAATGATCAAATAACATCCAAGCAAGAGAGACGACTGATGGAAGAAAAACGGATTGAGGAGGAATGTCGAGAGAAAGGGGAAAAACGTCGAGAGGAGGAAGAACGTTGACAGAGAGAAAAAAAAGAGGAGAAGGAACAGAACAGAAAGAAAAACAAGAGAAAGATGAAAATCGACAGAAGGAGGAAGAAAGTCGACTGACAGTAAAACAAGACAAAAATTCTGGAAGAACAAACTGCTGAACGAGAACAACAGAAAGCATTTCTCAATCAGATGTTTCAGGAAACCAAAGGACAAATCGCAGAACTGAAGGAGAGAGTTGATGCGGT
Organism: Gonioctena quinquepunctata; assembly: GCA_018342105.1. NCBI lineage: Eukaryota > Metazoa > Arthropoda > Insecta > Coleoptera > Chrysomelidae > Gonioctena > Gonioctena quinquepunctata. The sequence continues at coordinate 171,306 of JAFIRS010001598.1, forward strand.
ACGAAAAGAAGCGAAGAAAGAAGTTACTGCAGTACGAGAAGACGCAAAGAAAGAAGTTACCGCAGTACGAAATGAAGCAAAGAAAGAAGTGTGGGCGGTGCGAGAAGAACTAGAATGAATATTGCTTTACTGAAGATCCAAGACCACCGTGACAGGGTTGTCACATCGCACAATTCCGTGGAGTCATCGACTCTTGATGGACACTTATAGTGGGTTTGAGGGGACCTGCTTTGCAATGTTACGAACCATCCCAAAGACCCAAAGTGCAAGTATGAAGTTCTTATTGCTGATTTAGAATTGAGATATGGCAAACAACATGGAGAGCAGCTATATCGGGGTCAATTGAAAACACGTGTGCAGAAATCGGGTGAAAGTCTGCGGGAGTTTGAAGCAGACGTGCAGAGACTTATTCAGCTTGCCTCCTGGATGTCCCCGACGATTTCACAGAACAGTTGGCAGTGCAGGTATTCATTGATGGATTGAGGGATTTTGAAATACGGAGGACCTTAGGATCAACAAGCTTTAAGAAATGCAGTGAAGCTCTAGTTCGTTCTTTGGAAGTGCAAATGGCTTTCAGCACCTTAAAGACGAAAGTGAGAGTGGTATCGATCGAAGAGCTCTCAGCAAGAGACACGAAGTGACAGCAGATGTTTAGTAGAATACTAGAAAAATTGAAGCCCAGGAATAGCAACCCTACTAACCAATGAAGAGGAAACTGCTTCAGATGTATATATTTCAAGAGAGATTGTAGGGTGAGGGTACCACTACGATCGTCATCACCTGCCAGGACACCCCAACGTTCTGACTCACCTGCGAGGACAGGACCATCTAGAGAGACCTCGGATAGGCATCAGGATGAGAAGAACCACCGATAGCTTGACCATCAGAGGAGAGGTGCAGCAAAGAGACGTCAGTTTCCCTGGTCCACAGCGGTACCTTAGAACCAGACATCGTAAGACCGCTTACATCTGATTTCGTCCTACGGACGATCACTGGAGAAGAAAAAGCTGACATCACATCCACCCTCGGAAGATTGCGAATAATCGAAATAGTTTTTGTGGCCGATATAGAAGACGAGTTTATTTTTGGGATAGATCTGATCAGTGACTATGAATTTTTTTATGGTGAGCAGGAAACTAAGCGATCTGGAAGGGAAGAATTCAACAACACCATCCGAAAGGGGGCGTATAGTGATATTTTGGATACCTGCTTTCTCTGAGAAGATCGTTGGAGCTCGACAAGAAGAAGACTGTGGGTGCTGCGTTGGAATAGTGCAGCCATGTACAGGAGATCCCGGTCAGAATTGCTAATTATTCCCTGAGGGAATAACAGTACGGAAAGAAGACATCGTAGGAGTTTGCGAGCCAGTTGAGTGGGTGGCAGATTGCGAAACGAGCGAATATTCGGACAAAAAAGGTACGTTTGATGACATACTAAGAACTATCGAAAAATCCTCGAAACATTTGTCACGGAATGAATACGGAGCCGCCATGAAATTCATTGCCGAGGAAAGTGACGTATTCGAGTCAGCAGGATCACCAACAGGATGAACTAACATAGTACAGCACAGGATATTGGTCAAGCTCATCCAATTCGACAACCACCAAGGAAATTACCATTCGCCAAACAAGAGGAGGTGGAAAAGCTTGTCGAGAAAATGACCAAAGATGGCTATATCGAAGAATTATCGAGTCCATGGTCCGCCTCGGTGGTACTGGTTTCTAAAAAGTATGGATCTATAAGATTCTGTGTGGATCAAAAGTTACTTAATGATGTCACGAAGAAGGAAATCTACCCATTACCCCGAATCGACGACACACTGACCACATTAGCAAGCACGTAATGATTTTCAATGCTGGACCTAAAGAGCGGATATTGGTAAGTAGGCATAGATGAAGACGACAAGGAAAATACTGCGTTTACTACTGGTAGCGGACTGTATCAGTTCACCGTAATGCACTTTGGTATCTGTAATGCATACATTTTTATTAGCTCGCACAATGGAATATTTTCTTAAATCTTTAGTGATATCGTCGTATTTGAATTGCAAAAATCCATCAATTTAGAAATTACTATTACCATTTTTGACGAGCAGCAAAAGAATTTGTCATAGAAGTAGCATGTGCATTTATAGATTGTTCCAATGTGGTGTCGACAGGAATCCGAGAAATTGGCTTTGGGGTTATTCGCACGCCAAAAAAACAATCTCCATAATCTTTTAATATTTAAATGCATTCCAGCTTATTCAAATATATCAGATAGATAGCATAATTTTGATTACTCATACTAAGGGAAATATTTGTCATTTTTAGCAAGACATGTTTGTAAAGTTGAAAATCGGCTCTGCGAATGCTGTTTTCTATCATCAGATAATAATAAATGAATTGTATATACATTAGATATATTTGAGCTGTTTTTCCATGTTCTCCTTCTGAAGTGTTTCTTTTATACTGTTTATATTCTTCGAAAATTTTCAAATATAATTCGTTGGTAATTCGTTGGGCATACATCCTTTTTTTCTTCATATTGTGTTGAGTACTCAGTAGACGTAAACAACGGAGATATTCTTATCGAAAAACCAGACATATTATCTTGCACTATACCCGAAACTGTAACTCACGCTGACGACGGACAAGCTACTGTGAGAATGAAGAACCCTACTAATAAACCTATCAGATTTACTATGTTGTACCCTCTGAACACAATTCTCTTAGATAATGAAGAAATTCACCATCTGGAAGAAGTCTCTTTTATTAACGATTACGAGAATCAACAAAACTTTGAATTAATAGATACTTCTCCACCCCATCTACATAGACAAGAAATAAGTAAATTAATCACAACGGATCTCTGGGCATACATAATTTTTTCCTTTATATTGTGTTTTAAGTACTCCTTTACATTTTTGAAATCGTCGTATTGCTTTGTTACCGAAAATGCATGCACATGCTATTGTTGAAGTGCAAGCAAAGCCAGTGGATGTATTTTGCGGTACCGATTGAAATGTTTCCCAGTGAGAAAGGTTCTAAAATGCCATTGTCTACATAAATATTTGTGTGGTTTGACAAATACATCAATAAATTTATTTATTGTTTCAACAAGAAACATAACTGGCGCAGTCGGTAGAATTTTTGAAAATTGCTATCCATCGAGGAAAAGTAATTTCAATTTCTATTGTTGATTCGAAAATTGCGCATTAACGGTTCCATCGAGGTACCAAATATTCATAGAAACTAAGACGATGTTCAAAACAAAGAAAAAACAAGGGACCTTGCAGCGATCCAAGACGACTCAGAGGGCGAAGACCCAGTAGCGACAATAATCTTGTTAATACCACCATTGTGAGTAATCATTCAATTATCCACTAGACTCCTTGCTAATCTCAAGTAAAATCTGATCTTCCACCTTTCAACAAAAAGTCAAGGTGAAGACAGAATAGAAATAACTTTAAATCGATCAGAAGGTCATACGGTAATACGTTTACGCTATATCAAGTAACCCATCACGACCGACAGCGAAATCGACAATTTAGCCGATTTATTTGAAAGATCATTAGAAATGACGACCACAGTCAACTGCTGAGACTATTTATCGATACAATCCAATCATATTATGGAAACCCTCACATACTCAGCATTTTCCTAAATAACAATTTCAAAGCACAACACTTGAAATCCTAAATAAATTTCTATTACAAGCATTAATTGACAAATTTCATGGTAGAGCCCTTTTGCTTTTAGGTTCAAGAACAGAATTAAATAATTGGCCAACCATCAAATCTGCCCTACAAGTTTTAGCGACCATCGAAATTTAGACTGTCTAGTACAAGACTTGATTTCGTTAACACCTTTCAAAAATGAAACACCCTACAATTTTCGCACACGTTGCCAAGATGCCGGAAGTTTAATTGTATCAAGAATCAACTCAAGCGATTCTCTCACCGAACCAGAAAAAATACTTCAAATAGGAAACTACGATAATCTTTCACTGAAAACTTCCATCCGACGCCTGAACGGAAGACTTCAAGACAATGTCCGCTTACGAAACCCTGATTCACTTGAGAAAGCATTGTCACTTGTTATCGAAAAAGAAAACTTCCTCTATTCTCAAAATAAAAGTCGCAATTTAAACCAACAAAATTTCAAACCTAATAAAAGAATTCAACCACATAGAAATGTGCCGCAGCACGCCAATATATTTCATTTCCAACAAAACCACTCTCAACCCAGACCTCAATATAAAATAATTTTAACCTTAAAATTTACACCTAGACCAGTGTTCCCCACAGGACCAATACCTTTGAAAACAATTCAAAGACCACTCCAAAAATTTGCAACCAACTCGCAAGTATTCGGAAAAACCCCAAATGTATGGAAAAACAACCCTAACAAACCTGTTATGAACAAACTTACTCCAATGAGCGAAATTTCATCTCTAATGAACAGACCCCAATTCAACAATCACGGTATTTTCCAACCCAAACCGAATTTTCAAAGAACCGGGCCCTCCAATTCAATTGCCCAAGAACTATTTAACAATGAATATGAAGATCACGAAACGGAAACAGATTACAAGAAAACTCAGAACAAAACAATTTAGAAGAAGGTCAAGAACAAGGGAACGAAAATTTTCATCAACTCACCCCTACCATAGAACAGCCATAGTACTAAAAACTCATAATTCAAATAAACGAGTTTTACCTTATGTGTCCATTGCAAATCCCCCTCTCAAACTCTTAATCGACACAGGTTCCGCAAAGTCATTCCTGGATATAGCAAAAATATATTTTCCAGAATATATATTTCGAGAAAAATTCAACGTTTCCAATAGTTTCAATAATTCCACTCATGATGTAGCCATGAATATAAAATCATTTCAAGAATTCTTTCCATACAAATTTCATATTTGACGGATTAATAGGACTAGACAATCTAAAAACTCTCCAAATAACCCCATATTTGAATAACAATGTTAACTATACACCAACGACGACACTACCCATATAATTCTTTCAATGAAACCCTCAAATAGTATTTTATTTTTCACTTGATCGTTACTGCTTTATAATACCTTGGCAATGGTTGCTATTAACAGACCCATAACGCCCGGGGCGTTATGGAGGGCATTATGAATCATAACGCCCGCCAAATGTTTTTTTCTGTAGTTCAATAAATTAATTACTCAGAAAAGTTTTATTTATAACTGTACATAAAAAAGGGACTAATTATTTTATCTCAAATAGAAATTACAATTTTCAAATGTTCCTCAAAAATTAGTACCAAGTTTGAAGTTCTGTGAGTTGACCGATGATGAACTCCTCAATGTGTATTCGGTTTCGTTCGGAACGTTAACATTTTCTTTTTCGGAAACGGAATGGGCTATCATTGTAGCAATTTTGTTCTTCGAGGAGATACTTTCTTCAATATAGCTCTCCGCTACCGTACTACTCTTCCATTTTCCATGTTATTTTAGTGTTTCAAGGGCAGCACCACCTTGAACAAGAAGCGTTGACGACGTTCGGCGTAGACAATGTCCGGTGTAACCTTTCGGGTTTTCCAAATTTAGGTATTTCGCTATCATAGAAGGAACACTTCCTATAGTATTTTTACCTACAGGTAACTCAATGCATTTATTATTTCTGTAGGTTAAAAAAAACCTACGTTGTTTACATCTTTTTGGTCGTAGTGCAATGTACTTTTCAACTAAGTTCAAGGCTCCTATTTCGCTTTCTTCAACAATGGTGAAACTTTTTGAGGTGCAGGTCTTGGTTTCTGGTACCTTGATCAGTAAAACGGCTCCTCTGTCTTCAATGTCATCAACTGTTATCTTGACCATTTCATCACGTCTTAAGCCTCCAAATACGCCCATTACCAGAACAACTTTATGTAGCAGAAAAGTATCATCTGGAGCTTTTCTTATGAAAAGTAATACTTGTCCACCTTCCAATACCTTTGATTTTTTAGGAATGTATCCTTTTGAATAAACTTTTAGAAATGCCATCAGTCGACTGAATGCTGATATATTAATATTTTCTTCAACAACCAATATTGATTTCAGCTGTGAGTATTTGGTCCATAGACTATTTGCACTATATTGTTCAGACTGAAATAATGTAAAATAAATAAAAAATATTAATATTTTTCATGAGATAAACTCACCAGTTCCTGGAAGTATGCCATTAAGACAGTTTCATTTACGGTATTTACTCTGTTTTCATCTTTCCATTTCAGAAAATGGTCATACTCCTTCTCGTATAAGTGTTTGGATTTCACAGGCAGTAAATTTCCTAGCGCTTTTTCAGCTTTGAGCGTCACATTCTGTGGGATCTCCATAATTATTATGAACACAACCGTTTTCAGTTTCCTCCGCTAACAAGCTTGTCAATTCTTACAAAAATGCAGCGTCGTTTTATTAAATAAACAACCCTTAGCAACCTCTTCAATGTTTCCATGGCAATTGCATAGAAGCTCACTTGTGCTCAGTTGCCGACCAGAACGCAGTAAATACTACGAGAAGAAATTTATGAAGTAAACAACGTCGTTTAAGATAATTTTTTCGTGAAAAATAAAATATTGTATGCACCACGAGCGTTACTAGATCCTAACGCCCATCGGGCAACATTCATCCCTCGGGCCAAAGGCCCTCGGGTGAATGTTACCCTCCGGGGGTTATGATCTATATAACGCACTTGGTACATAAATAGCTATAACACCACTCTCGACCTCAAGTCAGAGATTATAACCAAAATACCAGTAGACGAAAAACAGAACATATTATCTCGCACTATACCCGAAACTGTAACTCACACTGACGACGGACAAACCACTGTAATAATAGAGAACCCGACTGATAAACATATCAGATTTACTATGTTATACCCTCTGAACACAATTCTCTTAGATAATGAGGAAATTCATCATCTGGAAGAAATCCCTGTTTTAACGATTACGAGAATCAACAAAACTTTGGAATAATAGATTTTCCACCCCATCTGCATAGACAAGGAATTAGTAAATTAATCAGAACGATCATCTGAACTCTGAAGAAAAAACAGCCATAATTAAAATATACGAAAAATACTCGGATATTTTTTATATAGAAAGAGAACCATTAACTTCCACGACCGAATTGAAACACGAAATTATAACTCGAGACAATATTCCAGTATACACTTAAACGTATAAATAACCTTTTATTCATAAACCCGAAGTACATTCTCAAATTAATAAAATGCTCCAACAAAATATTATTCGGCAAGCAAATCACCTTGGTCATCCCCTATCAATAGTTCCCAAAAAGGCGGATGCGTCAGGTAAAAAGAAATGGAGAATTGTGATAGATTATCGCAAACTTAACGAAAAAACTCTAGATGACAAATACCCAAACCGAAACATCACAGACGTATTAGACAAAATAGGCAAGTGCCAATACTTCACGACGCTTTACTTAGCGTCAGGATTTCACCAAATTCAAATGAACAACCCCGACATTGAAAAAACCGCTTTTAACGTCGAACATTATGAATTTTTGAGAATGCCATTTAGATAAAAAAATCCCCCTCTACGTTTCAACGCTGCTTAGACAATCTTTCACGCGAATACATTAACAAAATTTGCTTAATCTACCTGGATGATATTTTGATATTCTCAAATTCACTTCAAGAACACATAGAAAGTATAAAAAAATATTTGACAAACTCGGAGAATCAAACCTGAAAATTTAACTGAACAAATCTCAATTTCCTTCACACGAAACAGCCTACTTGGCATGTGATCACAACCTCAGGTATCAAGTCAAACCCAGATAAACTTAAAGCCATGAAAGCTTTCCAATTCCTCAGACCACGAAACAAATTAAAGGATACCTAGGAATCCTGGGCTATTACTGCCGATTCAATGAATATTTTGCAAAATTAACTAAACCATTAACTGTAAAGAAAGGTGCAAAAATAATACACGATGAAAAATGTATTAATTGTTTTGATCATTGCAAAACATTGTTAATGAACGACCCAAATTTACCCCGATTTTGAGAAATAATTCAATTTGACCACTGATGTGAGCAATTTTGCTATAAGCTGGGTCTTATCGCAAAGGCAGATAGGTTCAGACAGACCAGGAGCCTATGCATACCGAACGCTCAATAGCAGCAATAGCAGCAATCGAAAAAAAAACTCCTTGCATTCGTTTGGGCAACAAAATATTTCAGACCATACCTTTACGGCAGAAAATTTGAAATAGTCATAGATCACAAGGCTCTCCAATGGATGATGTCTCTCAAATACCCCCATTCCAGATTGGTCAGATGACGACATAAATTAGAGGAATTCGAGTACGAAGTAATTAAAAAAAAGGAAAACTCAATACTAACGCTGACACCCTCTCACGTATAGTATAATTCATAAAATATTACACAAAGTTCAATATTACGCAAAATACATGACTCCCCTATTATAGCAGACGTAGAAGAACCCAACAAATCTTCCAGCACAGAAGCTGCTGAAACAACCTCTGAATCCGACTCAGATACGATACACACGAGATTCGAAAACCCCATTTCCAGAAACCCCAATTTCAGAACAACCCTTAAACATGTATAAGCACCAAGTTCTAATAAAAAGCTCTGTAAACAAACCTCACGTGATCCAAAAACCTTTTCCCACAAAACAAGAAAAATAATCTTCCTTGCAAAAGACAACTTAACTACCAACATAATGGAAATTTTGAAAAAACACTTTTTAGGAACACAAAACAGCGATATATTATGATGACCCGGAAATTGTACCCACATTTTGCAATATCGTTGCTAATCCTTTCACACCTCTTGCTAAACAATTAATACTCATGTTTTACAAGACATCACATCGGAATCAGAACAACAAGAAATAATACGAAAATACGACACATCACTTGTAAGTGATGTGTCGTATTTGATTTGATTTGGTAATTTGATTTGTGAATCACATAGAAATAATAGAAAATGAAAAAGCGACCAGAAAAGAATACTACTGGCCTAAACTAAATACGAATTTGAGGCATTATATTGATAACTGCGAAGAAAAGTGTCAAACAACGAAATACGACAGAAACCACCATAGACAAAAATTTAAAATCACTCTTACGCTCAGTAGACCATTTCACACCATTCACATCTATATCTTCCAAATCAAATAACAGAAATTCAAATTACGCTCAAGCTTACCCATTATTGAACAAGAGCGCTGTAGACATAATAAATAATCTTATCATATTTTTTAGACACCACGGCATCCCAGAACTCATAGTATCTGGCTGTGGAACGGAATTTAAAAACGAAACATTATTTGAACTAACTTTACTTCATGATATCAAGATATATTTCGGAACTCCTGGACACCGCGAATCCAACGCCAACATAGAAAGACTACATTTAACATTCATTGAACACTTCAGACTATTGATAAATGACCCAACGAACAAAACATGACTAAACTAATGCCTTACGCAATACTAGGTAACAACCACTCTATTCACTCTAGCACTAACATGCCACCGATAGAAATAATAAATGGACTTTCAAAAACCTCAAACCCCCTTCAGATAAACTTATAACATCAATTATATAGATATTAGGTATTATAGCACGAAAGAAAAACTGAAATGATGTATCAAAACATACATAACGACTTTACCAAACAAAGAGAAAAAATTATTAACGAAAGAAATAAAACTAGAGAAAACCCAATACAATATAAAGGAGGAGATATAGTATTCAAAAAAACTTGCCCTAGAAACAAAACAGCCCCTAGATTTCGAAAAGAACAAGTAAAAAAGAAGGATGATAAAAAATAATTATATTAGACGACATAATCATTCACTAAGCTGATATTAAACGACCCTTGTTCCAGATTGATTATACCGACAATTCTGAGTAGAAAAATCCAAGTGACAACACTGAAAACCAACCCCGGGATACTACCCTCCCAAATAGGAACAGCACAACTCAAGAGCAAACAATAGCGCATCACAGGAAACAGTCGAATTTCTTCCCCACCCTGCCCAGCTATAGTTTGTTGGCATATATTTACCAAGAGTGGGAGTGCAGATAGTGAACAGTTTGAATATTGGCAACATTGCTTCTGTGCGGTCTCAATTTAAGGTAGGTGGCAGTGCCAATCGGATACAAAGTTCGCAACCATAAAATCGGTTTATTGCAAAAACCAATGAATTCATGAAAGATATATTTCTTGTATAGACTCAGGGAATCTCTTAATTTTTCCCATTCATCATGTCATATCACTTTTTCCTCTTAAAAATCATGATAACCAAAAATCACTGTAGTACCCGAATTTACACGAATGCGTTGAATCATTTGCTCGTCAATTTATTTTTTATTTTTTCAAACTGAAGGCTTAAAACTGATTCCCGTTCCATCAAGGTAGTGTTTGCTTCTAAAGAAAAAACCATACTTTCATTCACGAACAGATCTCTCTATCAACTAACATGATTGCCACATTTAACGAAACCATAAGTAAATTCGCTCGAAATGGATATTCCATAGAAGATCGAATCAATAAAATATCAATGAAAATATCAGATATCACATTCAAATTTGAAAAAAACTTAGAAATAAAAGGAATATTCGATCAAGTCACATCAGCCCTCGTAATAATAGATAAACTATTACTAGACTTGGAAAATGTTGTGGTGCCCTTTGCCAAACTCAATACAGTTCACCCAAGCATAATATGTATTGATAACTTGGAAAATAACATAAAAACCTTAGGTACCATATTGTTTGGTATTCGAAAAGAAGACATACACAAGTACTACGATCTAATAGAACTTACAACTTACAACAAAAATAATAGAATTGTCTTCATATTAAAATTCCCCGTAGTAAATCCCTCCGATTTCCAGTACTATCATCTCTATCCCACACCTAATATCAACCTCACAACAATCATCCCACCTAAACCTCCTCTAGTTATGAATGATGATTATTACCAATATTTGTCCGACCCATGTGCAGTATTGTACAACACCTCAAATAACAGAGAGGCCCAAGATTTCAGATTGCATAATGCAAATTCTAAAGATAACCTCGCCAATCAGACATTGTGAAAAACAACCAATACTAATTCAAACAGATTTAGTTGAACGAATAAACGACGCCAACTATATCATGATTATAAATTCCATTCGCAAGTTACATACAAGATGTCCTGCCGAGGACATTATTACCCTAAGGCCCGGTACTTTCACGTGCAAATAGCCAAATTTATTCTGCAGAATACATTTTACTTACAGGATAAGTAAAAATGATATCTTTTCACTTTCGGATAGAGTTATCCCTCAGATGAATTATCCTTATCCGCTGGATAATTTATTCGTCGTTCATATTTATGAATAGGTATTTATCTGATAGATAATGCACACCTAACCTAAGAAAGTACCATGTCAGTGTAACATTTTTGGTTGTATTTTTATTTACTTTTTTAGTTTGGTGGTTTGTTGTGTTTTTTAAGGAAGATTTCTGAAGTATATATTTGGCAGGTATGTTGCACAATATACAAATTGTAATATATAAATGTATTATCTGATGGATTTTAGAATGGATATACCTATTCGAGGATTTAGAGCTACTGAGTGATCCTGATATTGAGTTGATTGAAAATATAATTCCTGATCGAGGGTATGCTTTGAGGCCAAGAACCGACCACTTTACCAATTGGAATGATAATTAATTCTACAATAGATTTCGTCTGCCAAAAGCTACAGTTGCATTCATTCTACAACAAATTGAAAGAGATCTTCAAAATCTTGATTGGTACGTAGGTACACATTTTTTTTTCATTGTAATATTCAGGATCCACATTATTATTATTTTAATTAGAAATTTTAATCGTGCTATTACTACAATGAATAAAGTAATACTCACATTGAGGTTTCTGGCAACTGGATATTTTTACATATCCATAGGAGACTTTGTAGGAGTTCACAAATCTTCTGCAGGTCGTATAATCAGGCAAAGAATTATTGCTATTTGTAATCTATTTCCTCAGTAAATTCACCTTTCACGAACACAAGAGGAGCAAAAAGAAGGAAAAAGAGATTTACATAATATATTATTACACATATGAAGATTAAGTCTCCTAGAGAAGAAAATGCAGAAGTATATCGTAATCGAAAAGGCTTTTTTTCTTTGAATTGTCAGGTCGTTTGCAATTAACAATAAGGAATAATTGATTTGGTAAGGCCTGGCTCTGCATATGATGTTCATATCTTTGAAAATTCTGATGTGAAAATGAGACTAAAACAAAACCAGGAAATCTGAAATGGTGACTTAGTTGCAGATCGAGCCTATACAGTAAAATCTCATATCCTTACCCCACTAGATGACCTCTAAAAGTATGCCCAGACCTTGTACAATGGAGCTCAAATTGAAACAAGGAGTGCTAGAGAACATATGTTCGGAATATGGAAATAAGATTTCCGATATTATCACTAGGAATAAGATGTAAATTGGAATTAGCTCAAATGATTATTGTAGCTTGTGTCGTGTTACATAATATAGGAATTGAACAAAGTGAAGGAATTTTTGAGATAGACGATAATTTTGAGGACTTTCAAGAAAATTAGATTTATGAAGACATAAATGAAGATGATGTACGAGCACCATCATGAATTATTTATTTAATAATTGAAACAATGATTATTATTCTCAAATTTGTATATATGTATTTAATTAAACATAGGTACCAACTTAAATTTATGAACTGTTTTCATCAATATTAATTTGTAGGTCTAGTAGTTTTATTTTCCTATCGTGTATTTCTTGAGCGCGTTTCTCTTCCTGATTTATATGGTGTATCTGCTGCCTGACTAATTCTTTCCTTAGTTCTAGCAGATTTTAGATTTGTTTGTTCCCATTCTCAGCCTTTTTCCTTCTTGGAGTTAGCAGTGGGAGTTTTTTAGATCACAGAGCCGCAGGTGACCAATCTTTCCATGCCCCACTTCCATTTTTTTTTTTGGCTTTTCATACTGAATGATAGAGAGTTACCAAACGGTTTTGTTCCACTACTATTGTTTATTTTCCAAAAGGTGTTTTTTTTTCAGGGTCAAACGAATTAACAAACGGACCTCTTCAACATATAATTAGTGACTCGAACCAGTTTCTTCTTTTCCATCGACATCGAAATGGTAACACAAAACGTTTAATAATTAAAAAAATAGAAAGTATTATAAAACATAAAATCGCCATCAAAATGTCAAAACGAGTCTTATTTGACTTTGTCATAGAAGAAAAATTATTTTCTATTTCTGTCTAACATAATGAATTTTTGAGATGCCTATATTCACCTTTGGGAGTGTCTAATCATTGAATTGTTATCTGCCGAATAACTTTACTTGAAAGTATCTAAATGAGTTATCCTCCAGATTGCAAATACTCGTTTAAGGCCCGGTACTCTCACGTGCAAATAGCCAAACTAATTCTGCAGAATAAATTTTACTTACAGGATAAGTTAACATGATATCTTTTCACTTTCAGATAGTGTTATCCCTCAGATAAATTACCCTTATCCGCCGGATAATTTATTCGTCGTACATATTCACGAATAGGGATTGATTTGACAGATGAAGCACACCTAACCTAAGGAAGTAGCATGTCAGTATAATATTTTTGGTTGTAACTTCATTTACTTTTTGAGTTTGATGGTTTGTTGTGCTTTTTGCGGAAGATTTCTGAAGTATATTTCTGGCAGGAATGTTGCACAATATACAAATTGAAATATATACATGCTTCATTGGACTGGAATGGATATATTTGAGGATTCAGAGTTAGGTACTGAATGATCCTGATATTGAGCTGATTGAAGATATAATTCCTGATCAAGGGTATGATTTGAGGCCAAGAACCGATCACTTTACCAACTGTGTAAGGGTCTTTTCCCCCCTTTTCCTTTCCTTGGCGCTTTCCTATCAAACTCTAAAATTTCCTCGGGCGCCACCTTTAGCTTTATAGTGGAAAAGGCCACTTTTGCTCTGGGCAGTCTCAGTGAAGAAAATAAACACTCCAGGGGTCAGTATAGTATGGACAACACGGGGCCGGGAGGGCAGGCTTTAATTGCCCTTAGCTGGGTTTCGTACCTGGGTGCTGACTGCACAATCAGCTTTGAACTTAAAGCTCTGAATCAAGTATTAAATAAAAACAAAGGTCAGTTCAAGTCATCCATAACAATTTATTATCTACTACTATTTACAATGTGGTGTCGGTAGCCTTCAGGACTATAAATAGCAAGGCAAGCTATACTATAGAAGTGGAAAGGGGTGTAAAGCGTACTAAGGCGGTTATAGCAAGTTACTCAAAGCTCATGCGGGAAAAGATTCAAAATGTAGTATAAAAGCTCAAAAGGACGGGGTGCAAACACGGTATATCAACATTAAAGCAAAGCGAGTCTCTACTGGTAAGTTTACGAACGGCCATACATATGAGAGGAGTAAGCAGTTTGGCGTTGTGCGTGTGTGAGGGCCTTTAGTGTTTCCTGACATTCCCTGAATACGGTGAATCCCCTATCGACGGTCTCCCGAATGTCTATTCTACGCGGCTGTTAGTGGGACGAGGCCCTCATTAGTGCCTTGCAACCCCACTGACAGTTTGTTCCTCCCTCGGCTAATTTATAAACTCGTCTCGCGGCTTTCCGGCTTCTAACCTACACGACTGTTAGTGTGGCGAGGCCCTCACTAGTGCCTTGCAACCCAACTGACAGTGTTTCCCTCTTTCGGCTAAGTTCAAATTCTCATCGCGGCTTTCCGGCTTCTAACCTACACGACTGTTAGTGTGGCGAGGCCCTCATTAGTGCCTTGCAACCCAACTGACAGTTTTTCCCTCTTTCGGCTAAGTTCAAATTCTCATCGCGGCTTTCCTTACTCGAGCTTATTTAGACAAAGGTCCCCACTTACGAAACCTGTCACTACTGCTTACTCATAGAATTGATATTCTCACCGATTTTTGAAACTCCCGATCACGGCTACCAAACTACTTTCACTCGTGGTGGTCACTGTGGCTTCTCGAACGGTACTACCAAGTGCTTGTGTTCTGAAATATACTTCGGCAAACTTTTCCCCCTCTACTAATTAGATTAAATCGATGCGCGGACCGATCGCGAGCGACATCACCATTTATCAATACCTTGTACCTTCCTGCGAATATTTACCAAGTCCAACTTCGGGAGTTCTCGTGGTCTCTCTCGGGCCTGGCTCTGTTCCTCTCCCTGGCATGTTGGCTAGCTTCGCTGCTCCGGAACGACTGACTGCTTTCTAGCGCCTTGGATCCAATTTCCACAATATCGGCCTCCGCTCCTTCGTGACGTCAACGGTCATGTCATGTTCTCGGTGGCGACGGCTGGGCTATTTCTCTGCGTGGCGATCGGACTGTTGGCTCGTACCTCGTACGTGAATGAAGGCGATCTCCGTGGAGACTTTGATTCTCGAGTTTTGCGTTCGACTCAAGCACTAGCTTCAGAGTGGGGCGGGTGACGTACGATTGCTTTGTTTCGTTATGTGTTCCGATGTGTTTTACGTAATCGATTCGGGAGGGTTATTTATTACGAAATGTGTAATTCATGCTTCGCGAATTTATGTCGGGCAAGAACGATATTTTTCTGATTATTACTAACGGAGATAGGGCTTTTATTCCTTTATTTACACACGGAGCTTGGGAAAAACTATTGTAAATAAATAGAACCCTAGTAACTTCGTTACAACTGGAATGATAATGAATTCTACAATAGTTTTCGTCTGTCAAAAGCTACAGTTGCATTACTTCTACAACAAATTGAAGGAGATCTTCAAAATCGTACTGATTGGTACCTATTTACACAAAATGTTTTTTCTTATAATATTCAAGTATAGTATTAGTAAACCCATTATTATTATTATTTCAATTTTACGAATTCAAATCGTGCTGTTACTACAATGGATAAAGTACTACTTACATTGAGGTTTCTGGCAACTGGTGATTTTTATATATCCATGGGAGACTTTGTGGGAGTTCACAAAACTACTGCAGGTCGTATAATTAGGCAGGGAATTGTTGCTGTTTGTAATCTACTTCCTCAGTACATTTACCTTCCAGAACACAAGAGGAGCAAGAAGAAGGAAAAAGAGATTTTGATAATAACTCTCATTTTCCCAGAGTTATAGGAGAAATAGACTGTACCCATATAAAGATTCAGTCTCCTGGAGGAGAAAATTCAGAAGTATATCGTAATCGAAAAGGCTTTTTTTCTTTGAATTGTCAGGTCGTTTGCAATGCACAATTAAGAATGATTGATTTGGCAAGTCGTTGGCCTGGCTCTGCAAATGATAGTCTTTGAAAATTCTGCTGTGAAAATGAGACTACAAAACCAGGAAATGGGAAGTGGTGTCTTAGTTGCCGATCGAGGCTATGCAGTAAATCCTTTTATCCTAACCCCAATAGATGACCCTTAAAATGAGGCCCAGACCTTGTACAATGAAGCTCAAATTAGAACAAGAAATGCTATAGAACGTCTGTTCGGAATATGATTTCCGATATGTAAATTGGAATTAGCACAAATGATTATTGCAGCTTGTGGCGTGTTACATAATATAGCGATCGAACACAATGAATAACTTTTTGAAATAGACGATAATTTTGATGACTTTCCAAGAAAATGAGATTTATGGAGAGATAAATGAAGATGATGGTGCTCGTATGCCTTTCATAAATTATTTTCAAAACTTATTGAATTATAGAAACAATGATTAGTATTTGAAATGTTTATATATGTATTCAATTAAACATAGGTACCAACTTAAAATTATGAACTGTTTTCTTTAATATTAATTTGTAGGTCTAGCAGATTCATTTCCCTATCGTGTTTTTCTTGAGCGCGTTTCTCTTCCTGTATTATATGGTGTATCTGCTGCCTGACTAATTCTTCCCTTAGCTCTAGCAGATTCTCAATTTTTTTGTTTCTATCCTCAGCCTTTTTCCTTCTTGGAGTTAGCAGTGGATGTTTTTTAGATTTCAGGGCCGCAGGTGACCAATCTTTCCATGCCCAATTGGCATTCCTTTTTGGCTTTTTATCCTGAAAAAATCAAAAATTACCAAACTGTTTTGTTCCACTACTGCATTTATCATAAAAACTCAATTATTAATTAGACTCAAGCAATTCCCTCTTGGAATCTATTTCAGATAGACATATTCTTTATCAACACATTGTGGAAATCAAAAAACCTCGCTTGCAATCAGAAATATTTCCACCATAAATGCCCATTAAACTAAATTAACTTTTTAGCTACTACATAACTGGTAATATTTTGTTGCTTACCTCAATATTTTCCACTACACTCTCCGATGCTGGCTGAAACTCAAAGTTGGAATTATGGCAACTGCCTTCATCAGGATCCCCTGGACAGTTATCAGTCACTTCAATAACCTGAAAATATGAGTGTATTAGATCCTAATTGCCTGTTCAAATTGATGTTTTAGTTTATTTTCGAAGTAGGGTAAATTTACTTTGAGTGCTTCGCAACATAATATGTGAACCTAATTATTTAATTTACCAGAGGCTGCATGTCATAGGATTCAATTTCCTTCTCAGTAATTATTAGTACCAATACGTTCTTCAACACGGTGTCTTTTTCACCAGTGACTGCTAAAACGAAATCAGATTATCATAATGTTAGGCAAACAAGTTTTTTTTCCATCAATAGATTGTGTAATATCAATAATTTTTCAGTTAGTCACTGGAATACTTCTTGTTTGGAGGAGAACACTGTGCGAGTCAACAGTTGAAGGTAGACCGTGTACCGAAAGACTGAAAACTTCCAGTAATTCTTTCTCTGGTCCATCAATTACAATGTAATAGGGGTGTCCTCCCCCAGTTTTCATTGTTTCAGCTTTGTTTTTATTAACTTTTTCCTTCAATTCTTTTTTAAGTCCATCATACTTCAGTTTCAAAGTATCCACTGACCTAAATGTTTGCCCTAAAATAACATTTCAGGTATTTAAAATAGATTGGTACCAAAATTCTATGAAAGATACCTGAAGATGCATTAAAAACCGCTGCAATTCTTTCCCAGGTTTTACTTTTGAGTTTCCAAACTTCTGAGTCCGTTTGTTTATTTTCCAAAATGTGTTTTTCTTTTAGGGCCAAACGAATTAACAAATGGACCACTTCAGCATTGAAATTAGCGGCTCGAACCCGCTTCTTCTTTTCCATCGACATCGAAATGGTAACACACACAATACGTTCAAATTTAAAAAAATGGACAAAGTATTATAAAATCACCATCAAAATGTCAAAACAAGTTTTATTCGACGTTTGTCATGAAATAAAATTTTCTATTTCTGTCTAACATATAGGATTTCTGAGATGCCTATATTCACGTATGGGAGTGTCTAACGCTACAATCATTGAATTGTTATCTGTCGGATAACTTTACCTGAAAGTACTTAAATAAGGTATGCTCCAGATTGCAAATGCTGGTTTAATTATCCGACAAATTGTTATTTACCAGATAGTGCAAATTTATATGAAAGTGAAAGTTCCGTGCCTAATTATCTGACAAAATGTTATTTACCAGATAGTGGAAATTTATATGAAAGTACCGGGCCTAACTGAAGGGACATATCTACTATCCCTACCTCCAAGATACACTTTCGAAACAGCATCCCACAGATACAGTAACGAAGCCATCAACGAAGTCCACAAACCACTTCTATTACCCTGACTAGTCATACCAGACGAGCCTCAAGAAGAGAATTCGAGACCACTAGTCCTCCACGTATATCCCATTGGACAAACTTCACAAACTTCAAGATCTGCATCACCAAGCAGATAATATCCAACCATTACGGGAAATCCATAGTGCACCGTCACATCTACCAACTATTCCCTTATAAGCTATCATATTCGTTTGCCTTTGTATCATAGCTTTCTACAAATGACGACGATATATCCAGAACTCCCGGATCACCCGAGCAGCGCGAGCAACACCTGCAGGACCCCCGGAAGATCAGAAAACAGTTTTTTTTGTCTGAAAAGCCAGTGTTCTAAACTTAGGATGGAGGAGTTACATAAGCTCCAGAGACCCTTATCGCCCTTAATCGGTGACCCCGGACACCCGAACCGAGGCTTCTTCATTAGAAAAGTTAGATACTTAGTTTAGTT
Source organism: Gonioctena quinquepunctata (assembly GCA_018342105.1). NCBI lineage: Eukaryota > Metazoa > Arthropoda > Insecta > Coleoptera > Chrysomelidae > Gonioctena > Gonioctena quinquepunctata. The sequence goes on from JAFIRS010001598.1 coordinate 190,486, forward strand.
CCAATTTAATATTATAATTGTACAGATCGATTGATTTTTGTTAGTAAATGAATGTTTTTTAAAACGATATTGTTTTAAGACTTTTCATTGACATGGCAAAAATTATGAGCTTCATTGGTTATGTGACCTCGAGTGATACTATAAATAGAGTCCGATGCATAACATTTGATATTTAATTTGCAAAATCTTTCTTCAATGTTTTAGAGCGAATTCTCTACATTCTTGCTCAAAATGATGTCTTGAATTTCTTCGTTTTCTATGCATTCAATGTCCATACTTGCTGACATAACATACCATTTTTTTGGAAATACTTCCTAGCTGTATTTGATTGTTAAGTTGACTCTTTATTAACGATCTCAAGGTACTTGTAGTGAATAGTTGTTACATTCGATTCCTTCAATTTCATAAAGTGCCATTATGAACTCGACGTAGCATTTTTCTAAATAAGTTGAGGATAAAACACGTGAGATGTTGACAACATATTTCATGGTGTATTAAATCAATAGTTTACGAGCAATCTTTCTGAATTCACGCTTAACGGGTTTATTTATGAGACTTTTGTATTTAGCAAAATAATTCACAGAGTATCTTTGATAATAAACTAATGTAGTACAATGCATTTATTGCCTAATTCTTTATCAATATCTAGCAACATACGCAAATCATTGATTTCAGTTGCGTATTTTTGTATTTTATTGAGAAATGTTTGCTTATCCTCAATTTGTCGACGAAACATGTTCTACCCTTTCCATTTAATGGTTATTTTTTGACAAAAATTTTTTCATCTTCATCGTTATTAAAACTTTGAACATAACATCAATCATCAAATATACTTTATTGTCCGAAGATAGATATATATATATATATATATCATTGACAAAGTCTGGAATTCTAAATTTAAAAGGTAAAAGGTAAAAGGTGAAAGGTGAAAGGTGAAAGGTGAAAGGTGAAAGGTGAGAGGTGAGAGGTGAGAGGTGAGAGGCGAGAGGCGAGAGGCGAGAGGCGAGAGGCGAGAGGCGAGAGGCGAGAGGCGAGAGGCGAGAGGCGAGAGGCGAGAGGCGAGAGGCGAGAGGCGAGGAGGCGAGGCGAGAGGCGGAGGCGAGAGGCGAGAGGCGAGAGGCGAGAGGCGAGGCGGAGGCGAGAGGCGAGAGGGCGAGAGGCGAGAGGCGAGGAGGCGAGGGAGGCGAGAGGCGAGAGGCGGAGGCGAGGAGGCGAGAGGCGAGGGAGGCGAAGGCGAGGGGAGGCGAAGGAGAGGGAGGGAAGAGGGAAGGGAAAGGGAAAGGGGAAGGGAAAGGGAAAGGGAAAGGGGAAAGGGAAAGGGAAAGGTGAAAGGTGAAAGGTGAAAGGTGAAAGGTGAAAGGTGAAAGGTGAAAGGTGAAAGGTGAAAGGTGAAAGGTGAAAGGTGAAAGGTGAAAGGTGAAAGGTGAAAGGTGAAAGGTGAAAGGTGAAAGGTGAAAGGTGAAAGGTGAAAGGTGAAAGGTGAAAGGTGAAAGGTGAAAGGTGAAAGGTGAAAGGTGAAAGGTGAAAGGTGAAAGGTGAAAGGTGAAAGGTGAAAGGTGAAAGGTGAAAGGTGAAAGGTAAAAGGTAAAAGGTAAAAGGTAAAAGGTAAAAGGTAAAAGGTAAAAGGTAAAAGGTAAAAGGTAAAAGGTAAAAGGTAAAAGGTAAAAGGTAAAAGGTAAAAGTAGAAGGTAAAAATAAAATAAAAGATTGTCAAAATAAAAATGGAAAATCTAAAAGGTTGCATCTTAAAAAGGGAAACATTCTCAATAGAATATTGAAAAACATTCTTCTTTGCCTCATTCATCTTTATGAGTTCTTAATTGAGACTGGAATAGAAAATCAAATAACTATCTGAATGAAAATGCCAATTTTCAATTTCAGATTTTTTCTTTTGAGTTAGGGCCTTTTCAGAATATCTATCAGATGTAGTTCAATGTACAGCGTGGCTTTAGCCGGGGAAGTAGTTGTTTTCTGTTAGACATTCACAAAAAATAACTTCATTTTAATCGTGGATTTTTCAATTCACAGAAAAATATTTCTATCAATATTTAATTGAGAATGTTTCCCTTTTCAACATGAATACCCCACAAGAGGTTATCTTGACAATGGAAGATAGTGACTAAAGTTTATCTTTCAGTCGCAGATGATTCCACATCTGATTTTATGAACATCATTTTTATATTTTCAACAAATCAAGTTGCATCTTACTTGATCACATTAATTACAGTCTAAGTTGAATTGATCTTCGTAAAATTCCTCTGTAGTATAATAGGCCCTCACAACCAAGAACTCTTTCACTTCTTTTCGGAATCTAAATACACTTTGTATTTCTTTTAAATTGCTGGGTAGGTGATTAAATAATTTTTTGCTCTTGTAAATGAGGAAATTTTGAGTAAGAGCTGACGTAGGGACGGGTAGAGCAATATGGTGTCTTAAACGTGTATTATATACTGAAGAGTTGTTTATTTCATTCCTGCATTTCTTGTGAATTAGACATACTGTCTCTAAAATGAAAAGACCTGCCAGTGTTAAAATCCTTTGCTCTGAAAACAATGGTCTACATGAATCGGGGCATTTGGTTTCACATAAACATCTAATGGCTCTTTTTTGAAGGGTAAAGACCTTTTCAAACAGTTGATGTGAACATATACCCCAAAAGCATATGCCATAGCGTAGATGTGACTCTACTAATGAAAAATAAACCTTCCTAGCATTAGCAATATCCAGTTCGTGAGAAACACTACGTACGGCAAAGCAACCCGATGCTAATCTTTTGCAAAACTTGTTAATGTGGCTTTCGAATCTTAACTTTTCATCAATAAGTAATCCCAAAAACTTATTTTCCGCGGCATTGCTAATTATTCCATCATCTAATGAAACCTCCCTGATGTTACATCTGAATGATACGATGTTCGTTTTGTTGACATTGAATGATAGGAGATTTGCATCGCACCACTCTTTCACCCTTATTACATCCACACTGATGTGATCGAATAGATCGGTAATTGATTTATCATGCCATAGGATAGTGGTGTCATCCGCAAACATTGTTAATTTACCCTGGATGTCCAACTGGTTCAGATCGTTGACATACAACAAGAATAACAGAGGTCCCAGAACCGAGCCCTGTGGGACACCAGAGTTGACAGAACATTCATTGGATTCAATTCAATTGGCGACGTTCAGTTAAGTAAGATCTAAACCAAGACAATGCATTGCCTCTGAATCCATATATTTCAAGTTTTTTCAGCAGTATTCTGTGATTTACGCACTACTATAAATTCGTAATGCAGCACCTAACCGGTGAAGAATACGTATCCTAAGGGATCACAGAGGAATAACTACTTGAATTACTAGACTAGTAACGCGTATAACACAATATAAATTTTTTCATCGTCTGACGTATTATATCAAAATTGACAACATTCTCAATTCTCTCAAAATTACCCAATACAGGATAAAATAAAAATAAAATAGAAGTTTCCCAAAATCTGTGATGATTTTCAACACACTTCCACCTTTTGAATCCAATGGAAATGACTCAAAACTCAAAATTGAAAATCCTAGAAGGTCAATCTGTTAGGTGAATGGACTTTCTGCCAGATCTTGACTTCGTAGAGGATTTTTCCAAAGACTCAGATGTTACTTCTCCTTGATTTCTATGATCTTAATTTATCTTCCCTTCTCCTTCATCTCTCTCTTTCCTTAGCGTCTCCTTTATATCGTTTTCTACTTCAATGTCCATTTCTAGATGGTACAGACGTTGAATTGGTCTCATGAGATATCCATTCGTAGTCCGTAGTCTTGCTGATCGAATCCTACCATCCTTCCCTGGAAATAGTTTTTCGATGGTACCCAAAGGCCATTCAAATCTCTTGAAATTCTCATTTTCGATCAAAATCAAAACTCCTACTTTCACATCTCTCGGGATATTTTTATTCCGATACAAAATGAGCTGACTAAGATATTAATCTCTAAATCTCTTTCTCAGAATTACTCTCAAATTTCTGAAGATATTTCAAATGTCTTCTTAGCATATTTCCATCTATATCTTCCAAGTCGGAGGTTCCGATTTAACTGATATTCCGCTTGAAGATGGATGCTGTTAAAGGTGTCAAATCGTTATTAACCTCGGACATATAGGCCAGTGGTCTTGAATTGATAACAGCTCCGCAATCACACAGTATTGAATACAGTTCTTCAAAAGTCAAGCATGCCTTTCCTAATTGTTTTCGTAACAACTGCTTGAGAATCCTGATGAGACGTTCACAACAACCTTCCCACCACGCCACTGAAGGTGGATTGCATTTCCATTTTATTCTTTGTATTGTACTCATTTCTTCTATTCTGTTCCAATCCAAGGTTCTGAAATTCTTTTCGGTACCCACAAAGCTTTTCCCGTTATCCGTATAGATAGTTGATGATGGTCTTCGTCATGCAATAAATCTTCTCAATGCTAAAATAAAAAATTCAGTCGATAATCAAATATTCTACTCCTCTGACATTTGTCTATTACCTTCTTTACTGTTCTTCTTCCACTTGGAATCCAAAATTTGTCCCTGATACTGCAACACTTAGACTACCAGCATGACATTTCTGCAAATGGAAATAATGAATTATTCTTTCAGTCACAGAGTGTCTAGAAGGTAACAAAATTGAACAAAATTGGATAAATAAAATTATAGGAATCATCACGTTCAGTGATTTTTGTTTGTATTCCTATTATCCCCTTCTCATCCAAAATGGGACACATAGAAATATTTTTTTCATCACCAATTCCATTGAAAGATTCCTCTTGTATCACCTTTATCAAATTCATCTCAGCATCTTCAATTTCATCAACAGATAGGTTCCCTTCCTTTTTCTGGTTGGGATATCGGTAGTTGAAGACAAATATACTAATCCATCCAACTAAATTCAATAATTGTTGATATTTCGAAAAATATTTATAAAATATGGATACATCTTTCGAGTTGTTCAACAAGGTAGATAAAGACTTCTACTTTTCCTGGATTATTTCTTCTTCATTCACTTCAAAATTTTGTTTTGGCCAATCATTTTAATTTTTCAACCAAGCTGGTCCCTCCCACCATTTCGACGCCAATAGTTGTTTTGGTAAACAACCTCTCGATGGAAGGTCAGCGGGATTTATATGACCAGGATCTGCAATCCCCAATATATCGAGGTTCCATAAATTGGAAATATTGTTCTGACAAAACAAAGAAGAACTATCATTGATGATGATCTAGGAATATCAGAAATTCTACCCATAAGAGTCCGACCTAATTTTGTTTCCATAGCAACTAGTCCATATTTCAAAATATGTTTATCACCTGTGAAGAGTTTGCTAACAATATCTGCACCTAATAAAATTTCAATTGGACCATCTTCAGTATCAGATATACAAATTCCTAACTCATCAAGTTCTGATTTCCATGGACCAGATCGAATCGACTGGATTTGACTACAAATGACTGTCTGACTGAGAGCCTCGAAATGAAATGACATGACTCTGTAGCGATAATGATTCACAACTTCAGAATGAACTCCTCCAAAAAGTGCATGAATAATTTCTGCTCGGCCCATTGACTCATATCCCATTTCAATTGCAAGATGTTTGGAAATATAAGAACACTGTGAACCTGTATCTATTATGGCTCTTGCGATACGTGAATTGCTAAACCCACAAATTTTCACAACTAGAGTTTGTAAAAAAGTTCCGTCGAATGAAGAATTGGATACAGTTTTTTCCTCGGGTTTTGGTTCCAAATTGCACATCAAAGTAGAATGTTTCCACCACATTCCGAACATTTGATATTTACAGCACATTTTCGAGCAACATAATCTCAAACATAATAAAATCTACCACACATTGACAACATTTTCCGTTTCTCATCAAACGATAGCTTTTTTATTTTACTATCATCACAATCAGTCGAGGTATGAGTTGTTTTCTTACAAAATATGCATTTGACTGTTTTATTAGAATTTGACAGAATACATGCAGTTGGTATCGACGTTGATGAGCTCGGTGAATTGAATTCAATTCTTTTTCTCTGATGGATATCAAACTTGATTTGAGAAGAAAAATTTCTTGCTCATTTTCTACTTCTCTTCTCGAAAAATTCATCAGTATATCTAATTTTGATTTCAAAAGAGTTGTCGAATCAAAATTACAACTACGTTGCCAAACTCTGAAAACATCTTCCGGTAAACATGATTCGACTAAGGGAAAAACCATCGCTGCACACTTATCAGATGTTATTCCAAGGGTTTCTAAAGATCTTAACTGCGATTCAATTTGGTCATATAAGAAACAAAGTTTTATTTCAGAATTGAGATTTATCAAAATCAATTTCAATAATTCTCGAAGGTAAACTTCTGTCAGTAGGTCTTCATGACCAAAACGAGATTTAAGACTCTCTACAACCTTTGGATAATTATCAGCTGCGGGAGGGTAGCTTTTCACCAATTGACGGGCACGGGAGTTAGGAAGGAATTGTCTTCGCTCATCACGTTATCAGCTTCAGTATTTCTTGGATTTTACGACAAATTATCCGATGTAGATCTATGAATTATAATTTTAATTGTGAAAGGAATAAACTCAAGTCTTTTGTAATAAAAAAAATACATTTTGCACACGTGTACTGCATGAAAATAATATGTTGCACAACCGGAGAGAAAAGTAAAGAAGGCGTAAATAGTATAACGTAAATTGTCATAAATTTGTAAATTGTAAATTAATTAAAATTAATGCAATACTTTTGCACAAAAAAGTTTTTCTTGTATGGTAGAAATTGAATAAATTTTCACATTGTAGAAGTATTAGACTGTTCCAAATTGAGTGCAGCAGATGATGTCGAGTCGTCCTTCGACGTATAGGATGGTGTTGCATCATTAGAGTGTAATTGAACATTACATAACATTAATAATAGTACGTACGTATTAAACAACTACTGCAGTAATAATTCATGATAATAATGAGGTGAATGATTCTGCAGAATTTTGTTTGGTCAACCGAAGTACTTGATTCTATAGCTGATGATGCCGAGGGTGTCTCGCAGCTACTAAAAATAGAGAGTTTTTGTATATTCTTTATATTTTGTATTATTATCAATTGTAATATATAGTTTTGAAGTTATTGACTTTTTAAACAAATAATTCATTAATAAATTTTTCTATTAATATTTTAATTTTTTTATACAATACTCATTATAGAATTGGAGACATGGGTTTGCGGCATTTTTCAGGTAAAATGCCTCATACCTAAGGATGAGTGTGGCGATTTTTTACCACTTGTGTCTTGTGAGAAAGTCATTTTATGAATATAAAAATCGTTTAAAATATTCATAATTAATATTTATTACAAATGTATAACAGGTAGAAAAATATCCAATCTCATGATTTTCCTGATTCTAAGGCAATACAAGTTGGTTGAATTTATGCTTGTGGTACTGGCACGCTCCTAGCTATTATTTGTATGAAAGCCATATTTCATGAGTAATTTTTTTACTACCTCCCTTTATTCTCTTAATTGAGGGTTGTTGTCACTTAAATAACGACACAAAAAACAATCAATTTCGCAGAATTATCGGAGCACAAACTGCAATATACGGAGGACCATGCCACGATGCTTAAAACGCTAATTTAGATATTCGGAGCTCGAATAATAAATGTGTATTCTTTTCTCAGACGAACTACCAAGACAAGGGTTAATTCTCGAGATCTCTTGTTATGTGAGCGTACACGTTCGCAAACGAGTGAAGTCTAACGTATAGTTTGAATGAAGGCAATTCTCGAGCATGTCTATTTATTTACGCATACGCCACCACAACAGTTGAAACCAATTACAGGTGTTAAGAATTATTGATAACAAATTATTATTACATATAACTTTAATTTAAATATAACAAATTCAAATTTACGAAACATACGATATGTCATTGGGAGGGTAGTGATATGAACACACACTGAAAAAAAGAAAAAAAACTCGCGAGGAGAAAAGAAGTGTGTTCATTGCACTCTTTTTCGGGAAACAGATCACCAGGCTATAATTTATTAAATCAAAGTTTACATATTTTTGCAATATTTTTTACTCAGCTGTTCTCCAATTTGGAGTAGTGATGCACCATTTGATAAACAGGGGAGGAAAGAAGGGCATTAGTTCTGGCGGCAGGTAAGGTGAAAGTGAAGGTGTTTCAGAGCCCAGGCCTTGGTACTTTCAGACAGATCTGACTAAGTATATCGGGAGAGTCAATGTTACCGTTCAGAAATTTATATAAGAATATAACTGTGTGGGTGGTACGTCTTGTTTTCAGATCGGCGATATTGGAACACGCTGTTGATTGTTTGGAAAGCCTCTATCCGGATAAACGCTGGTTAGCGTGTGTACTGCAGTTCTCATGAAACGGATATTCTAACCTAGACATTACAAAACATACTTATAGTAGGTGTAGTGTTTCGAGACTTGAGAATTTTTTGGAGTTTCTGATAACAAAACCTAACATTCTGTTGACAGAGGAAATAGTTTTCTCTATGTGTTTTGTAAGGGTGAGCTTCTGCTGAAAATAAACGCCCAAGTCTTTGGTAATTTCAAAAAAATTTATTTGCCTTTTATTTTCGAAAAACTTTTACGTGTTCGTTTACGCGATACTTTAAGACCCTCCATCGGTCGCGTCCCTTGGCCGAACGCAATAGGTAGGTAGATTTTATCTAACATTTAGAAACAAACACAAATCATTGGTTTTAACTTTTATTAGCATTGGAATAAACATTTTTTTCACTCATAAAGATTCGTCAATTACACTTGAACACTGAAAACATACGTATGTTGTAACCTGTGTATGTTCGATCGAATGTCAGAACGTTTAGTTAGTTGAGGTAACGCTAGACATTCAGCTAATTCCGTGATAAAAGCTCTCCTCCTCGTTTTGTTCACGTTACTGCTATGGATTATTTGAGCATTTATGGTAGCAATATTGAGTAACGAACAGAATACTGTAAAGGGCCAACGGTTGAAAACTCTTGTTACAGAATAATCACATTTCATGCTATCAACAACATCCACTCCGCCTTTGGTTAGATTATAAAACGTTATAATTTCAGGTTTATCTGCCCTATTAGATGGATCTATTACATCTTCGTCATGCAAAGTTGATAGCTTGAGAACGTTTTTATTTTTTTCGGAATATAAGAAAGCAGTATAGAATTATTGCCATTTCATTTTTTTCGATAGGCAAACATACTACTTTACTTCAATGAATTCAAGCGGAAGTTCCGGCCTATTTTTTTTATTGTACCAACCATAGTCAATTTATGATTCAATAACAAATCATTAGCAAGTGCAACGGAAGTGAAATAATTATCCATTGTCACATTTCTTCCGGATTTATCTATAGCGGATATCAGACGTTTTGCAACACTACTAACATCATTTGGTGATTGATATGGGCCGTTGGGTTGTTTATCAGCATATATATCCATATTATGGATGTAAAATGTTCGTGCGTTCACTGAACTGTATATTTTTATCCCATACTTTGCTGGATTATTGGGTATATATTGTCTAAAGCGACATTTTCCTCTAAATGCCTCCAGCATCTCGTCAATGGTAACATATTCGTCGACAGTATAATTTGCATAACATGATTTCACAATCGTTTCAAAAACAGGACGAATCGGAGATGGTTGTCGTACTTGGCATTGTTTTTTCTCTCATTGGCATCATCAAATCTTAGTGCTCTTATTAGTGTATGAAATCTTCTTTCCGACATAACAGCGGCGGAATATTCCGGTGCAGTACCATCTGTAATCCACATTTCAGAAGTATTCAAATGCTGTGCTTTTTTCACCCCAGCCATGTACAAAAGTCCTAAAAATGCATAGATTTCATCTACATCGGTAGGCGGGCAATCTCCATCGCGACCATATAATCTTCGCATGTTTTCTAATTTCTGGTTTGTAAACTTTGTTAAATCCTCTAAAACTTCTTCCGGAAAAAACAACTTCCAACATTTTACAGGAGACTTGGAAATTTCCCACCTTCACATTACATATTTGGTTAAATCTTATCAGTGGTTGGAGATCATCTTCCTAGATCTTCTACTGAAATCGTCAAGCGACGATGATGTTGGAGTGAATAGGTATCGGATCTCGACGGTCCCACTTGAGGATGCTTTTTTTCTTCAATTTAATAATCTGTCCATTATGCCACAAATTCCTTTTTTATGATTTCTCTCGGACAATAATTTCCCACCTTCACATTACTGAATAATAAAAATTATTCCTCTAAAACAATGTAAAATCCACAAACATGAAAGGTCGCGTCGTTAGATTTATTCTAACCAACTACAACAACGTGATCGGTCGCGTGTTAGTTAAAAACTAAATTATGAAAATATCACAGTAGTTTAGGACTCATCTTGACCTTGAATCACAGCTGCACGTTCCGAATATGCCCCTTAGAGCATTCTTGGAAGGAAATAAATTTTAATGCAGTGTAGTCACAAAAAAAGCCAAAATTTCTAAAATGTTAGATTTTTTCTAACAACGCGACCGATGGAGGATTAATTCATTGCCTGGACCTGGACCCTCCCCACCCCGTGACAAAAAATTCTACGTACGTGCTCGAAATTCTCAAATGACATTTCGAAAAAATTACTTTCTTTAAAACTCAAGTTAGAAAGAAATGGTTTTGTGGCAGGCAACCCACAAAATTCATCTGCAATAATAGATGCCGGACTAGGTACTTGCTTAGAAATCTTGTGACGCTAACAGATTTCCCTTGATAAAAAAGTGTCTTCATATTTCAAATAAATTGCCAGTTAGTTGTGGCATCCGCTGAACAAAGTTTTTCTTCGTTAAAGTGATTGAAAACTTGGCTTCGATCAACGATGGAACAGGAGCGGCTGGTTGGATTAGCTCCATTTCACGTTCATAGAGATGTACAAATAGATGATTCAAATGTTATTGACTGGTTTGCAAATGAAAAACACAGACTATATTTAATTTTGCATTTTTTTTTAACGAAAGAAATATTTGTTTTGTACCTACCTATAAGTATATGTATATATTTTTTTATTTTATGACATTTTCTTATTTTTGTTTGAATTTGAATAAAAAAAACTTGAGAGGTGTCAAGGGACACCCGGATGGAACGAAGTTCCTTTCGATTAATTACTGAAGGAATTGTAATAAAATTTTTTTTTTAAGTTATAATAATATTTTTTTATTATTAACAAATATAATGTAATATAAACTTAATCAGTAGGCTCAATTTTAGTACATACGCATTGATATTGTAATATTAAAATATTTATTTGCTTTTAAATTTATTAAAGTTATGACGCGTACACTTGCTAATCACACAATAATGGAGAGATTATAACGCGTATGACTTGGTTAGCACAAGTAAAGAGAAATACATAAGCATTCATTATTGTCTGTATAAAATCTCTACTTACCTAACTCCATCAGCAATATCCGGAACTTGTGCAGAAACACTGTCAGGATTCATTATTGTTATTATTTTTTATTATTTATTATGTACAAAAAACCTGTATACACTCAACAAAAATAATCGTCGCGACACCACACTGTTCAATGCAATATCCGGAACTTGTGCAGAAACACTGCAGGATTCATTATTGTTATTATTTTTTATTATTTATTATGTACAAAAAACCTGTATACACTCAACAAAAATAATCGTCGCGACACCACACTGTTCAAGCGAAATAGAAAGACGAAACGAAAATAACTGGCTTGCTTTCTATGAGAGAGAGAGAGAGAGAGAGAGAGACAGACAGAGAAACACACGCACGCCGCACGGCTATAGCGAAAAGTCTCGTTACAACTATTGGTCTTAATTTATTCCGTCTAGCCCTCTTTCGCAACGCGCGATAAGGAACTACGTTCCAAAAATATACTTGTTTTTTATACCTATAAATAGAGGTATATAACTTTTTTTGTCATTACAACTGCATGCAAAATTTCTTGATACGCCACTGCCTTAACTATCTTATACAAGCCATAAATGGCCACGTTTATACCGTGTCTTGGTATGCTGACAAATGATTATATTCCAACCAAATTCTGTTAGTCAGTGTGGTATAAACTGTGCACTTGGTCAAGTAACTAGCTTGGTTTGGTACCGAAATTTGTTGTGTACCAGACTATAATACCAAGTTGACTAAGATGATAAATTTTACCAACCGTGACTGTAAATTTTGGTTTGAAAGATTGCTAAGCGTTCTTCGTGGTTATCGCACTGGCTGAATGAACCGAATGGAAACAATAGCCATAAAAAAGAGAGCGAGAGAGAGTTAGTGAAAAATATGTTTTGAGTTGAGATTCCTAAACTTAGTTTCCGCATCGTTACCTCGGAAATTGTTTTATATATTTTTGTTAGCATTTTTTATATAAAATGAGTTGCTGTAGTTTAGAACCTCCTATAAAAAAGTTCAAAGGTATTGAAGAAACCATTGCGTTTCTCCAAATATTTTTGTACAAGAAAATTATATAAATTTTGGATGGCAGAAAATTCACCTAGACATTTACTAGAGCCTTGAAGAAGACTTGTTGAGTAGGGGCTTTACAAAAACTGCTGACATTGACAGATGACACAATTCCGAATTAGATAGCAGAGTTTCAAACCTTTCTCTTGGTTACATGACTAAATAAATACCAAACCAGAACCAAGTTGGTTAATTAATCATTTGACAAAACACGATGTAAATAAACGATTACTAAAACATTTGGTTTGAATTTGGTCACATACACTTGGTAAGGTTACCAAATTCACATACGGTATAAACGTGGCCAATAGGTTTTTAACCCTTACCCATCTATAAAATATGATGAGAAATCCCAAATTTGGCCTCACTATAACAAAATATTAATATTTGCACCCTTCCTTATTGTTTCACACAATCACGAATAAACTAAGATATTAAAATTCCTTATGGGCATTTGAAATTTTAACATGCATTTGCATTTTCGATGGAAAGGTTCGTAAGCTCCGCCCATCGTATCTGACGTCACGACTTAGGCAGTCTATTGCAGTTTTCAGAAATCAGGGAGAAATTTGTTTTTTTTCGCTATTTTCTTTTTTTGGTGAAAGATATCGAAATATGTTAGAAATAAAACTTGTAGAGCGTGTCCAGACCTACAAATTCATATTTCATTTCCGACAAAAATTACGACCTCTAGCGCGCCACAAAGTCAGTAAAACTGTGCCCGGTTTTCATTTAGCCGCTCCCTCGGTTGTATCCACACGTCAAAATGGATGGAAAATGGTTCAGGGAATTATTGCAATACAAAAAAAATTCATAAACCAGCCAAATTATAAATCAAATACATGAAATTTATTGATGAAATAATTTTTATGCAGCAAAAATAATGATTACAGGTGGTAATTTTTTTCACACGTTTTTCGTCGTTCGGATGGTCCTGGCTGTTCAAATTCCTCCTCGGTAGACTCTTCGAGTCGTGAAACCTCTTCAATCGCAGGAAATGATGTTGTGACGGTCGAAAAATTGTAATCATCGTCGTGATCGTCGTTGAATAAAATCTCGACTCTGGCGACATTGTCACATGTCTGTCCATTACAGTGCAGGCAAATAACAGAGCAATGGATTTCTGCTTTCCTGCAGCCACAAGCAGCTCCACACTTTCCTTTGCATTTGCACGAAATGAGTTTTAAAAGTTCAGGTGGAGCGGGTGCGGCTGTGGTGCAAATTGGTTCGAGCCCGTAATTTGTTTGTCGCCAACCCCATTCCTGAGGATCTTTGAAAATTCCGAGCCATGTTTGTACTTGTAGATATGTCCGGAAAACGTGTTGGCGGACTGCAGTTTCCGTTGGTGGGAGCAGTGAAAGATTATTCGTCTTGTTTGTCGTCATTGATTTTGCGAAGCGATGGAATCGCACAATATCCATCGTCGTGTCCTCTTTACGACCACCATAAAGAGCGATAAGGAACAGCTTTCCCGCGCAAGCTAGCATCTCCGGATCGACCTTTTCTTGCTTGAATAATTCTACCGATGACCGGAGGTTCGGATTCTTCTCGAGGGTGCTGATGAACTTCGACTTTCCAATGTTATAAAAAGATGACGTGGTGTCACAACCGCTGAAAGCATGGATGAAAAGAATGTTCTCAAGAACAGACTTATCATGCTTGAAACAATTTGGAGAGTACACTTTTGCCGGTGTTTTGCCTTTAGCTGGTTTGTGAAACAAAATATTTTTTTTGTCCATTGCAAGTCCGCAAATTAAGACCAAAAGATCGATATCTTCGCCAACGAAAGAGCAACAAAAAAGTATTCCATAAAAATTTTCGTATCTTAACGGGGAACCGAGTTATGATGAAAAAACTGAACTTAAAGGGTTTTTTCAAGATGGCGGAAATTGCAAAAGGTTATTTTGGTCGACAATTTGAACTTAAGCTTTTCTAGCCATCCCCCACGTAATATCCAAAATTTGGTTTTCTCGGTTCATTTTCATTTTTAAGCCGATTTTTCCGACGTAATGACTGGACTATTCCCGGTCCAAGGCAGCAAATAATAACAACTCGCGTGGCTGTAAGGTCATAGGACGGATTTATTATATTATATAGTAAATTTTTTTAGGCTGGGTCTTTTATTTCCAAAATCCCTAACATTATTGTCGGTCACATGATTCATTGTGTTGCAAACATTGTACCTAATAAAAAGTACAAAATTCAAATTATAAGTGAGGTAGTAAATAAGGGCGTCCGACAACGGAATTTCCTGAAAGAAATTTTCGGACAAGCTTCCTACTCGATTTTAAAGATTTTTATGAAACAATAGTGAAAAAATCAGCTGTGAGAGGCTGAATTTTATGACTAATAACTTTTCCATGTTAGGGGTGTCCAACGCGTCAAATGACCGAATATATTTTTCCAAAAGAATGTTTTTCGTTTTTTTTCATAAAAAACCCTGCGACTAAAAGAATAGACTATATTTAGGTGGTCAATATTTTTCTCGCATCAAATCAATGAGATTAAAGGGATCCCAAAAAAAAACGTCCCGTACCGAGAATTTTCTTGTCTAAGAAGTTGTCCGACAGGACATAAAGAACACGTATACAAAGTCTCAACGCTGAGGTAGGTATTCACAAATTTCTTTATGCCTGAGTCCAATGACTATAATTACCTCATTCGCTCCTACATTTATATACAATATAACATCCTGCTTTTTAATCACATAAATATTTATAATATGGTCAAGCATTTTCACCAAAACTGATAAATATTAATGATTGCTAATGGTGATAGTTCTCTTTATGGATTACTCCCTCCAAGCTGTTAATATATATTTACCACTATGCTTTGTAGTGGCGAATGTCATCCCCACTTTCATACAAGCAACCTTAGGAAAATGCTCATATGAAAGTTAAAGCCTCATAAATATGTTGATATTGCAGGAGTATTATTGATGAGCCCAAAGTTCTAACAATTATTTCTAGAGGGATGAGTCGAGTTATTGATATGTTTCAGGAAATTTTATTAGTTGTGGAATCATCTGCGACTCAAAGATAAACTTTAGTCACTATCTTCCATAGTTCAAGGTAACCTCTTGGGAGGTAATCATGTTGAAAAGGGAAACATTCTCAATTGAAAATGTTCAATCAATTTGTCTATCCAGATAAATTTTGCAGGCACTACTTTCTACTACATGATTAGTCCAACATAGTGACTTCCAATCAACTATATGAAATTTCTTTGTTTTAAAACCACTTGCAGTAATGATAATAATAACTTTATTAAGCCACAAAAATATCACAAAGACGTAGGATGAAACACATTATTTGAATAGACTGGTTATAGAGACATAATAAAGATCCTCCATATATTTATCCGCATAAAAAAAGAAACATTGTTCTTACATATTTTTATTATAATATTCACTGAATACATGTATTTTTCCTCAGTTTTATATTTTAATAGGAAAAATGAAATTTCTTATAAAAATGAAAAATTACAGCCTGGTTGCTTCTGAACTTGTAGAAACATTTTTTGGATATTCACTTCTTGAGTTACGCCTTGCACTATAATAGCCGAAATTTGGATCAGTGGGGCTGATAACACTCTGTTTCGGACTTTGAAAAAATCTGCTTTCAGAGGTATTTGGGCCTGGCGAAACTGCTTCTAAGCATTCACAGGAAATACTCGATTCTGATAACCCTTCAGAGGAGTATTTCGCAACCGAGAGAAGACTTTCAGTCGATTTAGTTGGTTGAAAATACCTGTAAAGTGAAATACATTACATTTCAAGAATGTTTTTACTCTGAAAAGTTTGGAATAATAATCAATTCAAAACTGTGTTACACCATTCCATATATTAGTGATTTTTTCCAAAACATTTCAAAGGGCGAATAATATCATTGTAGTCATCAATGTAGAAGTAATTTGTTTTCACGATATATTTCTTGAATGACTCACTGTGTACCTTAATTGAAATTGTTGTTGTGAAAACTAGTACTATATCAGATTCAGAAGCGGTTGTTTAAAAAACTGTTATGCTAGATGCGTGAACGCAAACTGCGTCTTACATTGAAAAATGTTTTAAAAATTGAATGGTTCAAAGAAAAACTGAAATAAAAAAGTCATTAAATGGCCTAAAACGTTCAATATTCACAATATCAGCTTCTACTGGAAGAAACACAAAACTTGAGAGTTTTCGGCGCTTGTTACCGTCACAGATCCTTGAAATCTTCAAAGTGATAAATATGAAAACCTGTTGTTTGGATATAGTCCAATCCCTCTGAAGGTGTGATTCTCTTCTATGGGTTATTTGTGAACCCTTCTGTTCATTCTCCAACCCCATGGTATAGTTATTCTAATCCCAATTGGAAAGGCAATAAAAATTAGAGCACTACGAGGAGTGTTCATATGCAGTGCCCGGCAAATGGGAAATGTATATACCACCAGTGTTTTTACATTCAAAGCGTTCCTGGTACAATCATAAAAAAGTTCTGGCGTGTGTATCTAGTTGCCCAGATTATTAGTAAAGGCGCTATCAAATATATTTGAGTAATAAAAGCTCGGCTAGCTGGATTGGACACATGTTATCTGAAGCCGCATGATTTAACGAGTTCACAATATTCCTTAATCAGTGCCGTGTGTTGATAAGGTTAGGAATTATCCATTGGGAATAATTTTAAAAATATGTCTTTCTGGAGACCTTTCGAAACAAATAATGAAATTCAGTTAAGATAACATGTGTCTACTTTACATGGGGCCATCAATTGCTATGATTGTAAGAATAAGTAACTGAAAAAATACTACTGAAAAATAAAATACCGACGCCTATGTCAAGGCGGCATCTGCAAAGAGAATTCCTTCCCGAAACTTTTAATGTCGGTCCAATTGGGATTAGAAATACTATATCAATAACATTATAATTACCCAAGGCTAAACACCGTTCACTGTTTCCACCCGGCTCCCGTGATCTTAACTCGTACAAGTTTTCATTATCTTCTGAGGGTTAGTCAAACAACTAAGAAAGCGGTTAAAAACAAAATAACAAACAATATATTTCTATTAACTGTTTGACGTTTTTACATTCTGGAGTAAAGAATAATAAATGTTGATATCTATGACATAAATTTAGTAACTAACTACTAGCGAAACATAAAGAAACTTTTTATGCGTACGTGATATTCACCTTCGTTGGGTATGTGGTGTATAGAGCGGTTGTCCAGGACAGCTACCACCAGTCTGCTTGTCCACTCTGATATATTGTGTCCCTTGTGCTTTAGTATGAGGCCGATTACTCTTCTGAGTGCATTTCGATGATGTATCTAGGTATCCGTATCCAAAGCCATAACCACCGAAGGCCTTCGTTGTCAAATTGTCCCAAGACTTTGGTTTATTAACCTGATGGATAATAAAATTATAATAATATTCAACTGTGATATGTGAAGGGGAATCCAATTGGTCTGGAAAAACTTTTTCATTGAACTTTTCATGACTTTTCAACTAGGCAGAAAGATTAATTATATAATTGAGGTTGCGACGTCATAATATTCGGCGACGCTTATGTTATTCCAATGAAGAATGTCACTGGGTCTGTTAAATGACTTGAAACTTGAAACACATAGCTGCCTGCATGCGAAAACGGGCGAGGGCGGAGTTGAGACAGGAGAACGTACAGTACACCCCAAAAACATCTAAGAAGAGAAGCTTTCATGGCACTTTTATACATTTATTTTCAATTGGGTTATCCAGACTGTGAGAGAATAGTGATCTGCGAGCGAGAGATAAGAGCTTTGATTTTAGTCAAAATATCAGTTAGCTTTTCGAGGTTGAGGGGGGGGGGTGCCCCCGTGCCCCCCCTCTGGGTGCGCCAATGCGTATGTTAATTTGATCGTTTGCATGATGCGGGTGGTCGTACGTAAGGGTTGAAAATTAATCGAGCGCGTCAGATTTTCTAAGGGGGTGTTAAGTGAACCTAAAAAAAAGCTCTCATTCAATAATCTGACAATTTCGATGTGACGCAAACTCGCGGCCATCATTATAATGTACAAAAAAAAATCGCCATTTTGAAATACTCAAGCGCGTCAGATTAAGATATATATGGTTCATCTTTATGTCCTAGACGTGCTGTCTCATAATCTGACGATTATCTAGAGGGATTCGTCTAATCTGACAAAAAAAAATATTTTTTTTAAAATAAAAAGTGTATGTTTTTTAAGTAGAATACTTGTATTTAAAAGAAAATAATTTCAAAAAAATGCTCAAAAAAATTTAATTTTTTATAATTGATTGATTAATTAATCATCATCTCCATCAGTAGAATCATCTTCCTCTTCTGGCTCGATTTCATCCTCAGATTGCGTATCTGTAACAAAAAATCATTAAAATATTTAACAATATTTTTTTTTATGAATAACGTGTTTTTTTAATTATTGGAGAAAAGATATACTTGATTCTGGAGTATCCTCAATAATATCAGGTGTTATGACTACATCTTCATACGCTTTCGGCAATTGGTCACCTGCAAACCAGATAATTTTGAACTTTCCGTCGACAACTTTCCATCCATAGTCCGTTGGTAATAGATCAATAATTTTTGCATTATGGGCATTACTACTCCACAAGCATACAATGAATCTTGTGCGTAACACTTGCTGGAGTAACTCCGATTGACAGGGTGGCAAGTTGCACGCATCGTAATTCCGGACAATCAAGGAGAAGGGTTGTGATTTGTCTTTTACCTTGTACGTCTTATTGAAGATGACAATCCTGACTTGATTGACATCGTCTAACTTTTTCAACCCATACAAGTGCCAAGTAAAAGACTGAATGATGTTAAAAGAATCCTGCACATTATGCTCCTTTGATCCCAAATCCAGAAATGCTTCTTGGAAAATTTCTGAATTCATCAGAAATCGCAGAGGTTTTTTTCCCTCGTCGGTACAATGCTGGGTTGAAATCGCAACCAGTGAACGCATGCAAAGCTGGAAGCGCTTTCGAAATTTTTGGGCCTAATTTTTTGTAGAGAGCGGATAGGTACGTCGATGTATCGGCGTGCATTGCCAACTCCAAGATCCATCCAAACTTCTACTCTTGCTTGCAGGTGTTCCATATTGCTGTAAATAATTTATAGCACTGTGCGTGATATACTTCATTTAATGAAGATTCTATCGACAGTTCAAGATTATCGTATGTTGGTAGGGATTTTCGGAGTACCGGTTTGCTCCGACGATATTCTAGAATATTTATACATTTTTTTAATGTTTCTAATGCAAATTTAATTGTTTTTTGCAAAGTCGTTTCACCACAAAATACACACTCCATATTAATATCACTCATAGTAAATATTTATAAACTTTAATTTACATAACTTATATTAAAATAACAAAATAAGCCAAAACGTTGGAAACACGTTGTAAATAATATCATGCCACGAACGAGTCTCTGTGATCAGCTGTGATGGCGTCATAGACAAATTAAAAATAAAGAGACTGTTTGAAACATTGGCGATCTTGACCACCAAGTTTTTGGTACGGCCAGTCGCGCATGGAGGCGCTGCTCGCAATCCACAGACGACTGATGACATGATAATTTTCCAATTTCGACATTTGTCAGAAAATGACAAACTACGTAATAATTTCAGAATAATTCTACTGTTGTCATCGAAAAATTAATCATAGAAAGTATACCATGGACTTGAATTATGAACCCAACGTCGAAAATGGAATGTTTTGTTATTCGAGTTGACGCGCAATTCCTCGAAATATTCTTTCACAAGGTAAAATATAAGCTGCTTTTCACAAACTGATACTTATTTCCATCCATCAGTTGCAGAAATTTTTTCACAAACTGGTACTTATTTCCATCCATCAGTTTCCATTTCCTATCACCATTTGAGGAAGTACGAAGTACATGGTCTCCTTAGTGCTAATAAATTAACAAAATTATTGAAGGTTTGTTGTAAATGTGATTTGTTTTTATTTTGGTTGATTTGATGATAAGCGACTGAAGAATATTTTTAATTTTGTTGTTTTTCGGAGTTTAATTATTTTTTGTCTGTAGTTGTACCTTGTCCTAGATACAATAAAATGTGTTTTTATAGTGTTCAACTTATTATTCTTGTTTTATAAGATCTTTAATTTTGTTCTTGATATCATGAAATGAAGATTTACTTTGAAACTTTATTTTAACCACGAACGAACTAACAGATTCTACGAATCGATTACTGTATATATTTTATTAGTGATCGATTTGCCATTCCTGTATTTCATACGATACAACCATTCATATGGAATACAAGAATGGCAAATCGATCACTTATAAAATATATACCATATCAATATAAAAGTAACACATTTGAAAAACCCGCCTTATCTGAATCGGTTTCACCAACTGTACTTAGTTCGGCCAGTTGCGAGATATGTCGCCACTGTCTAAACGTGGTGCCAACTTTTACTGCAGTTTTGACAACTCTCTTTATTTTTAGTTTCTCTATGGATGGCGTCATGGCAACAGAAACCAGAGTGGGGACGGAATGAGAGAGTAATAGATAGAGAAAGATTGAGAGAGGAATAGAAACGCGGAGAGGGGAATATAGGCATCACGCAGCTGCACGCATTACACTTTATCGACAAATTTTCATTACTTTGGCTTGTGGAAATCGTCAGATTATATATTTTTCGTAATCCTTGAATTATTTCCTTCAAAATAAAGAAAAATTTAGCCACGCTAGAGAATGTCGAGATGACGTTTTTTTTACAACTTTGTAGCCCTTCCCTTTCTTTACGTCACTCTCAAATTGTCAGATTAGTGGAATATACACTTTTTAGCATGTAATTAACTCAACCTACATTAATCTGACGCGCTCGAGAATTTCTGATGATAATTTTTTTTTACTGATCTGATCCTTTATCCTTGACGGGCCTTATATATGGGGCTCATATTTGGTGGAGGTACTTAACCGGGTACAAGGTATATTAATCTGCCGCGCTTTAGTAAATCCCGAAATCCCCGCTTGGGATCCCCTATTATAAGACTGCATTAGGGATCCCATAGCATTCCCAACATTTTGATTCTGATCTAGGTAGGTATAAATATATTGAAGTGATTATGTTCTAAGAAAATGAGGATCTGATAAACATTTGAGTGAAGCACAAAATAAATATAAAGAGCGTCAAAATGTTAATTATAATAGGGAGGAGAAATTAATCATATAAACAAAAACCTTCACTATATGATTTCAACTTTAAATGGGTTTACAAAACAACTACACGTGTTTCGCTATACAATAGCTCCTTCAGGTGCGAGGTTGAACTGAGAACGCATATGGTGAAGTATTTTGAGAAGTTTCAAGTATCGGCCGCATCAATTCGAAATGTGTATCGAGTATTTTGCTTTATTCGTCATAATTACAATGAAAATAATTACCTCTCGAATTATTACTTAAATAACCATTAAGCACCTCAAAAAGAAATAAAAAATTAAAAAATATATTTCTATATTTTTTATTCTTATGGAAATTGAAAGATATTGAAAAGCATATATTGATTATGAGAAAATATCAATGCTGTAGAATAACTACCCAATCAGCACACCTTAACCATAACCTATCATGATCCCAAATATCTCGAAAATGAATAATCCCATTGGGAAATCCGTAGGTTATCCTTATCTGGATCCGAATGTTTTATATGTCCAATGAGTTTCCAGATATTATACATTCTATGGATGACCAGAAGTTTATCCTATGGATATCTGATAGGGATAACATTGTCTCGAACACAGCTCCAAAATTGATACCCTTGGATCGACCAATATCACGTTAAGTTATTATTATGGTTATTTCCTGAGTGTATTCACCAGTGCCTTATTACTCTTATTTGTCAATGTTATAATTTTCTTGAGATACTAAAGAAAATAAAAATTATTGTGTTCGAATTTTATTGAAATAATACACGAAAAAATAAAACATGTGGTTATCCAATAGCCGAGTCCGTGAACTGTCGAGCGATGTGCGTTGTGTTCTTCCATCTTGTTATTTTGTTATTGTGTCTACTTCACGTATTCACGATTTACGGTGCACATGTCCGAGAAGAGAACGCAGAAAAAACGAACGCTAAACGATTGAATATACATATATATATATATATATATATATATATATATATACATATATATATATATATATATATATATATATATATATATATATATATATATATATATATATATATATATATATATATATATATATATATATATATATGTATATATGTATGTATTAGGTAGATATACGAATATTGAATTGCTGAGAAAGTTGAGTTTTCATGAAGCTTGAAGTAAAAAGTGTAAATAAAGTACAGTTCCACCAAAACCATCAACAATACAAAAGCTGAGTGCTTATTTGAAGGTTATTTGTATTAATAGAAAATGTTTGTGGCATTCAGACGAGAAAATGAAAACTAGAACTGAAAAATAAGGTTCGGTTCGGTTTTCTCGTCTGAATACCACAAACATTTTCTATTGATATTTAATTACAGACGCTATCCACCACTCAGTTATTTGTATTGTCTCCTCCACATTTACTGATGAATGTTTTTACCCATCATGAAGGAGCATCTCATTTCTCAATATTTATGGGTTAACTTCTATGTATATATACCATTCGTTCCAATTCTTATAACAATTAAATGATCAAAGGTTTCACTTTGCACTCTGGTCCATTTGAAGAGGTAGTATTTCTGAGGATCTTGTTTTGAAAATTAAAATTAATTAGTTTTATGATAAATAATTTTGTTGGCATATATTCAATCATATCTTACACATGTTATTGAAAAAAAGTGGATTTTTTGTATATAGTATTGTAACATATCAAAGTCATATTCACTATTAGATGTACTTGAATCTTTCAGATGCTGTTTGAAAAACCACTGCTGAAAAATTCAACTGAAAAATGCATAGAATTTGCTATGAAGAACTGGTTGCGCCATGCAATAGACAGAATAAATAAGGGAAACATACAATTACGAGGAGGAACAGTTTATCAAATTTGGGATTGTGCTTATTTTAATAATTGAATAGAGGTTTTCATCATGCCCTGTTTTATTTAAGATACACAAATTTGATATTGTGATAATTGACTTTTATATTTTATCTATAAAAATACGGAAAAACATTCAGATTGGGAAAAACATTTTAGTGTGGTTAATTAATATTTAATCAACACTTTTGCTATCTCCCATATGAAAATTATAACAATTCATTTCCTTTTTTGTTTTTGATCTTATCAGTTTTTCTTCTGATTCCTAATGTCATAGCATCATAATTCATAATACTGAGATGGATATTTGAGGCCGCCACATACAGTATCGGAAACAATTTATCTGGGGTATAGACAGAAATCTACACGAGCAACAAGGAACGAAATTATATGATAATACCACATAAACAAGAGAGACGCACTGCTGTGCGCCCCTCCTGTTACCCCACCCGACGCATTAACTGACCACGTGGCAATGTGACACAGCGCACGGCGAGACTCATTCTTGCCGAGCCGTGGTTGCGAAAACAAAAGACCGTGACAATTATTACCTTTTCAAACATGCCGCCTATTTACACAACCGCAGAGAAAGTACAGATCGTTGAGTGGCACTTCGGGGGTAATTCTGTACAAGATACTAGAAATCTTTTCATAGTGGCTTTTGCAGATAGACCTGTACCTACGGAAGCGACTGTCCTTTCAATTATTAATAAATTTCAGAATTTTGGGTGTGTGGCAGCACATTGCAAAAAATGTCCCACAAATCCACCACCGCATCCTAGACAAATACCCGAGGAACGGGAAATAAGAGAAACACAAGTGTGTGCATTGGCAGAAACGACACCTTGTTCGAGTAGACAGATCGCTGACGAAGTGAATTTGAATGAAAGAACTGTAAGGAATATTTTGAAGAGAAACTGTTATAATTGTTTCAAAGTCAAGACCACACAAGAACTTTTGCCTGGAGAGGAGACCATTTCAGACGAATGGAGTATTGTGAAACGATGGTCGGAAAATGCAATGGGGCATTTCGTGTAAATGATGACTTTCTAAAAAAGGTGTTACTTACCGATGAATCGTCCTTCTCAATTCATCGAAAACACAACCCATCCGTAGTACGTTATTGGTCTCGTAAAAATAAACATTTAAATATTGCTGTGAGGACACAGTACCCAAGCAAATGAAATGTGTGGACGGGACTTCTAGGCGATGACGTCATAGGCCCATTTTTTATTTAAGGGAATTTAAATGCAGCAAAATATTTGCAACTTTTGCAAAATCAAATTATTCCTGCTGTTCGCGCTCTTTCGATTTACTTCAACGACGTGTGGTTTCAACAAGATGGTTGTCCTGCCCACAATGCAGGCACGGTGGTTACATTTTTGAATCAATTATTTCCCGATCGGTTTAGTTGTACGCGAGGTACAATCAACTGGCCACCTCGATCACTAGATGTAGCTCCTCTCGATTTTTATTTCTGGAGCATGCTAAAATCGGAGGTATATCGGCATGAGTTCGAACCTGCCACCAATTTAGATGAACTGAGGGCAAAAATTATTCAGTTGTGTGCTCAGGTAACACACCAGTTACCCTTGCGGCTACCAGAACATAATTGTACAATAGATTCGGCTATTGTTTGGCCCAAAATGGTGGTTTGTTCGAACATTTAATAAAATAATTCCGTACACAAAATATTTAATTTGGTTTGTCTTTTCTTGTAAATATTTGTTTTCTCTCCATTCAAGAAAGAATTGTTTTTCTGTTGGAAATAAGTTTTTTGTTTTTATTGTCTTACAGAAATATCGTTTGCTTGTTTTCGCGGCCAACACGGCACCAAAGATATTTTGATCTACCTGTCGTCCGACAGATTAAATTGAATCAATGATTTAGTTTAATTTGTTCAAATTATCTGATGTGAAATTATTGTCAATAATTCTTTTTCATTGTAGCGCACACATTCTCCCGACTGCTACTGCTACTGACGTCCTGAGATGACCGCCCTGATTCTCCTATCTCTATGTCGTGACGAGGATATCCCTTCCTCGAGCGAGTCGAGGAGAAATTGTAATGCTCTCTCAACATATAGCAAGCTATTCTTTACGCTCTCATGAAACCACCATACCCAAGATAAATACTTTCCGATACTGTATATTATAGCATTTAATTCATTTTTAGGTAAAAATGCATGAGTACCCCATCAGAAATGAATCCTATGATTGAGATTTTGGAGTTGAGTAGTTATGAGTATACTGATTGAAAATTGTAATGGACGTTATGTATTCAATATTCTGGATGATATGTTCAGAACGAGGGATCTATATAAGGTTAATGAAAATGTGATCGTATCAGGATTACCCTAGGTTGTCCCGTGGTTGAAAGACATTGTGCCATTCATTTATCGATAGCATAACCATAGCTCTACTTTTGGATATCCTGATGTTATCCCAAGGTTGTTTAACTGTTTGTCTTGTGATATCCTGGGGATCAAGGAAATTGTGCCATCTGGATTGGTTATTGGGGGTATGAAGCAAAGTGAAGATGTGAGGGGCATACCAAAGTCTTCACGCCGGGGATGCTCCTTATGGGAATAATATTTAGGGTATTAATAATTCGTTTTATCTTACTAACCTGGCCGTACTGAACATATATGGTATCGTGCTGCTGAGGTTGTTGTACTTGTTGCGAGTATCTTTGGTGGTCGTGCTTATTGGACTTAACACTTAACTGTCTAGAAGTATCACAGGAACCGTCCCAGTACAGGGTGTCGGTGCTTAAGGAAGTTGTGT
Organism: Gonioctena quinquepunctata; assembly: GCA_018342105.1. Lineage (NCBI taxonomy): Eukaryota > Metazoa > Arthropoda > Insecta > Coleoptera > Chrysomelidae > Gonioctena > Gonioctena quinquepunctata. Next base: position 216,807 of record JAFIRS010001598.1, read on the forward strand.
AGCTATTAGCTGAACTTTCGGCTGCAGTCGTTGGTACCACATTGCTGAGTTCGCTCGAAGTACAAGAATGTAAGCTACACTGACTCACTAGGCCGCTCCGATATGAAAATACCTACAAGAAATATCGAAAATTGGTAAAAAAAGATATTTGTTACATCAGCTAAATGTTCGGCCTTTTAGAGTGAAAAGTTATGGGAGTGCTAATGGGTGCATACAAACAACAAACAAGGAATAACAACCACAATCACCAAAATATTCATGTAGTCTAAATGGGCTTAGAAAATAAATTATTATAAGAGAACAGGTGAAAGAAAAGGAACGAAATACAAGAGGCTGGATGAAGAAGGATCTAAATAGTCCACTTGACACCATCTCGAAGCTGAAACATATAACATTTCTATATTTATCGATAGAAAATGAAATAAAAGCCTGCGTGTGACGGGCCATAGAGGCATATTGGACAACGAAAAAGAGATAAACTGGCAAGCCAATAATTTGAAATGGAATTTATATGTGCAGAAGCAGTATTTGACATCATGATAACATGATGCGGAGATCTGATAAACAAGTGATAAAAGAAATGAACCCACCACCCAATCGAGTGGGAACACCCCCTGGAATATATTTATTGACTACATTCGGAGAACAATCATTTCCAGAATGTGTTAAGGAATTGCAGAAGAACTTATGGCAATCGATCACCTTAGTTTTTGCAAGCAAATATACAAATCCTGACAATTAAAGATATTATCGTGAAATTGTACCCACCTTCTTGGAGCAGAAAAATTCTTGGGATTAGCCGTTTGTGATGACTGGGAATGTGGCCGAGATCTAGTTTGTTGATGATCAGTCTGAGTTTCCTCAGTCTTCGAATCTCTTCTTCTGTGGTCCTTGTGGCTCCGAGATCTTCTTCTATTGGAAGAAGGAACGCATCTAGAACGAAAAGCAGTTGTGAGTAGTGGTGAGTATTAAGGTGGAACCTTCCAAACATTATGATTTCATTTTCGAATTTGGAGTTATACTTTTGGTAAAAAGTTTGCTCTAGTTTGTTAGGCCGGCACCTGGAAATTACTTATTTGGTATTTGGAAGACATTAATAAACTCAGTTATCAAGAATATAAACATGTCGTTAATTTTTTTATTTTCCAATTGGAAATGACCTATTGGCTATCCGACATAATCCGACAAGATTTTGATTACCCGAAATTGATCCAACATCTTGAATTATTTTCCCAATATTGCGTAGAATTGGATTACCACCAAATATTGAATTAATACATCTTTTATGTGAAATAAGAAGCGCTGTCCAGAGGTGAACAATATGATTGCGGTCCACCATAAAATTTGAAGTTTTTATGGCGATTCAGTCAATCGCGATGTTTACCTCTGGCCTGTTTGATTTAGATAGAATATATTCATTCATAACGATGCCTTATCAAAGAAAACATGTCACTTTCAGATACAAATTTGGAATATGTTTTTTTCCACGAATTTTCCACACTCTCTGTTCCATTTTGCTGACCTCAAAATTGAGGCTATTTCATACAAAATGAGCTAACAAATAGTTTTTTATACTGCTGAAAAGATTTTCTTCACAATTTCAATAGAAATGTTCTTTAATAATATATAAAAACAAATCCATAACTCATATTACCGCAAAAATCTAATAAAAAAACCTCAAACAGGTTTTTTTAATTTTCTTAAAAAATTCTGATGAGTGGTTTTTTATATGACGGAATATTTCATGAAAGTGTCTAAAGAAAAAAAACAGTTAAAACGTGTTGCTATTTCTGAATGCGAAACTCCCATGAGTTATACACCATACAGTTTTTTGGTTAATAACATATTTCCCTTTTTGTTGAATATTACACTTTTCGAGATTTTTTCAGGTACATTTTGGGGGCTATGGAGATAGGTTTATAATTTTTTCCTTAACCCATAGAGTGGTCATTTCTGTTTTCTATATAGTTAGTCATACATTTCATGATTTGATATTCTACACGCCATGGTCAAAAAGTCCTTTTTTTGTACCCCTCCCCAAAATGCTAACTTTGGAATCTGAAAAGAATCCGCAAAATGTCATTTAGCGGACTAGTTCTCAAAGTCATCATGACAACACTTTCGCGAACTCAAATTTGTTTATTCAGAAAATTTGAAATTAATTTCCGAAAGATCTTCCAGGATACATAATAAACTGAATTGAATTAATTGAAATTTTGAAATACGCCTTTGGAACACTTAATTCAGGAAAAACAAACGCAAATATTTGACAATCGCGACGTTAATAACCACCGCTTTCTACATTTTTGCACATCCTCCAAATATTATAGAGCATATAAATATGGAAATGTAAAATGTATGTGAGAGCCTGTGTCTGTCCCACTGCACATGCACCCGAATCAATGTAAATTTGGAATATGTTTTTTCCACGAATTTTTTAGACTCTGTTCCATTTTTCGAATTTCAAAATTGAGGCTTATTCATACAAAAAGAGTTGAAAAATAGTTTTTCAAATTGCTGCAAAGATTTTCTGCAAAATTTCCATGGAAGGTGTTCTTCAATAATATTTAAAAAATCCATGACTCATATTCCCGAAAAAATATCCATTAAAAAAACCTCAAGATAGTTTTTTATTCCTTTAAAAAATTTCTGATAAGTAGTATTTTATATGATGAAGTGTAGATAGAAAAAAAAATTGTGAAAACGGATAGAATATATGTGCGGCGTTTATTTGAAAAGCTTATACGAAAAATAATCCTGATTCGTCCGCTAATGCCTTATTTTACATACTTCTTATACAATCTACTATCTTGAGGACTTTGGTCAGTCCTATAATTTTGTCAGAATGCTGAACCTTATTATGTAGCCTCCTTCAAAGTTAACGTAGTGATTTAATAATGACAACAATACTTTGATTGCATTAATTCATTTCATATTCATACGGCAAACGTTCGAATACAAAATATGAATAATGATTATAATAATTCTACTCATTCGCATTCATAAAATTTGACCATATCCCAGATCATATCATTGAAATAAATTTTTTAAATATCATTCATTTATTATGATTGAACATGTTTTGAGCATATCTGTTGATTATAAAAAAGGGGTGGCTGTGCTAACTTGATATCAAGTTAGCACCCACTACAATAAATTGACAAACGTGAGTCGAATATCAAATAGATTTTTTTGAAAAACTTCGTCGAATGATTGTCGAAACACATTCAACATGGTAAACATACACTAAAATACACTTTATAGAACATATAAGCATTTTTATGATATTTCAGCAATGCTCACTGTGTATCAGTTGAAGATTTTTTCTTACAGCCAAAAACTCACCTCACAATTGTTGAATAACCAAAACATAATTGTCATGCAAATTTTTAATTCACTGAAGCAAAAAAAAACGGTTGAGGGATAATTTGCCTTGTATTTCATTTTTTTTTATAATTGTCGTGCAGTTTTTGAATGAAAAAAACAAAAACAATATTCAACCGATATATTTCAAAAAAGGGAATGTCCAATTAATTCATCGTTCTAATTTTTTTGCTGGGAATTCAAAACTGCACGACAATTATGTTTTGACAATTGTTAAGTGGATTTTTGGACTTAATGGATGAGGGTGTATTCCAAAAAAGGGAATTTCCAATTTCGTTTAATTTTTTTTTTTTTGGAAATTAAAATTTTACAATTATGTTTTGGTAATTCGAACATTGTTGAGTGAGTATTAAGCTAGAGAAAACAATATTCGACTGAGATACAGGATGTATTTGAAAAACAGGAATTTCTAATTAATTCATCGTTCTGAACCTTCTTTTGTTTCAGGAAATTCAAAATTTGTCAATAATAAGGTTTTGGTTATTCGACAATTGTATGAATTTTTGGTTTTAAAACAAATTGTTCAAGTGATTTACAATGGTATTTATTTTTTGTATTCAGGACAAATTCACGATAATTATTCGACAAATATTGGGCAAGTTTTTTAATCGATTTTCGAGCAAATGGCCTGGCTAACTTTATAGGAGTAGAAGTATTTCCTGTTCCTGATCAATAGGCAGGAACACATTTAGTTTCAAAAACGTTATTATTGAAGCTTCATAGGTGGAGTAACAATGTATGAAATTGGTTTCACTAGAACTCAAATGAAAAGTCGTTTATACTAGAAGATTTACAAATTTCTATTTTGCCAATGCACTTGGGATTGAGATTGTCGAGGAAAATAGTATCTTCTTCGTCTTAGAGACCCCCATCAGACAATGGAAGATGGAGATGTGACATATTGAACTTTTTTAATGTTTGCCAATATGTTTTGCTAATATTACTGAGCTGAATCATCGTCATTCTTTCACAATTACGATTTGACCAGTTTGTGGTTTTTCTTCGCATTCAAATAATTCTCAAATAATATCGGTGCTCTGAGTTTTTCTAAAGTCAATACTTAAAAAATTAAGTAGTGGTACAAGCAATTGTCGGCTGTCTTCAAGTTTTTTTAATGAACAATTATTTTTACTTCTGAATGAATAAATGAGTTCTGCATCATAATCCATTTTAGAAGCAAGTTACTTTTTCAAAAACAGTTTTTTTTTCATAAATGTGTTAGTTATGAAACTGTACAACCATGTCATATTTAAATTTTCTAGGTTATACGTCAATATATTTGTCTTGTGGTGCCTTCTATATTAGACAATCCAAACCACGTGACCCAATTTGGCGATTGTTTGCACACAAACTGATAATCGCCATAAGAACATCATTGTCAGTGTGCTCTTTGGTTATTTTCTAAGCTTTCGTGTTATTTTGTCGAACATGAAAAATATTACCCGATATAAATATAGCAATCATTTCTTTTTCAAAATTCAGAATTCATTTATCAGACTTGAAGATAAAAATGTAAACATAATTAAGCCCAGAATTCCATAGTTCATTTATTTATTAGTAATTCATCATTCAGTATCACATTTATTGAAATACAGTATTTCCTGCATATTCAAAGTTCATCACCGTTCATTAACCAGGTGTCGGATTCCAAGTCAATTCCTGAGTACTGAATGGCAAGAACACTGATTCTGCAGAAGGCAGCGCAATAAATCATGACTCAACGATATTTTTGATATAAATTTAAATGATTGTTTTTGGCTCGGTTCAGTTTTTTATTGTGCCTGTTTATGCTGCCAGTCCATTATGACACATCTCCTTCCCTGGGTTTTTATTATAATGTAAGTGTTACTTTTATTTACTTATTTTGGTCATTGTTCACTTCACTATTTTTGGATTCACCATTGTGTTATTTTTTGTCCTTTTATAATTTTCAATAAACCATAATCGTTTTCACTTCACTTCTTCATTTCACTATACCAGGGTGGTCACAATCACAGAATAAAAATGTTTTAACCTCTCGCAAGCCAAGTAAGATAATTAGTGGGCACCCTAAACAGTTAGGGGGCCAGGGTTTCACAGGGTCTCCCAAAGTAGGGCGTGACATTATTAATTAATGCTATTTAGATGAGGAGTGATTACCTGAAGGCACTATTGTTGGAAAGCAGAGGCATTGGTGAAATATCCCAAGCAGCATCATAGTGACGGAAACTGATACTGCAAGATCGACTCGGTGGTTATTACGTAATCACCACTTAATCTACCGCTATACAGTGAGAATAACTTCATTTTATATTTGCATGGTTGTAGTCACGTAATTCCCATCTCTGGTAGCCACTACACAGTTCTATAACTTGTTATTGTCAATTGAGGTGTCTGAAACATGACCACTAAGCAGAATCACCTTGAAGGTTTTCAAACTTGAAAGTGGAAAATAACCTTTGCGGTAACCATCCTGTACCACTTGAATATCACTTGGAAGTCACAATTACTTTTAATAGAGTATTATAGTTTCGGTGACGTTTTAGTAACTTCCATCATACCTTCAATGTGGCAGGAATTTGATTGTGATATTTGGTGATGGTTGCACCGTTCCTGCTATCTCCATAAGTAATTGCCACAGTTCGCATTCAATTAAAGTTATAATTACCTTTGAAATTATCCATCAAGTGAATTGGTCCGCTCGATGACGAAAGCTAACCTCACTTTTCTCAAATTACTTCATTGTGGCTTACAAAAAGTTTGTTCTACCTGTTACGCGAAACCTGAATGATATTTATTTAAAATGAAATGGTCATGCGTTTTCAATGGACAATTTTTCTTGATTTTGTATAGAAAGGTTGATTTAAATGAATCGGGGATCTCTGACTTGTGCGCCTGCTTAATATTCATACCTAAATTGTTAGTTCAGTTTGCATAAATGTCATAATTTTCATTACTTGATACTTGTTAATTGGAGCTGCATATACCATACTTGCTACCTGTCTTTTTTCACAATTAAAGGACATGTACTCGCAATTTCGAGGTTATAACTTTGAAGTGGCAGGTTATAATAGCTACGACGTGTTTGCCATTTTCGAAGACCTATTCTAATTTTTAGGTTATAACTTTGAAAGGTTAAGTCATAGGCCTGCGACGTGAGGAGCCACTTCCTAGTGGTGGAAAAGTTAATACGTCAGTTCTACTGGCCACTTTATGACGATAGAAATTTTAGAGTGGTATATTTTCAGTTTTTGTCACTTTGAAGTTGTATTCTTCAAAAGCCGCCATATTTACAGGAATATGCTGGATCGCCATTATTAAAGAAATGAACCAAACATTCAATAAAGATTCATTTGTCGTCAGTACTGCATCGAACATAGTAATGCATTACGTAAGTATTGGTTCCAAGAAACCAAGATTAATAAGAAAATGTTGAGGGATTCTATTTACATAATTTTAGAGGCGAGTTATTTTTAAAATTATAATGTTTTCCTTAAAAAAAGAGTATTTAGATGGCGCGTGCTCACAAACGAGCTACAACACCCATATTTTACAGTAAACTTTCAATCGTTTTAACTTGATCCCGATCAAATGTATCAAAATTCAATATCCAACTTAAGTGGTTGTATGTTATATATTCCGATTGAGTGTTAGAAATGAATCCGGCAAAATGGAAGACGGAGTGAACTTTCATTATAGAAGTATGTTGCAGGACAGAGATCGAGCTACATATCAATTACACAAGCGCAGTCAGTTGTTTAACGTGTCTAGTGTCGGCCACTACATCCACGTTTTTGGCAGGTGACCACAACGTGGTTGGAATGCCACATGATAGAACCATGTATATTACGTGGCAGTGGTTGTGGTCAAACACCTGAAAGTTTTCCAGAATCGTGGCCGCTACGTTCCGTCAACTAAAAATGCTACTCGGGACATCCCCATCTTCTGTTTACATTTTTATCAATGTATTTGTTACAGGAATAAAATGATGTTGAGATTGATCAGTGATTCAGATCCTTTTACACTGAATAATTCTGAACAGAATTGTTCAATTGATGGTGCTCCTCCTGTTAGGAATATGGATATTACTTCGTATTTGGTTTTTGCTCAAAGCATTCATTCCCAAATGTAGATGAAGCATATACAAGTTTAGAATCCATACATATTTTGAATTTGGCTTCATTGTGAAGGTGAGAACAAAGATTCAGAATCATTCATATAATTCAGTTAGTTTAGTATGTCTTTTCCTAGGCAGCAAGCTTTTTCTAATGGCTACATGTACAGTGTACAGTAGCAAATCTTGAGTCATCGAAGTTATAAATAAGGAATAATAATTCATAAGAGGCCATTTATGACTTCTGATCTGATCTATTATGTTTATTGTTTATATAGGTATATACATTTGCTTATTATAAGAGACATTGCTTTGATATTTCAGAATATTACTTCTCAACTTTCATAATAGTTCTTTCTAATCAACATAACTTTTTTTCAGGTCAAGCATTCACAAAAAACAGATTAAAAACTTTCAAATGTTTGGTGCATAATTGCATAGGGATGGAAGCATTTGTACAGCTCATTGTACTTGTATAGCCCGAAACATCCAGCCAATGCCATCCAGTCAAAACATTTATTGGACGACTGGCCTCTAGCTCAGTCCTTTAGTAAAAAATAAAATGGTGTCTCAACTCTAAATATATATAAATATGAAAGAGAGGAATATCGAGGGGACTGTTAGAAACAAAATGGGGGGAATTCAATGGGCGTAGCCCTCAGAGAAAAGGGTTAACCGTAGACACGTGTTTCGGGCTCTCGGCCCTCATCAGTACGGTGGAGAAGTGCAAGGATGAACAACACTTGGTAGAAAACGACAAATCAACGGAATTCCTGGGTCTGCTGACCGAAACCACAAATGTGCGGCTGGCTTTCTGTTTGTTGACTCCGTTGATTTGTCGTTTTCTACCAAGTGTTGTTCATCCTTGCACTTCTCCACCGTACTGATGAGGGCCGAGAGCCCGAAACATTTTTAATAAATTCATACAGAATTTTTTAATATTACAACACCCTTTACAAGACTAAAGGGAAGGTTGAGATTAAAAAACATATTTTTTAAGTATTTTTATTTATTGAGACCAGAATCCTAAAGAAAATTTGTATTCCAATAATTCAATACCAAGTCTGGTATAAGAATGTTTTTTGAGGAGGTACATATGAAGATTCATTTTGAGTTTTCTCTACTTTTGAATTGGAAAATATTTCAATTATCTGTAAGTATATGAACTTCATAATGTACAATAATTCAGAGACATGCAATTAGGCAAAATCATACAAATAATTGTAGGAACAAATCAAATCATAAAAGTCATCCATGAATCAATTATGTCAACTATAATGCAAGTAACGGGGATTTTCCTTCAGTTGAAGCACGAATTATAATCCAGAATTGAAGAAACTACTCAAATTCGCACAGAAAATAACAAAAGAAACACTTTTTCCACCATGGTCGCTTATGACGAATTACTATGTGTGCCAACAGCCGCCATATTGCTTTCGATAGGATTATCTACTTTGAAAGGAGCTCTACCCAAAGATAGTTTTCATGTTCCCCAAATAGCGATGTCTGAAGCATTAGAATAAAAGTAGGATAATACATTTTTCAATGCCCTCATGATTTGAGAACATATATTTGAATTATTCATATAATGCTGATTTCTTACTAACCTAGGATCACAGCACGTACTTGCCAAATCGTACGCATCAAGGCTTGTATTATCACCATTGCTAGAACCCGAGCCTGATTGCAGGCAGGGGTTGCAAAGTTGGCCTGCATAACTCTGACAAAGAATCGGAGGTTTCTTCGGTTTTTCCATGCTTCCCAAATTAGTCTGGTTGCCACGGGACTGTTTCTGGTCGCAAGGAGTCTTCACGATGAAACTTTGCTGATCTTTGTAGCGAGGTGGTTCGAAAGTAAGCAGGTACTCTCCACTACTGCTTGTGGAAGGATGAAGCATATATCTGAAATATCATATGGAATTTAACGGATAAATTGGTGACTAAGTGTTCAAATCTCGCTGCCGCATACTGGAATACTATACAAAATTATATCAATGGTATCGTCGATGTCCTATGTGGCGAACCAAACATTACTGTTAGCTAGATATAAATTCCTTGGATTATCCTTTGATCACCACTCATGTTTTCAACTCGTACAGGTCTCTTCACCGCTCATTAATATAAAGATCAAATCATCTCTGAAAAATAATAGTATATTATTTAACGAGCGGTAATGTAGGCCATAACTCACGCAGATGAAGTTTGCAGAACGAGCCGCAGGCGAGTGTTGTAATTCATCAAGTGAGTTATGACCATTACCGCAAGTTGAATACCATACTTTATCTACGACTATAACAATAAATACTAAGATACAAGTACAGAGAAAGAACTTTATTCACAAATCTTAATAGTTACCTATAACAATGCTATACATTTTTTAATTGTAATTACTCATTTTTTTTTATTAATAAAATTGACTGTAAAGTTTGAACAACCAGTAAACTGAATATGTGGGACTGAATTATGCAAGTTTATTGTTTCATTTTGGGTTTGTTGCATATATGTTGTTGTTGTACTAACTGGTTGAGGTATTATAGAACTGTATATTTTATTTGCAGTATCTGTCTTATTCTTTTCGGAATCATCAACGTACCCCTCAGCCACAGAAGTTGATCGCCAACCGCTATGGCGTTTCAGTGCCGTTATATTCCCTCCAGCATCTACTAATAAAGTTGCCGACGAGCGGCGAAAACAATGCCCTGTATATAAATTACAGTGTGGTAATTTAAAAAATGTAGCAATGTCTTTCCCCATTGCTCCAAATTTATTAATGCCCATTCTTTGTGAGTGATATTTTCCATTTTGAAATTTAAAGAATAATATCGTTTGCGATATATCAGTTGGACGAAGATTTAAATATTTCTTGAGTATGGTATACAAATTTCCCGTAACAGTGAATTTTCTGGCAATTTTTGTTTTTATATTTGGTACACTGACCATAAAAATAGATCCATGATCTTCTAAATCTGTCATTTGCATAGAGTGCAATTCTGCTGCACGACAAGCACCCATAATGCCCATTATTAAAGCAACCTAATAGTTATTTATGTAATAAGGATCATAAAGACGATCATTATGGTACAAGTCGTGAATGTTATTGGGCGAGGCATAGCCGAGTCCGATAACACGACGTGAGCCATAATGATTGTTTATGATTCGTATTACATACAAAATTTTATCTGATGGCATTTATATCAATACATTTTCGCAAAATTAAAAACTGCATTTTTGACATGTCACAATGACAACTATTTTTAAAGGAGTAAGTATATGTGTAGTTTCAAATATTAGTAGGTTAGTGAGCTGGGCTTTGCCATTTCCTTGACAACGTCGGGTTGTAACGGAAATTTTTATTTATCTGCTGTCAAACACAATTGTCACGTAGAATTGAATATAATAGGCTTTTTCATTTAGATGACAAATGACTAACTTTGTTTACCTGTCAGACCCAACGGCATTGACGGCGTTTTTATTTTTTAAGGAAATACAATATTTTCCTATGGATTGTTGACTTGAATTTACATGGAGAAGAAAACTCACCATTAGAAAATATTCGTGTACATTATTTTATCTACGAATGAAAGGTTTTTGGCGGTATAAAATAGGTAATAAGTACTTAACGTAGAAAGAAAGTTACGAACGCCAATGTATGCAGGTGCATTTGTCATGAAGTTGACTGTTGACATAATGTGAAAATACCGCAAATTTTGAACTAAGCCAATCTCAAATTGTTATTTCAAAACTAACCAATGGCTATTCACTTTCCCAATAGCCAATCAGACTTTGGGTCTCAAAACGGGCGCATGCGCCTTAAAAAAATCTTATAAATGAAAAGGCCTATTCAAATAATAATGAGTGATTCTGAAGGTTACATCGAAAATTCGAAAGAGCAAAAGAAAAAAATATCAGAAGCAATTTTTGGTGCCAACAACCAAACAGGATTACAAGTTTACCAAAAAGCATCAACTACTGATGTAAAAACTCTAGAATCCATTGGAATTAATATTGCAAATTGTAGTAATTGCTCTTTTACCATTTATAATAAATAGTTTTGTACATAGTTATGCATTTTGAATAAACTTTTTTGATCTCACCATCACATGTTTTTCATATAGAATTTCATTATGGTACTTAGTACCATAATGAATTCATTATGGGACTAAGTACCATAATGAGCTTCCTTATGTCATCAAAATTGAGTGACATAACGTTGTCATTATGACATGCCATCAGATAAAATAAATTATGTAATTGACTAGATGATAAAAACGATTGAATATTGTGAGATCTACCACCTTTGTCGACAGATATTTCTCATCAGGAGCTTCATTTATGAAATTATTAAGTTGTTCTGGCCTAAAAGTTTTTGCGTTTTTAGCTAGATACATGTTTCTCTGATTGACGTTTAAGAAAAGCGCGTAATTTCATGTATTTCTCTATATTGATTCTATTATTGATGTTGAGTGTGCTTCTTAGCATGGAGTAGAAAGTCCATAGGGACGATGGTTTATATTTAGTGCTAAGTTCACTAAAATATACCAAAAGTAAATTTTCCTGTGAACGATGACTTAATGTTCTTGCTGCTACACCAATCTTGAAAATTTTTGTATACACCTTTATATTTGTTTTGGGATTTTTTGGGCAATACATTCTGTATGGTAACATTAGCTACTTGTCTTATTTTTGGAGGTGTACATAATAATTCATCTTCACTATTTGAATTCATCTTTTTCAGCACAAAATTCAGAATAATTAGGTATTAACTTAATTTGAAAACGTCAAAATTATTCAAGTGACATTATTCCCCTCAATAACAATAATGGACTGTTCCCTTTCGGCCAAACGGCTTGTACAGAAGAACAGAGCCACCTTGATATTCGGTTCGTAAATAATTCCAAGAATCTTTTCCGATTTATTGTAGTGAGTTATAGTAGTGAGTTATTATAACTCACGTTGTTTGTTTATAGATACTATTAATTGCTCAAAAGCAGTTGAATAATCAATATATAATTTAATAGGAGTAGATAAAGTGATTATTTATGAAAGGTGTTCAAACTTGCCATTGTGTATGCCTCATGATAATGAATGCTCCGTGATTCGGATACTTGAAGACTTGAATATGCCTTCCATCAGAGCAAACATTAAATAACGCAATCAGAAGTTATTCAATTATGCTGAAGCTCATGATCATCCTCTCCCTCTCCCTTAGGAAAGCCATAGATCATACTATAGACATTTGCAGTATTTTTTATGGATATATTTCCTCTTACATCCCCTTCAAAATTATACCTATATCAAAATTATCAGATTCAAAATCAACTTTTTCGGACAATTTTGAGAAAAATCGCCATAACAAGAATAGAGTTAGTTATTTTTATACACTCTGACTTTAAAATATATTCAAACACAGATGTTTGGGAACATAAGACTGGGCGCAAATAATCGGAATAGCTTTCTGAATTCACAATCTGAATTCATAATATGAATTGAGAAGGGCTCGTTCAGACGTATATGAATGATTTAGATTTTCAAAATATTTAATAACATCATTTTCTTCCAGAGTCTTCCAGTTACATATTAATATTGTACAAACTTCTATCCAGGCTCCCTCCTTTCTATCCCTATCGTCATATTATTCCAAGTCGAAATTATATTTTCAGGGGTGATTTTCAACACGTAAAATTAAACGGCGCTCATATCAGTCGTCTGCAGACTGCTAGATTGAATGAATTCAGCGTCGCGTTGGTGCCGTCCGTCGGGTACAAATGATAGGCACGTGTTATGAAATAGTAGTCTGAACACCTCAAATTATGTGAAGTGAAAGCTTATTGTTATGCGATTCGTGATTTCCGAATTAATATGAATTCAAATTTTGAATTAGTGAGCCGTTTCAGTCATTTGCGCAAAGGAGAATAGTGATTGATATTAAAATATGCAAAATGATGACTGTCACATGTTTTTATTAATTTTATTTTAATCATTGAAACATAAAGATAGAATAGAAACGAAAAGTAACCGAAACTATAGCAAGATAAAGTTGTAGAGATCGTCTAATGAAGGCTATTAATCATAAATTAATTATCAAATTAATGGTAAGCTGATATTTCGCTAAAGTTGACTCCATTTTATATATTTGAAAACATGTCTGCAGCAGAACTGTATGAAATGTGAATCCAAGGTTAGATACACGAAAATTCAAACTGATAAAAAATATTGAAATAACCAAGAAACAAATCCTATCCCTCACCCTTCCTATTCTAATAAACCCCATTCGGGCACATTACAAAAATTGAAAAAAGGATATATTTCAGTTCACCTTCGACCTTGATAGCTAAGAACTACGCCAGTGATCCATGGTTGTTTTATTCTTGATCCCAACTAAAGTGAGTTTTTGTTGCAATGACGTTGTTTTTTCAATGATTTTGGATAGTCCTGGGAAACTGTGAAATTGATTTCATCTAAACAACTTGCATAATAATCTGTGAAGTGGGTATTTCAAGAATTTTATTTATTTATTGTTGAACTGTAAGACCATATGAGTTGATTGGTGTGAAGTTATCCATAGATTTTCAGCCACACATGCTGACATAGTGGAAAATTAAAATCCATGGGTGGGTTACATATTTATTAGCACCCGGACTAAAAATCTGGTGACTTGGAATATTCAACATACACATGGGATTTGGCATTCAACAGCTTTCGATATCATCGTGATACCAATAGGCGAGATCACTAATTTTTGGAAAGGATGTGACGTAAGAAGTTCAGAACTATTGCCGATCGCTGAGTTGCCAAGCGTTATTCATAATTCTTCTTCACATTGTAAGCAGGCCAAAAAAGTAATGGCATAGCACTAGTATTCATACATATTATTCAAGAATAACTAAATCAAGAACAGCTATAAATACGAAGTATTTATTTCAATATCACATATGCTGACACAAGTTCTATTCTATTCATAGGATGAAACAGAATAACATTTCCTCAGAAGTTCCACAAAATAGTGACACTGGCAACTTAAGTTAATGCCAAATCATTGAACATATGACGTCAAAAGATGCGGCAATACTCTCTCTCTCTCTCTCTCTCTCACTGAATTTGAGGGTTTTAGAGCAGCGTTTATTCGAAAAACTATGCACACAAAATCTCTTATCACTATATTTCAACTTCAAGCCCATATGAAGCAAATTTACGAGTTTGTGATCTCGCCTATTATAGAGAATTCCATGTCAATTATCGTGTGGAATCATTTTTTTGTCACCCTTATCTTTTACGAAAATTCTTCATAACCCTCGTTTTCAAAAAAAATATTTTTTTATCGAACAACGTCAATTATTCACATCTCTCGTAAAATCAGAACTCCAAGATGTGCGTTCATGAAAATCACACCAGTTATGGGAAATTTCATGTTTATTACGCAGTGGAATCGTTTTTCTTGTCACCTATACACTTTTCGAAAAAAATATTTTTTTATCAATTTTTGACACTCGTAAAATCAGAACCCCAAGATCTGCGTTCATGAAAATCACACCAGTTGTAGAGAATTTCATGTTGATTGCTGTAGTAGACTCATTTCTCGTGTCACCCATACAATTTTCGAAAAAAAAAATTATTGGGCAACGTCAATTCTTTACGGCCCTCATAAAATCAGAACCCCCAGATGTGCGTTCATAAAAATCTCGCCAATTATAGAGAATTTCATGTCGATTACCGTAGTGAAATCGTTTTTGTTGTCACCCATACAGTTTTTGAAAAAAAAATTTTTTTATCGGGCATCGTTAATTTTTTACACCCCTTGTAAAAACAGAACCCCAAGATGTGCGTTCATGAGAATCATAATTGCCCGATTAGAAATAATCTTGGGGTTCTGATTTTACGAGGGGTGTAAAGAATTGTTGTTACCCGATAAAAAATCATTTTCTCGAATACTGTTAGGGTGACAAAAAAAGATTTTACTACGGAAATCAACATGAAATTTTCTATAATTTGTATAATTTTCGTGAACGCACATCTTGGAGTTCTGATTTAACGAGGGGTATAAAGAATCACCCGTTAAAAAATAATTTTCTCAAAAGCTGTATGGGTGACAAAAACATTTCCGTAGAAAAGGGACGTTATCTTATAATGTCCCTTTCATAATATTAATTGACATGTTTCCAGGTTTCATATCAACTGATATGATGATGATATCGAAAGCTTTTGAATTCCAAATCCCATGTGTATGTTGAATATTTCCAGTCACGGATTTTTAGTCCGGGTGCTGATAAATATGTATCCCCGCCATAGATTTTAATTTTCCACTATGTCAGCATGTATGGCTGGAAATCTGTGGATAACTTCATTCCAACTAAGTTGATATTTATTATAATTTTAGTCATTCATTACTACGAACATTCTAGGTTTGTAGGTACTTTGTTTCCATATATGTTGAAAAATTTACGTTTATGCAGATGTACTATATTGAAAATAAGAACACGTAAAAATAAAACGACATCGTTCGGTAGTTATCTCAACTGAAGGTTTAAATACTTATCGTTGATCACCTGCCATTCAAAGAATGTTAACAAACATGCTAATCTCGTTAGTCGTTGATTTGTATTTTGAATTATAATTCAGGAGACTACTTTTTACATTTTTCATTCAGTTCAAAATTGCACAAATGTATACTGAAGCAAACAAAATTGATTTTTATTGATTTCAGAACTATCGTAGATCAACCAAGAATATCAGACCTATCACAACCTTGCACAGTCACACTCATTTATAATGTAATTGATTTAGAGCAGTGTGGTACGCTGAATCTTGCATACAGGAATTGCCGGTGTTTTTTTACGATCTACCCAGAAACATGGTAAAATTTTACATAATATGAAATGTTTTGTCAATATATATAGGGTGTAATCTATCTTCTTGCACAACCGCTAACAGTTGATAGTCTATCAAAAAATAAAAAGCGTTTTCCCTCAAGTCCTTATTAAGAAAGAAAAAAATATAAATGAATATGTTTACCTACCGGAACTTCGCGGTTCCCAAAATTTGGAAGAATTTGACAAAAAAAATGTTTTTTTTTCGAATTTGTAACCACTGTAATTCGTTATGAAATGGCATTATACAGCCGTCATACATGCTTGTGCTACAAGTTTATATATAACAAAATTACAATTAAAATTAATGATTTCAACTCGCTTATTTGAGATTATATCGATTTGATTCAATTTCCTAGATTTCCAGAGTCAACTGTTGAGTTGTGAATATGTATAACTCCATTTGAAATGTATAACTCGTTCACCCATACTTGTCTTGTGTAATTGATCCAGTTAAGCCCAGATATAGCTGAAGATCTTTGGCAGAAGATTCCCTGGTGCTTGGAGCAGTGGTTCATTCGAAAATAAGGAAGCTGAGATGATATGATGAGTTACCACCTCTACAGAAAATAAATTTGATTATGTTTCTGCTTGGAAATTATATATCTACCATACGCAAAGAAAGAGCAAAACAGATTTGTAAACTTTGAATATCTTCTATTTGAACTTGGACTGTCTAGAAGAGAACGTAACGCTTCACGCTCTATAAAGTTGCAGCTTTTGATAAAATGTTAAGATTTTTTTGTCAAATATAAAAACTGTTATTTTCCGTCAACTACAAAGGAATATCTTACTTCCTTGAAAGATTCATTTTTCTCAGAAGCGTCCGAACCTCTCCCGGTCCCGGTAGCTCCCAAAATACTTGGTGTAGTGGTGTAGTTTAATGACTCATTATTCATTATTTTTATCCATTTTTCACCTCCGATATAAATGCATTGGAATTATCGAACAACTGTGTGTGTCAATGCAATAAAAAAACGTCCTTTGAAGAGTTCAAAGTATGGATTGTGAGTATGACTTGGCGTGTTTGTAATTTACCCGATTATTCGGAAATAATAACATACAAGAATGATGTATATGTTTTGGCTCCACTTGAGGATACCCAGTAATATACAAGAAGACCTTTCGAAACATGAAACTAAATATTGGCAAACATGCGTATCAAATGAAAAGAGAAACTTTTTGCAGGTTGAATTGAATCCAACGTACTTGGAAGTCTATTCTTGAGTATTTTCGATATTTCAAAAATATGTTTTCATTAAGATAGCATCAAACGGGATCTAGGTCTGGAGCTGATTAAAGGAAATAATCAGGAATTCTTAAGTATGTACAATCGTCAAATTTGATGAAACTTTTGAAAAACACCTACTTAATGAATAAATGAAAAAGTGCTGTGACCATTTCAAGGGTAGCTGGTCACTCAGTTTGACGTTATTTTTGGTTGATCTACGACGGTTCCTAAGTCCAGTTTGTTTGTTTGCATGAAAATAAATTTTAGTTTGGAAATTTTCTGAATAAATATTTAAATAAAAGTAGAAAGAGCAACGAGATATACAGGTATGAAAACATATACAATCACAACTTCGAAACACTATTCACAAATCAAAATTATAAATAAAAGCCTAATTAATGTGTCATTAAACTAGGAGAGCGACATATTGATAATAGACGGTTGAGGTTGAGGAATCGTATCGTCGCATGCTTCAATAATTTCAGCAGTACTCAAACTTTGCAGTAAAATTCATAGGAAATATTTTCTCTCACTTGTTATAAACTTCTAATTTTTTCAAGAAGATTATTTTTATGGACTGTCGACTGTTGGAGGTAGTGCAACAAGTGTATAAATTAAGTTGTTAGTTGTAGTGCAACAAGTTAGTTAACAGCCTATATAAAAAGAGAACAAAGCTAACCTATATTGTGAATCCAAGTATTGATAAGCAAAAACTAGAGGAGGTGTTGGATGCTTCTGTTGCTGGGCTACTTTTGCAACATCCTCTGTAGATACTGTTGGCCTACAGTATGAATAAGATGTTTGAGTAGGAGTAGCTGGTCCACCAGTGTTGGCTTGAGTTGCCTTTTTTCTAGCTGGTAAACTATGTGTTTTCCATTTTCCTTCCAGAAGCTGCCTCTCCCTCACACACAAACGTTCCAGTTCTTCCATCTTGGTCTGGAGGACTCTTTGGAGTTGGATGTATCTCATATGTAATTCCACCTTTGAATGAAAATAAATAATGAATGAAAACAAATAATAGAAATATTAAATTGAGGGCAAGTGAAGTCTAATCTGGATCTATACATTGAAGATTACTCTACTATCTCAACCTTGATGGTGGGCGTTGTAATTGGAATAAAAAAAATCCCATACAACATTTGTTATAGATGAATAGATAGAAAATAACATGTAACATGTTTCAATCAAATATTTCTGCCAACAGTCCATTTGAAGATGTATACATGGGTCACTGTTCTAATGCAATCGTATTGGTAACTCTTCAACCACTTCAGTAATAAAGAAGGTCAATTAGAAAGAGAGTAACATATCACCCTATCTAGCGGTGAACAGTAATCGAAGAAAATAGCAGAGTCGCTTCTTGAGACATAAAAAAAGTTAACTCAAAACATTTTAATATTCTTCCATTATGCATGCTGTTATTTCGAATCATACCAAAAAATATTTGGGAAATTCTTATTCGATATAAAGTTATCTTCGATTTGGTGTTGTCAGATATCAGGTCTAACCATTTTACTCACTGCGCAACCATAAATTTGCCATAAATTTGAATCGAATCATTAATGACATGGCATGATTTTCGGGTAATTTGAAGCATGATCAAAATTTCTTTGATATAATTACTTATTTCTCCCTTTCTGTAATTCGCATCAACTAGCAAAATAAAATTTTCAGATATGCAACATGTTCCTCATCTGATCGATTTCTTATCTCAATGGTTGAGGAATCACTCGTATAATTCCATCAAAAAGTGGCCGCTCTGAGTATAGGGCTCATCGATGAAATTTTCCAGTCTCCCGAGTAGAATTTCATCGCACAACTTCTGGGGAATTATGCGTTTATTACCCGACTACGGCGAAGCAAAAAAGAGGGTAATTAAATTGAATATGGCGCCCTCTAGAGGACTTAAAGTCATGAACTAAATTTCTTTTTAATGATGCCGTGTTGGGTATCAAATGAAGGTGCTTAATTAGCACATATCAAAAATATACCCGATAATTGGGAATAATTTCTAAAATCAGGCTTCAGATGTAAGCCAAACATATTTTCGCTCCAAATCTACCAAAAATACATATACAATAAATACGTATTTCATTATGAACTATGGTTCACATGTTAAAATTATATAAAATAAAAACAAAACGTGTGTAATAATAAGACATAAGCTGAGAGTATAGTATTTCTAATCCCAATTGGAACGACATAAAAAGTTTCGAGAAGGGATTCTCTTTGCACTTGCCGCATTGACATAGGCATTCGGATATTATTTTTCAGAGGTATTTCTTCAGTTACTTATTCTTACAATCATAGCAATTGATCACCCCATGTTAAAGTAGACACATGTTATCTCAACTGGATTTTATTATTTGTTTCGAAAGGTCTCCAGAAAGCCATAATGATAAAATTATTTTCAATGGATAATTCCTAACCTCACGGCACGGCACTGATTAAGGAATATTGTGAAATGAGGATATTATGCAGCTGGAGACATATGTCCAATCCAGCTAGCCGAGCTTTCATTACTCAAATATATTTGATAGCGCCTTTACTAATAATCTGGGCAACTAGAGACACGCGCGAGAACTTCTGTATGATTGTACCAGGAACGCTTTGAAAATAAAAACACTGGTAGTATATACATTTCCCATTTGCCGGGCAGTGCATATGAACACTCCTCGTAGTGCTCTTATTTTATTGCCGTTCCAATTGGGATTAGAACAACTATACCTCCACGCGGTATATTACCTAGGTACCTGTAAAACCATAAAACCTGAACAAAATTTTTTTTTAAAGCGGCTCTGCAAATACTTTATCACGAAATTATAACCCCAAAATAATTCAAATAAAAATCAATTCCAAACCCGACTACTGAAAAATCAAGCTCTAAAAAGTATGAAATAAAAAATGGGTTCAAAAACTAAAACCCGACTAATGAGTATGAAAAAGTATGAATAAATAACATCGCTCTGAAAATTAAGAAACAAAAAAATATTCTCATGTGAAATTGTTATCTACAAATTATTCAATATTTATCGTCTATTAAATAAACACTTACACGTAATATATTTTAATGTATTTGATACATACTCATAGTGATGTTCAGAGGATAGCCGTGGTCATATGCCACTTTGCCCTAAAGCTTATGATCGCTTTCTACTGTTAGAATGTATTGTTTTGTTAGGGTAGGTGGCATATGACCACGGCTATCCTATGAACTTCACTATGAATATGTATTAAATACATTAAAATATGTCACGTGTAAGTTGTTTATTTGATAGACCATAAATATTGAATAGTTTCTACATAATTTTGAGAGGGTGATTTTTCAGTAGTGGTTTTAGATTTTGAACTTATTTTTATTTTTAAGTGTATCTTCGATATAGCGTTCCACAGAGCAAACGCTTTCGATGAAAATAAATTTCGTCACGAAACAGAGGATGCGGGATGAATCGAGGTAGAGTGTATGTGGGCACAGGAGGAATACATAGAGAAGGAGGCTAGACAAGACGAACGAAATCAGAAAAAAATTGAATTCTACCTCAGTTCAAATGACCCGGAAGAACTATCAGAGTGATGATGCCATTCTTCTACATCAAGGATATTATATGTATATATACAACTGACGGTGTTACGGCGATACCTCCATCTTGAAATTCTGTTTCGATGACGTTTGTTATAGCCCTGAATTATCGACTCCATGAAGTCTCAAAATTAATCGGAAAATTCGAAGAAATGGATTATATATATGTATATATATATATATATATTATTACATATGATTAGAAATAAAACAATGTGGCAAGCATGTATTTAGCCAGGGCCGCCGTGACCTACGGGCGAAGTGGTGCGCCGCACCAGAGCGGCACTCCGATAGGGGCGGCAAATCACCGATCTTTTTTGCACTCATAAAATAGGCATTTTTTGTTCAACTTACTCCCTCGACAAGAGTAATAAAAATAAAATAGGTGAGGCTTTCTGCGGCCATCTTTTTTTAATATACATGCACCCGTTTTTACCTACTAACTAAACTTACTATATACGTATCAAAGAAAAAAATAGATGTTTAAAATTTCAGTTTTGCTTTCCTGCTTATAAACAAAAATACAATGTGTTTTTTTTATGAAAAGGTGAGGGTTTCTCACATTATTGCCTTTTGCGTGAAAAATATATTTTTTCGTTTAAAAATCCTAAGAAAAAAGTTTTGTGTAGGTACCTCATTAATTATTATGATCTAGAGGTTGAATATATGTAACAAGAGATGTACTTGAATATTTTTGCATAGAAAATCCTGCTGCTTATTTTTTTCATCGATGAATTATACAAAAACATGACCGCAAAACAAAACGTGCGTTTTCTAAAAAGTAGGTATCTTGATGTTTAATTTTTTTAGGATGTTATTATGTTTATGGTTTCTTAGTTATAAGTTGTACATATGTTCTGAATAAAATTTACTTACAATTATAACTGTCTCCTAATTGCTAACGAATAAAAGCTGATCAGCCCTTGGTACCATACTATTTTTGTACCAAATTTTATTAAAAACGACTCAATCGTTCGAAAAATCGTGTTCACAAGAGAGATAATCGAGGTATTTTGGTCTTTTAGGACCCAAATGACACATTTATTTGTAAAAAAAATGAAATCATAGACTTTATAAGGCGCCATTTCCAGCTCTTGCACCAGGGCGCCCTTGACCCTTGCGGCGGCCCTGTATTTAGCACAATGATACTGATCACAATCACGTTTGATATTATTTTTCAAGTATTTTCAGTTTTATGTTCTAATGAAAAATTACCAACTTTTCATCGGTTTTATCGATGCATATTGGCAAACCATGGTTATATTGAATCTGCTTAACTCATTAAAAGACAACCCTGTGTTTGGAGAAAAATATAGAGCTGGCAACTGTGCAACTTCCAATTAGAAGGTCCGAGGTCAAAAAAGCGGCAATCCAAACATCAAAGGAAATGGGCTTCCTTCTACGGTGTGTGTGTGGAAAGATAAAGTCAGTGTTGCCATTAACGCATAATTATATGAAATGCGGATTATTTGAAGACAAGAATATTTTTTTCTTTTTCAAAATTATTGTTTGGAAAATAATGACTACATTAATATTTTCCAAAGCGGTCTACCGGACATTTGCTCAGATACCCGACAGCGTTCAAGCAGAACCTACCACGTATTAAGGTCAGGTCACACATGACCACATCGAGCTCGTTCCGTAGCACGGCCGTGCCTCGGTGATGAATTGTACCGTGTTATCCTATGCCATTGGGAAAATTAGATGCCAGCGCCTCACATACGTACATTGTTTGTCTGTTTTCTCAGAGGTTATACACTCGTGTTTGGAGTTTTTTTTTAAATATTTCTATTTGGAATTATTTTGCAGTTTTTTGTGTAGGTCATTCATTTCAAGACTCTAGTGAAGTGGTGTATTTAAATCTCAAGACAATATCATTTGCAAAAACCTTTGAAGGAGACAAAGTATGTTCTAATTTGCTTCAAAAAAAAATCTCTTTCAAAGTTTCTGGACAGCTTATTGAAGTCATCGGGAATTATTGTTATGAATTATTTTAAAGAAATGTTACACATTATTTGTGAATGTTCGAATTGAAAATAAAACTAACAAAAACAGTTTCTTTCATTTCATCTAAAACAAACAAGATGGTGTGAAAATGTGTCCTTATCACCTAGATATACATATAAAGTCACTCTTTTTCCATACTGTATGAATAATCTTCGGTATCCCGAATAATATATCTTTTTTTCTCTTCTTAACTCTATCTTTTTTCTTCTCAACTCTCTTCGAAGGTTCTCTTTTTCACATTTTTATTTGGCCACACACGATACAGGAACATTTTGGGAAGAAACTGTATTTTTCTTGAAGATCCCAATCCTAGATTAGTCTGCACCAGTACGTTGAATTCATTTTATCACGGAAAATGATAAAAACTTATTCCAGCACAACGGGATCGTTTTGTCAAAGAGTCACATTGAGGTTCACAACAATAATGATTTGAACTAGAATATTTTTTCACCCGAGGACGTACAATAGTCAACAGAATATTCAGCAGGTAAACCAGAATTTCTTTGAATGTCAACAATCACAAGAGATTCGACAAGTTTTAAGTGTACAATGGCTAAAATCATATAAACATTAATATTTCGAAAAGTAAACGAAGTGTCCTTCACCTAGATATACATATATAGTCACTATTTTTCCATACTGTATGAATAATTTTCGGTATGTTGAATAATTTTTCTTTTTTCTCTTCTTAACTCTCTTTTCTTTCCTCACTACTCTCTTTGAAGGTTCTCTTTTTCACCTTTTTCTTGGCCACAGACGATACAGGAAGATTTTGGGAAGGGACTGTATTATTCTTCAAGAGCCCATCGTCTGTCTATAAACTCGCTCAATTCTAGATTAGTCTGCACCAGAACGTTACGTTCATTTTCTCATGGAAAATGATGAAAACTCATTCCAGTACAACGGGATCATTTTGCCCAAGAGTCACATTGTACACTACAATAATGATATGAACTTGAATCACTCATTTTTTCAGTCGAGGACAAACAATACTCAACAGGTAAACAATAATTTCATTAAATGTCAATAATCACAATAGATTCGACAAGTTTTAGGTATACAATGGCTAAAATCATATAAACATTAATCTTTGGAAAAGTAAACAATGTACGTATCTATAGTTTCAAAAATGGACACCAGAGGGAGTATCCCTTATTTTGAATCCCCAATAGTCTTCACATCCACGCACCGCACCCGAGCGTCGACACTGCAGCGCGTCCGCACCGTGCTAGAAAAGTTTTATTTAATTTTTGACCGAGACGGTGCATTATCGGACGGGCTTTCGACAGACAGGTTGCAGGAGCATAATGTTTCTGCAGTTTTCGTCTAATCGTCCATCAGATGAGGAAACAACGTGCGGAATTCCCCATCGACAGGTTTCATTTTCCAAGCACTGTGGAACCATTTTTTAAATTTTGTCCTGTATCTTTCATTTTCTTCATCGTCCACTGCAATAGCAATGATTTCCAATTCGCTGTTACGAAAGCTGGAGAACATTTTTGGAATACATTTTTTGATGCGACCCACGCGAAAACTGACAAATTAACTAACCGACACGGACTCGCAACGCGTACGTCATACGGTTTGGGTCTGAAATGTGTTATTTGTAGGAATTACGTTGAGCCTCTAGCAGTGGTGGTTCGTAGAAGCCCCTGCGTGGTTTTGAGCCAGTTTTGTACTCTATTTCACCCAAACTTTCACACAAATAAAGATTAATCGAATCTCACTAGGTGTTTTTATTCAAATGAATAGCTGGTAACAACTGAACTGAATGGTAAACATTCTCAGAGCTTTTATAAACATATCAAACAATAAGCTTTAAGAAAATAAGATATAAAAGATAATTCTCGAAATAAAGTCACTATAAGCATGAATAATAGATAAAGTACGATATTAATGCATACTATAAAAGATAATATTCGAATGAAGAGATAAGTCTCGAATAAAGTTCATAATCAGCTATTCCCGGTTCTTATCTTCATAGTCCAGGGGCGGCCTGGTATAAAACGTAACTCCTCCCGTCTAAAATGGAAGCCTAGGGTTGGCTTGGTTGGCTAGGCTGACTATCCATCTAGATGTCAGCTGGTTGGGATGTGGTCCTTGCTCGTAGGTAGGTAACCAGGTTGTAAGGATAACATGTTTTATAGTAGCATGTTACTCCGAAATAAATAGCAATGCATACCATGAGGCAAATAATGGTAATAAGCCATACAGGTAATGCTGGTGTGGGTACTGGTTCCATTGGTAAAATGACTTCATTATGGGTATTCATCTTTGCTGTCAAATGTTGGATTTCTTCTAAGTCCATTTTGGTCAGCTTAACTTGAATGGGTCTTGATGAAAGTGTGGAAATGTTCATTGATGGAAGTTGGATAACTTTCATTGGAGCAAGCTCATCATTTCCGTGGGTAAACTTCTCTTCGCCAATAAGGAAGAAACAGTCTTCTGGGATAGTAATGAGGTAACTACCAGGTTGGATTTCATGATGTTTTTCAACTGAACAACTTTCAGTAATAATGATGTTGAAAGGTGTTGTGAAAATAATATTCTCTGGTGTAATTTGATTGACCATGTAATTGTCCAGGTGAATTGGTAATGTGGTACAGTTGGCAGCTTCATTCTTAAGCAGGATCATGACAACACAATCTTCTTCTGTTTGGAGATTATTCTTGCAGAAATGGACATCTTCAATGTCTGCACATGGTTCCTTGATATTGGTAAAGTTCATTTCCTCATTCAGATAAGGATGGTTTCTGAGGTGGTATTATCTATTTTGAGAGGATGGATAAGGAAATATGTTTGGAATAATATAGGCATCAATCTGAAAATGTATAGAAATTATTCTCTCTTCCGTGAAAATTAATTGAATACCCAAAAACATATAATAGCTGTGTTGATTTTTAAAATTACTTATTTGAATCGAGGGATACAAAATATTCATTTTATCAATAATAGAATTGAGATTTTCTAATGAGAGAAAGGTTGGATGAATTCTATTAAAATTAGCAAAAGTAATTGCATTAATGATTTGGTTCAATTGACTTTGTAAATTCATAAGGGAGTCAATGATTAGAGTAAAATAATTATTATTTTTCAAATTCATTTAAATTAATTTGAGTATATTTGATTTAATTTGAAATAAAGTTTAGTTTGTTCATGAACTCTTTTGCTAAGGTATGTGATTGTTTATTGCCAAAATTTTTAAATTAATTTTTTTATCATCATAATCAAGGGTACCAAATAACCATTTAGATATTTTTCCACCTAAATTAATCAATCCACGTTTAGATCTCATATGTGGGTTAATAGTTTGTAATAAGTGATCAATTTGTATTGATA
Source organism: Gonioctena quinquepunctata (assembly GCA_018342105.1). Lineage (NCBI taxonomy): Eukaryota > Metazoa > Arthropoda > Insecta > Coleoptera > Chrysomelidae > Gonioctena > Gonioctena quinquepunctata. The sequence goes on from JAFIRS010001598.1 coordinate 243,304, forward strand.
TAATATTTGCTTGCCTTAATAACAAATCTGACTGAGTACTCAAATTCTGTTTATTAGTAATGAAACTCAGTTGGAGGTCTAAATGAAATTTCATTTCTGAAAGTTCTGTGATATTCATATAGCTAACAAAAGTATGCTTGCTCACTATGATTCTGGTTATTTTCAAATTAATAGGAGAATGGGGTTGGTTAGTCTTTGAATGGATCCTTCAGAGGATGAAAAGAAGGAATGATAGAATGAACATTTGCCTCATCTGGAATAGATAATAAAATTAATATTTTTTACGTTTCTTCAGATTATGTTTTGCATATTTTGAAGTTTGCGTTCTTACTTTATTCTGGGTTTGAGCAATGGGATCAATTTCAGTAAACTCTGGTGCTAATTTGTCCCTTGTTTGTTCTTTATGATATATTTGATCGTCTTTGGAAATTGTTATAGGTTCCTTTCGATTAAGATTTATTTTCTCCAGTTGAACAGTTTTTTTTATTTAAATTTTCATTAATTTTTTATAAGTCGATTTTAAATTATCTTTATGATCATGAACATATTTTGATATTACATCTTTTCTGTAATGTCAAAGGATCTTTCGAATTGAAATGACCAGTGACTATTTCAAAGGGGTATAGTCAGTAGTTGAGTGAATTGAATTATTATAATGTAAAAGTGAGTATCTTATTAAATTATTGAGTGATTCTTTTGGGTTTTGTCTTGTTTTTATTCTTACTTGTTCCAAGAATGTCGAATGAAATCTTTCGATATAACTGTTTGAATTTGGATTTTTTGGTGTAGTAAAATGCGTATTTATTTTATGGAGCTTGCAGAAGTCTAGAAAATTTTCATTATAAAATTCTGATCCTCCTCACAAACAATGTGTGGTACACCATAGTGTGAAATAAAAATTAAAATAGCATCAAGTACATTTATAGCATTAGCTCCCATCATTGGATAAGCTTGAGCAAATTTAGAAAATGTATCTATAACAGTAAGGAATTTTTCATTAGATATTGATAGGGTGTCAATATGGATTCTTTCGAAAGGTCTCGAACCTATTGGGATTGGTTGATATTTAAATTCATTTGGTTGCCTTTCATATTTGGATCTTTGACAGATATTGCAATTATTAATATAATTTGATATATCTTTATCCATATTGGGCCAATAATAGTTTCTTTTTATGGAATCAATTGTTGTAGTGATACCTCTATGACCTGTTTTATATACATGATGATAATTCATTTTGTCTTGTTTCTCATTTTCTAATGTCACATCAGTAACTTTGGTAGAGCAAATAATCAATTTTGAATTTATTCTAATTATTTTATCTTGAATTGTTTTCAAAAAATATATTTCATGTTGTTTATTCGGAAAATGTAAATAATATATAGTATTATTATGAAGATTTGCTATGAATGTTTCTAAATCTTCATCTATATGTTTTTTTCTGAGATTTATGTAATATCTATAATTTTCAAAAATTTTCTCTCTGATACATAATGGTACCGGAGATGATTCTGTTATTTTTATTATCATCTGATGTTTATAATTATTCAATGGTTTATCAATATATGGAAATGTAAGTATAGGCATTTCATCTGCTGAATGAACTGTAGTAACATAGTTCTCAGTATCATCCATAAATTTTTGGATTGTTTCATCTATGTCTCCTGTTTCATTTATAACGGAAATATTGTCTGCTGGATTTCTAGATAGAGCATCTGCAACAACATTTTCTTTTCCTTTGATATAATCAATTTCATAATCATATTCTGATAACATTAATTTCCATCGGACCAGTTTTGAATTAGGTTCTTTAAGGCTTTCTAACCATTTCAATGGTTTATGATCTGATCTTATTTTAAAATGAGTCCAAACAAATATGGTCTGAAATATTTTACTGCCCATATAATTGCAAAAAGTTCTTTTTCAATTACTGAATAATTAATTTCATTGGGGTTGAGAGTGCGACTAGCATAACTTATAGGTTTGCCATCTTGACAAAGAACTGCTCCTATAGCAAATTTACTCGCATCAGCTGTTAAAGTAAATGTTTTTGAAAAATCAGGATGAATCAAAATTGGTTCATTGCATAAAATATTTCTAGAGGTTTCGAAAGCTTCAATAAATTCTCTAGTATGTTCTACTGTTTTACCTTTTTTGAGACAGATTGTAAGGGGTTTTGTGATTTTAGCAAGATTATTAATAAATTTTCTATAAAAACCAATCATTCCTAAAAAACTCTTAATTTCTTTATGTGTTTTTGGAATTGGAAAATTCATTATTGCATCTATTTTTCTTGGGTTTGGTTGATTCCTGTATTTGTAATAACATGTCCTAAAAATTCAGCTTCTCTTTTCAAAAATTCACCTTATCTAATTGTACTTTTAGGTTAAATTCTTGGAATTTTCTAAAAACTTCTCTGAGATTAATTAAATGTTCATCTAAAGTTGAAGAAAAATAATCACATCATCCATATACCTAAACATGTTTTTTAATTGATTTTTTAGTACTTCTTTATCTTCTTTGAAATGTAAGGTGCTTTTAACCCAATTAAAATTAAAATTCCTGCATCTTTGGAAAGCAGTTTTATCAATACTGTCTTCATGCATTCTTATTTGATGAAACCCGCTGGCAAGATCCAAAGTTGTAAAATATTGTGCTCTTCCAAGTTTATCCAGTAAGTCATCTATATTGGGAATTGGAAATCTATCTTGGATGGTCTTGTTATTGAGTTTCCTATAGTCTATTACGATACGCCATTTTTTTACTCCACTGGCATCAGGTTTTTTGGATACGATCCATATTGGACTTGACCAAGGGCTTGTACTATTTCTTATTATTCCATCTTCTAACATCTTTGTTATTTGATTTTGAACTTCTTCTTTATGTATTTCTGGAAATCTATAAGATTTGGTATATATTGGTTCTTCATCAGTAGTTTTGATTTCATGAGTGGTTTGAGTGGTTGGTGAAAGAGGTTGATTTGGATACTGAAATACGGTGTGGTATTGTTGACATAGTTTTAACAATTTATTTTTTTCTTCTTCATTGAGATGGTCTATTCTCAATAAATTTCCGATTTCTTCTTGGTCTGGATAAGGTTGAAAATTATTTATTTCCGCTTGATAAATTTCAAAATCAGTAATTGGGAAGACTTCCAAAGGGTATCTGAGATTTGTATAAGTATCTTCGATGCTCACATTATGAATTTCGACGATAGCTTGTCCATTTTCTACTGTTGCAATACTTTCGGGTATAAAGCAGTGTGAATTTATTTCTTTGTAAGGAATATAATAAGTTCCATCTATTGTTGCATTTGTTGGAAGTTTTGTCCTATATATTTCATTTTCATTCAAAGTGATATCATAATTATAATATTCAGAAGGGGAACATTGTTGTACTGGTATAATATTATCGTTCCTAACTAAATATCCTTCTTGAAGATTCCAATTGAATCCCATATTTTTGAGGTCTCTGAAGCTAATGAGTCCGTCAAAGAAAGGATGAAAGTCAAATAGAGTGAAAATAATTTTTTCATTTACTTGGAATTCAGCAAAGGCTGGAATATGTGCTTCATATTTTGCTGTTTGTTGTCCGCATGAGGTTTTGATAATATTTGGCTTTGTAATTATATGTTCCGGAAAATAATTTTTCGCTATAATTGGATTTATAAGAGAAATATGACTACCTGAATCAATAAGTAAGTGTAGTGGTTTATAAAATCTGATATTGTAATGAAGGGTAGTTTTCTTTGATCCATATGATTAACTTCTAAGTAGTTTCCGTTCCAGAGGCTGGTAAAGTAAAATTTTCTTCTTGGTTTCGTAACATGGTTGAAGATATTCATCTTGAATTTGTTCTTCGTTTCCTTGTTCATTTTCTATTGGTCCTTGTTGAAAATCCGCTGGAATTTCCCAGTTTTCTTCATTTGTGGTTCCTTCCATCATGTATAATTGTTCATAATTAGATGAATGTGGTTCTGTCACATGGTGTAGTTCTTCTGAATGAAATGTCGGTCTAGACTGTGGTATGAATATATTTCTTTGAGGAGGTATTTGCCTTGTAATTGTAGAGGGTTCGGGTTCCTGTGGTTGTGTTCCAAATGGTGTTTGCAAATTATTTGGTTTGCTAAAAAATTGTTGAGGGTTCGGATTCCTGTAGTACATGTTGGTTGGTTGTGAATAACTTGGTGTTGGTACCATAGGTGCTTTGAAATTTGGTGTTGGTAACTGCTGTGGAATATTTCTTTTTCCATCGTTGACCAATGCTGCGAAATTTTCTTCTTCTATAACATTCTTCATAGCTTCTTCCAAACATTTTGGGTCTTTGAGGCGAACACTTGTTTGTATTATTGGTGGGAGATATTTCAAAAATGTTACCAAAATAAGTTTTTCAATGTTATTAATTTGTGCAAGTTTTTCTTCACGTGTCATTGTAGAATCATTATTTATTGAGGAAAAAATCAAACTTCTAGTATATTGACAACGAACGCCAAAATTATAAGAATTTTCTTTTGGTTGAGGTCTCAAACTATGTAGCTCTTGGAGAAGACAAGTGAAAGATCTTTGATCAGAAAATGATATTTTCAAATGGTCTTTTATTTGTCCCCATGTATTTAATTCTGTACGACTAGATATCAAAGTGAGTGCTTTACCTTTCAATTTACACAAAATTGCTCTGAAAATTAGTTTTTGTATGAACTGAGGTTCATTATTGTATTGTTCAAAAATTTCATCACAAACGGCAATAAAATTATTGAGTTCACATGGATCTCCATTAAAATGTGGAATAATATCTAAGAAAAGTCTCAACTGTTGATAATTTGTCTCAGGCATTGTTGCTGTGGTTGAAATATTATCTAAATTCAAACTTAAAGAAGATAAATTTTGAGTTAAACCTTCCAAATCAGTATCAGATTCTTCTGATGGAATATTGAGCGATCTAAATTGTTGCCTAGTTTCACTATTTATTTTTGCCAAATTTTTCAAATCACGAAACATAAAATAAAATATGAGAGAATAATTTCACTAATAACACCATATAAAGGAAAGAAAAAAGTAGGAAAGAATAAAGGAAAATGAATGAGAGACTCACCCTGTATGTTTTGTGTTGTTGGATAGTTTTCTGTTAAACCAGTCCAGGAATAAAAGGTCCTCCAGGAAGGTTGTTTCTGTTTCTCAGTGTAGAGTGGTTGTTTCTCAGTGTAGTTTGCTTTGTTTCTGTTTTTTTTTTCTTTGTGTTGAACCAGTCCAAGGGATAAACAGTCCTCCAGAAAGGTTGTTAGCCGGTTCTTGAATATTCAGTCCAAGAATTGGTGGCCCCGTGAGTCGACAAAGGAATATACAGCCCACTTCTCGAAACACTTTGTCTTTTTGTGATAGTCCCGTTTTCCACCTTTTTGTACGCGACTATCCTACCGACTGCGCCAATTACGTTGAGCCTCTAGCAGTGGTGGTTCGTAGAAGCCCCTGCGTGGTTTTGAGCCAGTTTTGTACTCTATTTCACCCAAACTTTCACACAAATAAAGATTAATCGAATCTCACTAGGTGTTTTTATTCAAATGAATAGCTGGTAACAACTGAACTGAATGGTAAACATTCTCAGAGCTTTTATAAACATATCATAAGCTTTAAGAAAATAAGATATAAAAGATAATTCTCGAAATAAAGTCACTATAAGCATGAATAATAGATAAAGTACGATATTAATGCATACTATAAAAGATAATATTCGAATGAAGAGATAAGTCTCGAATAAAGTTCATAATCAGCTATTCCCGGTTCTTATCTTCATAGTCCAGGGGCGGCCTGGTATAAAACGTAACTTAGGCACGGCTGTCTGCGGAACGGGCTCCGTATGGACTCGGTGCGGACTCTGTGCAGTCATGTGGGTCCAGACCTTTAGTAGTACGCTACAAATTGAGATATCTATGGCTTTGAAATGAAACATGCGTTCAGTCCTCCTTATTAATGAAAAAGATTAGTTCTTCTCTGAATGCCGCTAAAGATCGGCATTGGCAGTTAATCTTTTCTTTAAATGAAATAAGTTGAGAATAATCGTATCAAAATCCCGCAATTGAGAACACTCAATGGTATATCATCATTTGTAGTGAATTACTAATATGGGGCTGTTCATAAAACACATCTTGAAGGGGATGGTGGAATATTGTGAAGAGTGACAAGAGTAATAAGTAAGGATGAGAGGGGGCATTTGCATAAGACGTCACAAATATATATCACAAATGAAATTATATAAATTCGGCATTATTTAATTTTAGTTAATGGTGTTTTTTGCTTAATATTTTGAGGGCGTTGCAAAAAATATGATTATGTGTGATGAAAGATTCTTCAAAATAGCAGTGAAATATATCGGTTGGTTTATGAGCTGAATAAAAAAAAAATTTCGGACAACGTAGTAGAAATTGGCCGTTGTTAATTGCAGATAGATTTCGAACTAAAATTGCTAAAAATATGTTTGGTCCTTCTTCTCAAAGTCAACGTGAATAGAGTTCGGGCTCTCTCCCATTGATTTTATCTTTTCCTGGAAGAAAAGCGGTTGAAAATCTTCCCGCAGTTGAAATGATAGGTATATTATAATTTGTGATACTCTAGTTCCCTCAGACTAGCACTGAAATATATTGGTTGGTAATATTTAGAACTTCATTATGAATATGAAAATCATAGTTGAATTTTTGTTACTTTATATTGTCCATCTGAAAATATACAGTGCGGTTTTTCATAGTCTCTCCCCCTGTTGACATAGAACAATGAAAAAAAGGATTGTATGATATCACCGATACAACTTTTTGAAATAGAAGACATTGTGATTGCCCGGTAGATGGCGCGGAGGAACACATCAACTTCAAAATTTCAAGTGGCATGGGGGTCATGGGCTCATCGTTGAAAAGATAATTCAATTCTCTTTCCAAACATCTATTTTTTTTTTCATTTCGTTGATATGTGACTTTGCGGCTTTTTATGCCCCCCCCCTTATAACTTTTGAACGGTTGACGTAGAACAATGGAAAAAAAAGGTATTGTATGATATCACCGATACTACTTTTGAAATAAAAGACATTGTGATTGCCCGATAGATATCGCGGGGGCACATCAACTTCGAAATTTTAAATAGCATGGGGGGGTCATGTGGCACATTGGTGAAAAAATAGTTCAAATTTCTTTACAACCATTTAATTGTTTTTATCATTTCGTTGATTTGTTTTTTCACAATGTGCATTCGAAATGTCAAGCATAAGTGCGGTTCTTTATAGCCCCCCCCCCTGTTAACCTTTGAATGGTTCGACGTAGAACAATGAAAAAAAAGTTATTGCATGATATCACCGATGCTATTTTTTGAAATTGAAGACATCGTGATTGCCCGATAAATGGCGCGGGGGGCATCAACTTGCAAATTTCAAATAGCATGGGGGTTATGTGGCTCATCGTTGAAAGGACAATTCAATTTCCTTTCCAACCATCTTTTTTTTATTTCGTTCATACATTTTTTTGCAATATGCATTTGAAATGTCAAGTATAACAAGGAACACAACTGTTGTGTAGGATTTTTATTTATTGATAATAAAACGCAAAACTGTTGTGAATTCGAAAATTCTTCCCGAACATTATGTAACATATCTGCAGAAATATCAGCACACACCCGTGTTCTTCGTTGTTTCAGTTCTTCCAAAGAGTCGGATTGTAGTTCATATACTTTTGATTTAATGTAACCCCACAGAGTCACAAGGTGTGAGGTCTGGTGATCGTGCCGGCCATTCGATTGGTCCACGACGTCTACTCCATCTAATATGGTATCTTAGATCCAGATACTCTCGAACTTGACGTTGGAAGGGAAGAGGGGCCCCGTCTTGCTGGAAAGTAATGTGTTCCTGGAATTCGTTCTCATTTTCTTCTAGTATTTTCTTCTAGTATGACTGGATTGATATTTTTAATGTAATTGCGGTTCCCATCATAATTTCACGAAATTCCATCCTTCGGTCTGGGTCCTTCGTGAGTTGGTGTAACATCACCAACTTGTATGAATGGAATTTGTGTTTCTTCAAATATTTTTTTACTGTCGATTTTGATACGTCAATCGTATTTGCTGCAAGTGAGGTACTTTGTTGAGGATTAACCACCATTTCGGCAATTGCCGAAACTTCCGTTTCCTCCGAAATTGATTTTCGGCCAGCTCAACTGACCCTATGAACAGTGACAGTTCTGTTGAATTTTTCAACCAGTTCCCTCAAATTCCTTCCGAGTTATTGGATGATCAGCGAATTATTCATTAAAAATTATCTCTGCTGCATGGTAGTTCCCACGGGCCTCACCAAAAATGTAGATTGCTTCAATTTTCCCTTCGATATGACGTACACGAACCATGATCATGTTTGAAATTCAAAATAATTCTAGTTAAAGTAGAAGTAGAATGAAACTCTTCTTTAAATACAAATGCGATAATATAAAGAGCAGGTAAGTAATGATATTCATTGTTACATTGGAAATTCTTAAACATCGACAAAATAATCCAATTTTATAATGGGTATTTCTAGGTTACTGCTGATTATCAGTTTACTGAATACGATAAATGATACCCTTTATAATTATGGTCATTAAAAATAAATTAGTTGGGTATTATTTGGGTATAATCTCTTGGAAAGGCTATTGTATAGCAAAAAAACGTGTCGTCGTTTTGTAAACCCAGTTTAGTGAAAATAATTTAGTGAATTGAGTATCTTTTGTTTGTTTCAATATAAATTTTCCTCAATTATCGGCCGCATCAATTCAAATAATTGGATTACTGTATGGATTCAAAACTTTTACCCAATGAAGCTCTGAAACGAATTCGAAAATGAAAAATCATTTGAGTAATGAATCTTCCTCTATTGACCGTATTCAGTGTTACCCATCGCAATTGTGATTCCTTAGAACAACCATGGTTGAAACTATAATGGAATTAGCTTTTCAACGGTGTGCAACTCGACCTCTATGCCTTTCGAAATTTTCACGTTGTTATGCCCCCAGCGCCCTCTGTCGAGTAATTGTAAAGTTTCTTGTCTCAAAAAGTAGGTTCGGTAATACCATTCAAAATATTTGTTGTCCCATTGTTTCATATGAAACCGTTCAAAAGGTATCGAGATAAGAGTACCATTCAGATCCGCACGTATGCTTGACATTTCAAATGCACATTGTGGAATAACAAATCAACGAAATGATAAAAACAATTAGAATTGAAAGTGAATTCGAACCGTTCAAAAGTTAACAAGGGGGGGGACTATCTTGTAATCATCAGTCATACTACTATATTCGAGCTTTGTCCACAAGATTTACTTAATGACATTGAAGTATATTTATTATTGTTATAAAAAGTAAGTCGCACTGTGTGAAATATATAAGATATCGGTATCATAATCATGCTCTTCAGATAACCCCAAATTAATTTCTGTTCACCTTCAGAAAGATATTAATAAAAAACTTTTGTATCAGTGATGGAAATTATCTGATGTGCTGTATCGTTTAATTCAAATTTCTATACAGAATGAGAAGAATACATGAGAGGGCATTTGCCACGTATGACGATTTCATTAAAAAAATTGGAAAATTTAATCGACCTATATTTCTCGATATATCGAAATATTTTTCCGTCTCCTTAATATTTTCTCGAGAAACTCAAATTTTTTTACGAATAATTTGGAGGAAAAAATTCCATTACAATTCCGTATCTAAGGATCACAGAGAAGTGGGGGCGTATTGCAAGATTATCAAAATCACAGTGTTCCATATCAAACTTTTTCATAATAAAATGGGAGAATTAATTTCAATGCGGTTAAATTTAAAATTCTTAAACAAATCAGTTTTTTATGAGTTCTTTATCATTGCAATTATGGAAAACAAAATTAAGAATCTCCCATTTTATGATATTCGGGGTACTCTGTGGATATATTAATAGTTCGGGTAAGCAATGAAGTAATAAGGACGTTGTGATACTGACATCATTTGTATGTATTTTTTGAAGGAAATTAATTTTTAAGTGAGCGAGTGGATCTATCGATGGTCGGGAAGCATATTGTTACGAAACTGGGGTTCGTTTACTAAAATACTCGAATTAATTTAATGCCCGCATCGTGGACGGCAACTCTGTATGATATCAGAAATAGTCGAAGGTGTCTGTCCCAGTCCTTTTGATGTTTTTCCATTACCTTGAAAAGATGCTCTTCCATAGTTTGGTTGAATCTTTCAACCATCCCATCTGACTGGGGGTAGAACGCCGTGGTTCTGGGCTTGTTGATACCCATCAGCTCACAATTTTGTTTGAATAAGTTCGACTCGAAATTCCTTCCTTGGTCGGAATGTAGCTTCATCGGCACTCCGAATCTTGAGGATATGTTGTCCACCAATGACCTGGCAATTGTAAATGCTTCATGTCTGGAATTGCATAAGCTTCCATTTAAGGATGTATTTGTTGCCATCGTCCGTCACAGGAAAGTGTCCAGCTACACAATGGCAATCCGTTCGAATGGTGCATCTATGTTGTATTTATCCATTTCACCCCTGAACCCTGTCTTGGGACATTTAGCACGCTGGACATCTGCGCCAGCTTTCTATATCGTCTCGACATTGATCCCAGTAGAACCAAAGTCTCATTCACTCCCAGATATCTTTCTGATTTATAATAATAATAATAATTTCATTCACGAACAGCTCATAACATCTTGCAGTGTATGAGATAATACAAAGACATCGCCTAATTTAATAATAATATACAACAAATAGTGAATAAAGTGGAAAAACTCATTTAAATTTAAGAACTTGGTATCAATCTTATCATTACTTTTATTCTAGTTTCATAGGAAAACGAATGTTAAAGTATACATACAGTGCTTCTCAAAAGTCCCTCCCCCCTCTTATTTTTGGAACGATTATACATAAACAAGTGAAATTTGGAAACTGAATATTAAAGGTTGTAAACTTCCCTACTAGTGATAATATATGACAAAATCGTCAAAGATGACGTCACAAGGCCATTGTGACCAATAATTTCAAATGGAACCCTATGGCAAGCGACACCTCTTTTTGACAACTCGCTTTTGAAAAACGCAAGGCTGTGATGAAATAAATCAGTTAATACAAAAATTCCAACTTCAAGCTCCGCCTCTGGATAGTTGGTAAATAAGCTGACGTTTTCCTTGGTCTCCCTAATTCGAAGTTTTTGTAATTGTCCAAGTTTTTGTACATTTAATAATTTGTGTATTGTTGATCGAACGTTTGACTGTTTCAGCAGCTTTTGGTATTTTCAATATTTTTGTACTTTTTGATAATTTGTTAAACTGTTGTGAGCCGAACGTTTAAGTTCTTCAAGAAGCGAAATGGTCCGTGCTTTAGGTGATAAAGTAGCAGCGATCCTAATTCTTGGTGAAACTGGACAAAATATTCATGCAGCAGAACGGATTTTTAATGAGAGGTTTCTCGATCGCCCCGTTTCGAGGACTTATTTAAGGAAGCTCCTTCGTAAGTTTGAAACAACGGGTAGTATTAATGATGCGAAACGATCTGGCAGACCACAAATTTCTGATGAGAAAAAAATTGATATACTGGCTGAAGTAATAGTTAATCCTACTTCTTCAATAACTCACGTTGCATCTACCTGTGGAGTCAGTCGGAGTACAGTACACAGGGTGTTGAAAAAAGACAAATTTCATCCATACGAATTAAAAATGGTTTATCAACTCTCAGACGACGACTCAGACCGAAGACTAGAATTTTGTGAAAATATGGAAACTAAAATTAACCAACAGCCAGACTATGTCAAAACAATTTGTTTTAGTGACGAAAGTACTTTCTATATAAATGGAAATGTAAATACACAGAATGTGAGGTATTGTAGTGACGCAAATCCTCACCTGTTTTGTGAAACACATACCTAATTTCCCCAGAAGGTGAATGTTTGGGCAGGTATCCTGGGAAACCACATCGTTGGGCCTTTTTTTTCAATACTAATTTAACTGGTGAGGTTTATCTGGAGCTGTTGCAAAACGCAATAGAACCGTTAATCCTTGAAATTTTGAAAGATAATCCAGATGAATTCGGCAATTTGGAAATTCCAACAGGTAGCAACAGGATGGTGCTCCTCCACAATATTACGGTGCAGTAAGACGGTATTTGGATGAGGAGTATCGTGGTAGATGGATTGGACGACGAGGTTCAACGGAATGGCCAGCTCGATCACCGGACCTCACACCTTCGGATTTTTTTCTGTGAGGGTACCTTAAATCGGAGGTTTACGCCACTGAACCTGACAATATTGACGTTTTGAAACAACGTATTGTTGCAGAATGTGAGGCTGTTTCCGCAGACACATTTGCAAAAGTACGAGAAGAGTTTAAAAATAGGATATTTCACTGTCAGGAAGTAAATGGAGGTCACTTCGAGCAATTTCTTTAAGTAGATACTGATTCTTAAATCTGTAATTAATATCATACTGAATGGAATTTAAATTTTAATGTTAACTAATGAGCCATTAAAACTGCCATAAACACAATCAAAATTTGTATCATTGAATAGGTTTTTTCGATACCTTTCAAAGAGGTGTCGCTTGCCATAGGGTTCTATTCAAAATTATTGGTCACAAAGGCCTTGTGACGTCATCTTTGACGATTTCGTCATCTATCATCACTAGTAGGGAAGTTTACAACCTTCAATATTCAGTTTCCAAATTTCACTTGTTTATGTACAATTGTTCCAAAAATAAGAGGGGGGGAGCGGACTTTTGAGAAGCACTGTATAGAAGGAGTTCGATCAGTGTTACTTTTATATTGGTAAAATAAATGAATGAATATACATATGAGTAATTATATATAATTATAAATAGTTAATACTAAGAGTGATTACATTTATATATTGGTATTGGTAGAGAGATGGTGAGTATCAAGGATTATATTTATATTATATTTTTTATTATGGTCTGTCTGTGCTGTGTAGCCAAGTTTTCAATTTTTTTTTGAAAGTTCAGTGGAGTTATTTTTTGTCAGATCATCTGGCATGAAATTGAACAGACGAGGAGCAAGGTAGGAAAAGCACCTTCGTTCAATTGATTTTTGTGCTCTCGGTAAGTACATATACATTCTTCTGTTTATTCTAGTGGGATATTTATGGTTGAATCGGCTTATGTGAGTATTATTTTCTTAAACAAACTGGATTATTGTCTTGGAGAATAATTGGCGGATATCAAACAATTCAGCCTCGGCAAAAAGTAAATCGATTGGGTGAGTTCTGGGTTTTGTAACGATATATCTGTTACATTTCCCATTGATATGCTCAGAGATTCATTCATTTACTTCAATCGACAATCCCTATTGAAAATCTTAGCGACATCTAACCGTGGGCAATGGAACAGTCATTACGGCTGAGAATAATGTTAGCGAACGCAGTCATTCTGACTGCACGATGATGTTAAAAAGGAATGAAGATGTGATTCTCGTCCCTTATCGAGCGAGCTACGATAGCGATAACTTGTAACTTGTGTTCTGAAACTTGTCAGCCATTATACAATGAAGTAGAATCTGTTCATGTTAAATTAACAAATGAATTAGATCATTTTCCCTTTCTTCTACGAAAATAATTTCAAATCAGAGAATAATAGTGACATCAGGCAAGGTATGTTGAAATATTTTTGATCAAGTGAAATATAAACCATCTTGGAATATATTTTTAACGAGAACGTCAGATGGCTCTTCATAACGAGAATGATATCTGAAGTCATATGTGTATGTTGTTCAGTAAATTGCGATTAGAATTATTTAGGTCAATCTGATAATCGATTACAGTCCCGTATAATATATATTTTTCATGAACATAATCAGAGGTACATCGTCTCCGATAAACCGACAGGTTCAGCAAACAAAAAAACAATTTTTTTTTTGAAACTGAATGAAATGAAACTAGATATTTGATACATATTTGTTAAGAATTGTAAATGCTGTATATATGTAAATAGAATGATATAAGTTGGTATTTGGTTTATTGTTGTAGTTATTTACAGAAAAGTTATTTGATTTGCAATCATTATTGAATAGGGAATTTGAATTTTTGTCCCAATTTAATAAAAAAAATTCTGGCGCCCATTCAAATTGACAATTTCTTAAACTTTGCTTAAAACATAAAAAAATTGAAACTAGTAAGGCGGTCCAAAGAACTCCACACCGCTCTTCACTGAATAGTCTGGGCATTCTATTACAACAATTAACTTGTATTTCATTACAGTTTATGCAGAATAATTTCGATTATTCTTTTTTGTAGGATTACTAGCGGTTTTGAGTGACTAGTCAAAACACTTTCCCATCCGATTATACCATATTGAATAATAGTTTCGATACAAGGTTTTGTTCATATGATGTGGAAGGGATAACTTTGTTTTTTTTTAAAGTTTTTAGTTGAACCATTTGAATATTTTCTGCAGATTGTTTTTAGCTTTCTCTTGTACCTCCATACACTGCCTTCCAAGACTTGACTTATTCTCTTCCTGGGCAAAACCAATTGAGAAATTGACGTCCTTCCATCTGCTGACTCCATAACCGTTATAGTAGTCCATTTTTACCACAACCAGGGAATGCCATTGTGCCCACATTGCGTTAAAGTTCCGTCCTATTTCCAATGTTAAAAGTCCCCGATATTTGGATCGGTTTCCTGGTCCTGTCTCATGTGTACGGTATCCATTCGTGTTTAGTTAACAGTCTCGTGTGACTAATATACCGACTCCTTCATGGCATTCAATACGCTTGCAGGCTTCTGGACCCCGTCGTCTAGAAAAGGCATCTGCATAAATATGTAGTCGTGTTGGGCGATGTTTGATTTTGAAATGGTACTCGTTGAGCTTTTCTATTTTCCATTTTCTATTTGTCCTTTGAAATTTTTTACCTCCAGTAGCCACTTCAGGCCGCATGATCGATCTTGATGAGAAACTCCCTTCAATGTAGTTATTTGTGAAAGTGATCTACTGCCCTGACTATCGATAGAAGTTCCTTCCTGGTGACAAAGTAATTTCTTAGACATCACCCTGCTGTAGTATTCGATGACTCTTTCCTGAACATCTTGCACCTGTGCCAACACAGCTCCAAGTCCCGTATTGCTCGCATAAACAGGATTTTTGCTCTAGGTGAGCCACGATTCGATTCGAACAAAGCGCTGCCTGCAACTTGCGGAAAGCCTTATCACTTTCAATAGACCGGTGGAAGTTGACCCGATCTCCTGTCAACTTATGTGGTGGTGCTGCGATATCTGCTAATCCTTCTTCAGAACGGCGATAATGGGTACACAGGCCAGGAATTTCTCACTTCTTGTTTATGTTTTGGTCTCGGCGAGTCTCGAATAGCCTGTATTTTGGATACTGTAACGAATTTTTCGTTACTTCCTTATACATAACCAATTTCTCATAATGTTTCCGGTTATCCTTGCGGTCGTACGGGTCAGTAGTCACTGCTCAGATCTCAGATCGACTTCTGACAGTGTGACCGTGACATTTCATTTTCGTGTCGATCGGATTTATCGAGCGCGTGATTTTTCCAAGTGTTTTTAAATAGAGAAAAACCCGAGAATGGTTTTTTTAAAAAAACAGGGAATTGGTGATTTCGTCGAACCGAGAGGATAATCGTTCTCTTTCTTGATTTGAACGTCGAGATAGGCAGGTGGACTGAGTGAATTGATTTTGGTATGTAAGATCTATAAGTTAAATAAGTTTCACTGCTGGAGTTTAGTTGAGTAATATTATTCTCTTTATCTTGCAATTAATGTTGTAGCTGATTAGCATTTTCTTCTTTTTCCTTATGCTTGTAATATTAGAATTCTTGGATATACCGCATGGTCATTTTTGAAGGTTAAATATCAATACTTCGGCCATTTTGACAAAGCATTCATAGTACATATTGTGGCTAACGTAACATCTGTTCCGAATATTGGGAACTGATTTTTTTCATTGGAAATCAGTTCTACGCTTTTGCATTTTTTAGGTACCAGTTAGTTGGTAATTTCGAATGGACTAGAGCTTACTTACCTCACACGACCAGTGGATTGTTCCGAGGATTCCGATTGATTGTTCTGGGACAGTTTGGAGTGACTAATAGGACGGCTCTCTGGTAAGCAATTTTCTTTATTTCATAACTATATGTTTATGAGAGTAATTTTCTTTTCTCTTGAGAAAAAATTGCTTATGGAGAGAGTTGTACCTCTGGCCTAACGGTCTCAGAACACTCGATTCGATTCAATATATGCCTCAAGCGTAAAGTTGATTTCCGTTTAATAAATTTCTTATATCTATTACTCCATTCAATTCCCAGTGTAGCTTATTTGATTTTTGATCGTTGCAGAGTCAATTCACTTCAGTTACTACCTTGTCGCCAAGAGCAGGGAGATTCACAAAAATTTTTGAGAATTACCTGTTTATCGATTTGAAAAGGGAATTGCCGCCCTATTTCAAAATTATCTTTATCTAAGAGAGTTGTGCCCACTGAAAGACGTGAGGTCTCCCTCTTCAGTTATCTTTGAAAATTCTTCAATTAAAAGAATTATTCAATATTATCTTTTTCTAAGAGAGTTGTGCCCACTGAAAGACGTGTGGTCTCCCTCTTCGGTTTATCTTTGGAAATTCTTCAATAAAAAAAATTATTTCACTTTATCTTCATCTAAGAGAGTCGTGCTCACTGAAAGACGTGTGTCTCTCTCTTCTTATCTTGGCTGAAGAGTATACTTTTACTCTGACTATTATCTTGGTTCAGAAACCCTATATTTTTTGTAGCTTACTAGAGTATTTTGGTTATAACGCTATATTTTCTTTTGGCACTTGCTTTAAAATAGTATATTTTTGCACTGGCAATTTTATAGTGTTTTGCTTTAAAATACTATATTTTTTCTCTGGTTAAATTTCAAGGAAATTTTTATATTTCTTTTGGAATACCTTTCCATAGAATCACATTATCAAAACTTATTTGTTTCAAAACTTAACTGAATTTGAACATAACGTTTTGGGTGAGGTTTGTTTCGTTTGGTTTTAAATTTTGTTCATTTTTAATATTTTTTTTAAATTATTAAAATTAACTTGTAAATTTAACTCCAGAATAGCAGATTGGATTGCTATTTATTATCTTTGTTCTTTCACTGTAACTTTCCAGTCTTTTATATAGACTGAGATTTTTATTGTATGCTATCATTTGCATCTATCTTTTGACTCTCGATTAAAATTTGAAACATAAAACTTGAGGTTCAAAGGATATCCTTCGTTCTCCCCTTTTTGTACATATTTTGATTCCTATCATCTTCTTCGCATGATATATACCACGGAGGGAACCCATCTACGGAGACAGAAGGACTAGTAACCTGGGAGGTCTTACAGCACATCCATATCAGCACTGGTCCGTGAAGGTCAAGTAAATTCACGCCGATAAGGGGGTCTAAAACCAACTATAGAACCACCCACGACCATCTTCATCGTAACCGCTGAAACCAAGTTCCTCCTAGAACCGCTAAGACCAGCTTCAAGAAACTAGCCTTCATCTCTCTCACTCAAGAACTCCGAAGGTATATCCGTGGCACCAACAACTGTAGGAATCATAGTTGTAAATGTTCGGGTTTTTTATGTAATTTCTCAATTTTTGTTCACAGAAATCCATACTCTTATAGTATAATTGTCAACCTGTTTTTTTATTGTTCAGTCAATTCCATCTGGAATAAATTTGTTAAGTTGATTTATTGCATATTTATTTGCCTTCCCATACAAGCTAGGTAACATTTATTTAATTTTATTTATCTTTGACTTTTGTCTTTAGCAAGTCTGGGCCCAACTCTTGAACTAGTCAAGTTAATTAATGTATAATTTTTTTTAGTGGCCAAATTTGATTAACTAGGAAAAGTCATTAATTGAACCTTACTCACGGCCTAACCGTATCCATCTGAGCAGCCTATCGGCAAAGTGATTTCACCTTCTTAAATTTGAATCATATAATTTAAAATCTGAGGTTCAGAAGTAAGGGGTGTTGCAATACGTTTGTTTGAATTCCTTCTGCCGAGACTATGTGCTCCAAGAAATCCACTCGCTTCTGGAATAGTTAGCACTTCTAGAGATTCAGTTCGAGGTCTCCTTAAATGACCGAAAACTCAACGCAGGTTGGCCAGATGTTCCTCGAAATTTCTTTCTATAACCATGACACCATATGAGTCCACGCAATATCAGCTCCATCAATCTCTCGAAGGCCACCGTGGTATTAAAGAGACCAAAAGGGATAACAATAAACTGATACAGTCCAGTCGTAAACGCAGTCTTCTCCTTATAGTCTTCGTGTTTGCACACTCGCCAGTAGCCGCTCATGAGGTCAAGCGTTGAAAACCATGAACTAATTCATTAAGTTGCCTATCGTCCACACATAATCTCGTAGATCCAACCTTCTTGGAAACCAGTACCACTGGGGTGGGCCTTGGACTCGATGATTCTTCAATAATGCCATCTTTGGTCATCTTCTCGACAAGCTTTCCCACGTCCTGTTGTTTGGAAAATGGTAATCTTCTTGGTGGTTGTCGAATTGGATGGGCTTGACCAGTAACTATCCTGTGCTAGGTTGGTGATCCCGTAGACACAAATACGTCACTTTCATGATAATTTCGTATTCCTTCATTGACAAATGATTAAAAGATATTCCGATGGTTTGTAGAATGTCATCAACCGTGTCTTTCTTTCCGAATATCCGCTCGTTTAGCAATTTGCTACCCCCCAACTGGCTCGCATACTCCTATGATGTCTCCTCTCCGGACTGTTATCCCATCAGAAAATACATTGTTTTGTAATAATTTCACATTGCTGTACTATTCCAACGCAGCACCCAGAGTCTCCTTCTAGTTGAGTCTCAATGATTTTCTCAGATGAATCAGGTATCCTGATAATTTTTGCTATATATTGAAGTGTTAAAATAAATTATTCCACTTGAAATATCATGGTTTTCTGCTCGGCACCGAGCATTTATCAGATCCATCCCAAGAATGAACTCGTCTCCTATGTCAGCCACAAAAATTATTTCCATCATTCGTAGTCTTCCGTGGGCTACCAGCTACCCCTCGTATTGGTGCGTTCTCTCCAGTGACCGTTCCTAGGATGGAATTGTATGTAAGTGGTTCTAGGATACCGCTGCGGATCAGGAAAACTGACGCGCCAGTATCTATAGTGCATATGACGTCTCTGTTGTTCAACTTTCCTCTGATGGTCAAACTAGCGGTAGTTCTTCTTATCCTATTGACGTGAAAGACCCTAGAGGGTGTTATAACTAGCCAGCATGCGCTTCGATATTCTGAGCATCTAGGTTATGCTGCCGCTTAATTTATCTTCCTGAGGTGGCTCTCCGATCGATACCACTCTCGGCCTTGAAGTGTTAAGAACCGCTTCCATTTCCAAGGAACAAACGAGAGCTTCACTTTATTCCTTGAAGTGTGTTGATCTTAGGGTCCTCTTTATTTCGGTATCTCTCAATCCATCATTATATACCTGCACCGCTAACTGTTCTTTGAAATCATCCAGGGCTTCTGGGTACGCAAGCTGGATAAGACTCTGGACGTCTACTTGAAACTCCTGTAGACTTTCGCCCGTATTTTTGAACTCGTATTTTCAACCCGGTACAATTGTCCTTGATGTTGGTCGCCAGAGCAGCGATCAGGTCTCCATAGTTGCCCTGCTGGTCTTCAGGGATGGTCTTTAACATTCCTAAAGCAGATCCTCTCAAAGTCACTATAAGTGCAGTAGCCTTCTCTTCGTCATTTCACCCATTTGCTGTTGCCGCCGCCACTAACTGACTACGTTGTAGGGAACATGGCGACTGCCCATCAAAAGTTGGTGGTTTTACGGAATTGTGCGATGTGGCAACCCTGTCTTGTATTTCCATTGGAGCAAAGTTCTTCCAAGTGCCTCATTGTTTTCTCATTCACTTCTCGCACCGCCCATACTTTTTTATTTGCTCCTTCTAGGACTACCTTGACTTATTTTTTTATTTCCTTTCCTTCCTTTCACCGTTTTCCATACTGTATTGATTTTGGCCCCAATTTCATCAACTCTTCTTCAGGCCTACTATTTGCCCCTCAGTTTTCTAGATAATCCGCTCGAGAAATGCTTTCTGATGTTCTCTTTCTTTATTTTGTTCCTCCAGAATTTGACGGAAATTTTCTTGCGACCGTTCCTCTTCTTTCTGCCTCTGTTCCATCAGCACTTGTCTCTATCTCTCTCTCTCTGCCGACGCTCTTCTTCCTCTTGTTTTTTCATCAGTCAACGTTCCTCCTCAATTTGTTTTTCTTTCTGTCTTTGTTCCTTCTCCTCTTGTTTTTCTATTTGCCGTCGTTCCCCCTCCTTTTGTCGACGTTCATCCTCTTTCTGTTTTTCTTCCACCAGTCTTCTCTCTTGCGCGACAAACTGCTGTTTGGTCATTTCTATTTATAGTCTCGTCGTGTATTTCTTATATGCGCCATTAATTGTCTTCGAATAGTCACTAATATCTCCTCTTCTGACGCCAAATGTTACGAAACTGGGGTTCGTTTATTGAAATACTCGAATAAATTTAATGTCCGTTTATTACACTTCAAAAACAACACCAACACCAATTTTGACAATAAAATACCCAATCGCAGTTTATATACAGAGCGTTCCTCAATAACATGAGGAGATTATTCTTGGGTTCATGTTGAGAAAATAAATTCATATGAACATACGTTCTTAACTTTTGAACTACAGGGTGCTAAAGTTTTAAGATTCTTTTAATATAGGTTTGCCCTTTGTGAGTGAGTAGGACTGTTAGAATAGTGCCCTGTTAGGTCATTGAAATTATTACTACTATTGTTTTGATGATATTTTATTCAGTGATGATTTTTTATATCTGAAAATGACCATGAACTTCACCTGATGCTGTTGTTATAATTTAAAAACGTGTCTAATGTTAACATAACAAGGTCAGTCAGTCAGTCATTTATAATCTCATATCGTATCGGTATGAAGTGAAAATGAGATGGTTGTAAAGTAAAATCAGAAAAAATATGGGTTTTTCTATATAATGTTGGTTAAACAATTATTTTTTGAAGTAAATTATTATTAGAGTTTGAAACCGAAGTGAGTACTGTCTACATCCATATGTGTTTTGGTTTAGTGTATGTATGGTCTTCTGAATTTTGAGCACTGCTAGAGATTTTTAACTTCTTGATATCTTTATGGGATCTCAGAGTCGAGTTAACCCGAAATTAAACCAATTTGATTATACTTTTTTTTTGAGACAAATATAACATATATTAATATAATATTGGTTGGTTCAGGCAGATTTAAAACCAACAAATTTTGTTCGAAGAATTTAGGGTTAGTACAAAAATAAAAATGCTGTTTGTGTTTTCCAATAAAACATATGTCGCCTGATATTTCAATTTGATTGATGATCATTTCGGAATCAATAAATAAAACGTAAAATTCACCTTTGACTGGCCACGCCATTGGTTTTTTGTAGTATTATAAGAACATTCTTGTTGTATTCTCATCAGCCTCACTTGGTAATACTCAAAATTATAATTTGTATAATCATATAAAATTATTTTTTCCTCAAAGACGTATAGAGTATATTTAATTCACTCTACCGCTATTTATTTTCTCACCTTTCTCACACAATCCTCGAATAAAACTACCATCCTCATTCTGGTATCACAATTCTTGATGTAATTTACGAGGGTTTTATGATCGGCCTTCTCCATATCGCTGCCATTTATAGACAAGATGACATCTCCCTCCCTCATACCAGCTCGGTAAGCTGGACCATCATAGTCAACGTAATCCACGTAAGTTATCATTTCTATTTCCTTTTCCCTCTTGTAATGTATCCCGTAGCTCTGGAGCGTGAAACCATAAGACTCATTTCTTTTTTCTACGATGATGGTCCGCCTCCTTCGATCTTCTTCTGGTTTGGTAACTGTGACTCGGTCTGACTGAACTCGTTCCAAGATTTGAGACTGAAAAAATAAAAAACGTTGTTAAGGATCGAATTTGTGCCAGATTAGCCTAATCAGGCCAATCTACAAGACGAAAGTAGTAGAGCATATATCTATATATCTATCTATATATATATATATATATATATATATATATAAATCTACGATCAATGCCCAGACCAAACCGCTGGACCTAAAGAACTGAAATGTTGACAGCATATTCCTATGATGACTTAGGTAACCAGTAAGGAAGGACCCTTTGAAGTATTTGAGTTCTTTGTTACAAATAAAGTAATACGTGTTTCGGTATTTTTAGAAATTCAACCTCTAAAGGGGTAAACATTTTTATAGGGGTTGCATTAGTTTTAAGTTAGTGTCATGAATATTGGTGTTTTGACTCTCTATTACAAATGAAGAAAATGTGTTTAACCTAATTCGAAAATTCCGTCCCTAAAGAGGTGAAGAGGGGTTTATGAATTTGTAATAGTCGACACAGGGCATTACTTTCGCTGTCAAATCAATTATGCCACCTAAACGAGATAATGGGGTGATGATATAACGGGATAACGGAAAATGGGATGTATGTATTTGCTAAAGCTGTCTGGAAAGGGTAAACTTGAAAAAAGGTATTCTTCTAAAAAAATTGGCCTATCTTTAAAATCAACCGGGACTCTGAGACGAAGTATTTTTATGCTAAATTTCACCTTATGTGCTTTAAAGCATTTTGATGTACAATTTGACGATCCATCCATCAAAAGTGTGTCAGGTGTATTAATATTCATACAGGTCACATTTTTTTCCAACACAGCCTGCTTGCTCTTTATCTCGCTTATCGAGGTTCATCACTACTTCATATCTCATTGAGCGTGAGGATTTATATAGGTCTTCGTTACTCTGCATCGATTCGACAGCAAGCCGGCCGTTTTCAAAACAGCAGCGAGAAAAATCCAACGGCCAATAAGGAAGATACACCGCCGTCTCAGAGAATTCAACACCAGCTACGTTACATCCACCTTCAAGGTGAGAAATACGCTGATTCGAAAAGACAGGATTGTGTCGGACCAGCATAATAGCAGAGGGGATTATAATTTGGAATCTCTGCGAAAGAGAACTGATAGAGGCAGTTGTACTCCAGACCAGCAGCAGTCCACCACGCCTTCCGCAGCCATCCGAAATCAGTCGTCACGAGCCCAGTCACAAACCAGCCAGAAAATATTCAAAATTATAATATTGAACATGGTCTAGGTATCTAAAAAATTGTAAGTCTGCAAAATACCGGTCCGCGCCTGAGCGAAAGATTGAGAGAGGGGAAAAGTTAGCCGAGCTTCATTTCGTTCCATCATAGTAAGATCGGTTCTGCGAGAGTTAGTAAACTGTGTTAGCACCGCGGCACCGTGCAATACCAAGAACCGTTGCCGTTTGTATCCGCTTTTTAGGCTAAGAGCGAGCTGCAGAAAACCTGGCCAATCGAGCAACAGAATTAAATGTTTCATAAATGTTAGTACTCACAGCAAACATAAGAAAAATCATTGACTGCCTGGGCAAAAGTGGTGCATAAGTTTTTATGGCCTATTTTCGGAAAAAGCAACCATACCGATGTAGCAACAGATTGGTAATAGTTTCATTAAAAATTAACTTCCTAGTGGTCAATCGGTCTAAGGTGCTTGAAGAATACCCATTTTATTTGAAAATATGAATATAAAATCAGATGTGGAATCATCTGCGACTGAAAGATAAACTTTAGTCACTATTTTCCATCGTTCAAGATAACCTCTTGTGGGGTATTCATGTTGAAAAGGAAACCTTCTCAATTGAATATTGAATTGAACGATTTTTCTGTGAAATGAAAAATCCACGATAAAAATGAAGTTATTTTTTGTGAATGTCTAACAGAAAACAACTACTTCCCCGGCTCAAGCCAGCGGACATTGAACTACTTAGATAGATATTCTGAAAGGACCCTAACTCAAATGAAAAAATCTGAAATTGAAAATTTGCATTTTTATTCAGATAGTTATTTGACAAAAATAACATCATTTTTATCGTGGATTTCTCAAATCACAGAAAAATCGTTCTATTCAATATTCAATTGAGAATGTTTCCTTTTTCAACACCTATTTTATATTCACGGCAAATTACTCACAGAATAACTTGGGTCAAACAAGTACATACATTATTTTTCCTTTGTGGTGCATTTGTATAAAAGCTTGGTTTAATTTTTTCCTCAATAATTTTTATTTAATTTTTTTCAGTCATTCATGAAATCCGTGTTCTATTGAATTCTGACAAAAATTAATAATCCATCACCTCAAAAAATCCACAAACAAATTTTGAATGGAATCCGACCATGATAACAAAACACGTCGTCTTATTGGAGCCGCCATCTTGAATTCATGAATTTCGACTGAGAAATCATGATGTTCGACTACAAAAACCCCTACACACCAATTTTGAATAGAATCGGACTATAATAACAAAAGTCGTCGCCATCTTAGAGCCGTCATCTTGAATTCGTAGATTCTGACCAAAAAATCATAATCTTTGACACAAAAAACCCCAACATACCCATTTCTATGGAAATAGGGCTATAACCACAAAACTCATCGTCATATTGGAGCCGCTATTTTTAATTCATGAATTCTGGCAAAAAAAAATCATGATGTCCAGCTCCAAAAGCCCCCATATACTAATTTTGAATAGAATCGAACAATAATCACGAAACTCGTCCGCCATATTGGAGCCGCCATTTTGTTTTTTCTTTGGCAAAAATTCCGTAATGCATGATCACCGGAATAATGAAAACTTGCCAAATTTAACGTTAATCGGACAACCAGAAGTAGGTCAAAATTTACTTGAAAGATTTGAACTAAACATATATATATATATATATATATATATATATATATATATATATATATATATGAATTTAAATGAAAGCTTGTGAAAACATTTCATGGTGTTACTCGATCGGCCAGGTTTTCTGCAGACAAACAAATCATTTTTCAATTTCTAAAAAAAAAACTGCCCGAGCTGGGGTTTGAACTCACGTTCTCACCCACGCTCCCTTCCGTGAACCAGCACCTTAGACCGCTTGACCACTCGGAAGTTAATTTTTAATGAAACTATTAGCAATCTGTTGCCACATCGGTATGGTTGCTTTTTCCGAAAAAAGGTCATAAAAAACTTATGCACCACTTTTACCCAGGCAGTCAATGATTTTTCTTATGTTTGCTGTGAGTAATAACATTTTGAAAACACTTCATACTGTTACTAGATTGATCAGGTTTTCTCTTGGACTATTTATACGTCTGCCTAAACGCACACATTACTACTCGCTTTTGGTTGCTAAGGTGATCCTAAAGCTTGGCATATCCTCCCCGCTTTTGTTGTCCATTGATTTCCGTTTTGCTAGATAATAATTCCGTCAGCCGTCCGAGTTGTACTTGTTAAGAACAAAGTTGGTTGAAAATAACTGGAGTTGTTTTTTGAGTACAACTATTTATTAAGCAGCCAGTTGAGGTCAAATAAAATCTGCCCTTCTTGTCCCGTTGAGTTTGTCAGTACCATAGTGACCCCTGGAGTGTTATTTCTTCACGGCGGGAACCGTAATTGGGAGCTGAAATATTATTGTATAGGAAAAGACCCTTAAAAGATCAATGAGCTGCTTTAGAACATGTATGCAAACCTACGTCCGACCAAACAAAATGGATATCTCAACTCAAGCATACTTGGGCAAAAACCCTGGCCTAAATTGCTATAGTTTTTGTTGACAACCCTTTTCTAGCAAGATACGACAGTTCTTTGAATTTTATCTGACAGGTGACCCTTACGAATGTTCTCGAAAGAATCGATGGTCGCTGCGAATATTCTAGTATTTTCCAACCGTCTAACTGCCATATATGAGGTTTTATGACAGTTCAGTGACTAGAGTCTAGACGGTACCCCAAAACAAACTGTCTACTGAGAGGGGTTGCGGTTCTTCGTTTTCTTTTACATCGTTCTATGTAGGCGTTAATCCTATGATTAAAAGTGCTCACGGGACAGAAGCACACTGAATATATTGAAAATGCTCACACACAAAAATATGAAATATAAATTTTTCACATTAAACACCAATTGGTTTGCGTGAAATTTGGGTAGCTAAGTTAGATTAGATTGGTCCACCTTATATAACGCTAGATAATGATTGAATTACGAGAAATTTGCCTCTGGCAACAAATTCCCAGTTTTCTAGTACCGATCGTGGCCAATTGTCCTGATTTGTTGTAATTAATTCGCAAGAAACAGACACTTTTGATTGTTTATAAAGTAATGGCTAGATACTAGTTTAACAGTGTTTTGAGAATATATAGTCTTATTTTTGAGTTGGTATTAAGAACTCAAAATGTAATATATGATTCATTTCATGATAGGTTTCGATGAAACATGTTTTCAATGATAATATCAAGGCCTATAGTATGACTGCTTTAATTTTATAGAAAGTAATGTAGCCTATGTTACACTACATAGACTACTGATTTCCAAGAATTTTCCATTTCCACAACCTGTATATGCGGTATTTACATTATGCAAAATAATAAGAATGTTGAATACCTAGCATGACTTATTCTAAAGGTGTGTGTGGTATTTAAAAAGGAATTGAACCATCATATTTCTGATTGAAATATGAGTCATCCTCACAATGAAAAAAGGTGCGCACTGTATATATACAATGAGTTCGTAAATATCTGTGAATATTTATTTTGAATTGATTTTTACTAATAATTGGATTAGATACACCGATGAATTGTTTTTGTGACGATACTTATGATTATTTTCAGACGCAGAATTATTAATGTGTTTATATTATTCAAAACTCCATTCAATCCAATAATATAAATATTATTATATGGGAAGGAAAAGAGAGTTAACTGGAAGTCGTTCTCCACGAAATGAAAACAGCATGGCTCACTGGAAAAATGTATGCATTTCGTAGAACCAGTGTGAAGTTAGCCACATCCACAAGTATACTCTAAGAAAAAAGTTAGGACAATACATTTTCAGCTTTCACCAAAGGAATAACGTAAAAAAATTGTTCAAATCAAGCAATTCAGTCACAATAATATCATCCCCCCTTTTACCGTGTTTTCAGGCTTTAGAGGGTGATAGAGGGTAGTTTCTGGAAAATAATTCAATAACTTTCCCAAATTGCAAAGTACCGCATTCTGCTTTCAGGATGTGTTTCATGAAGAAGAAATAAATCGCCTATAGTTTGTCAGGCCTTCAGAGGGTGGTAGAGGGGGTAGTTTCTAGGAAATAAGTCAATAACTTTCCCAAATTAAAGAGTACCGCATTCTACTTTGGATGTGTTTCATGAAGCTCCCCCTATAGTTTGTCAGCCCTTCAGATGGTTGTAGAGGGGGTAGTTTCTAGGAAATAATTCAATAACTTTCCCGAATTAAAGAGTACCGCATTCTACTTTCAGGATGAGATTCATGAAGGAAAAACAAATCGAATGACATCGCCCCTATAGTTTATAATGTTAATTAAACTTTGAGAATTCATCAAGAAAATATTGCTGTTTAATTGCTATTGGATAACTTTAGTATTACACTCCTGAATCTCTTGTTTTCTTTGCAATACAGGACAGCACTGGTCATAGATAAAATAATGACCATTCAGATTCACCTCAGGATTACTCTCATTAGCCTCCGGACAGTTTCTGTATTGGAAATTACTTGATTTACATTCATTGGGATTATGAGCACCCATACCGGACCTTCTGATTCATTCACAATCTTCATATGATTGAAACCATACACTGTGCAACTGGTCAGCCCTTCAGATGGTGGTAGAGGAGGTAGTTTCTAGAAAAGAATTCAATAACTTTTCCAAATTAAAGAGTACCGCATTCTACTTTCGGGATGTGTTTAATGAAAGAAAAATAAATCGAATGTTACTTAATTATTTCCTACAAACAACCCCCTCTACCACCCTCTGAAGGGCTGACATACTATAGGGGGGATGTCATTCAATTTATTTTTCTTCATGAAACACATCCTAAAGCAGAATGCGTACTCTTTCATTTGAAATTATTGAATTATTTCCTAGAAACTACCCCCTATCTCTGAAGGGCTGACAAACGGTATAGGGGGGATGACATTATTGTGATGTTTCTGCCATGTTTGACATCCTTATTTCGCGTTATTCCTTTGGTAAACATTTAGGAAAGTTATTTAATTATTTTCCAGAAACTACTCCCCTATCACCATCTGAAGGTCTGACAAACGGTAAAAGGGGTGGGGTGATATTATTGTGATGAAATTGCTTGATTTGAACAATTTCTTTCGCGTTATTCCTTTGGTAAAAGCAGAAAATGTATTGATCTAACTTTTTTCTTAGAGTATACCTGTGGATGTGGCTAAATTCACACCGGTTTTCGTAGATTGAGATCCCCATCTCCAGCAGAATTACAAAAATCTAAAATAATGATTATGGTACAGGTTATGGAACAAAATGGAGGTAACTCTACTTACAATGGTTATAGTAAAAAAAATTTTTTGAAAATAAAACTTGGGTGTGATCCTTACTATGAACACCTCATTTGCGAGGTTTTCTCCTTCTTATTGAAGAGGTTTCATTTTGAAACATTTTTAGAATGTTTGAAGAAGCTTGGTGAAATCGTGTGAAGATAAAATCTCACAAAATGGAAAAGTTGGCAGATTGTTCATTTAGTATGGTACATCTGAACAGTCTGTCAACTTTTCCATTTTGTGAGATTTTCTCTTCACACGATTTTACCAAGCTTCTTCAAACATTGTTGCAAACTGAAACCTATTCAATAAGAAAGAGAAAACTTCGCAAATGGGGTGTTCATAGTAAGGTCTAAGCTGGGACCACACCCAAGTTTTATTTTCAAAAAAAATTTCTACCATAACAATTGTAAGTAAAGTTACCTCAATTTTTTCATAACCTGTACCATAATCATTATTTTAGATTTTTGTAATTCTGCTGAAGATGGGGATCTCAATCTCCGAAATGCATACATTTTTCCAGTGAGCCATGCTGTTTTTATTTCGTGGAGAACGACTTTGAGTTAACTCTCTATTCCTTCCCATATTCTATGGTCTCCACTTTGAGTAAAATTGACTTTTTTCGCCAAAATAAATATTATTCTTTCAAAAAGTTTTTTCAATAGACAACTTCAAGTTATCGATATGGTGACTGTGTATTCAAATTATAAAAATAGTTTTATGATCATCTCTCTTCCTATCGACTATAGGCCAATTGGGGATATTATTAGAATTGTAAATCTCCAAATTGTGGAGAAGAGGCAGTAAACATAAATATTCGTTCATCACACCACATTATTTTCAAAAAGCTTCATCCAAGTTCCATAAAAAATTATTGATTCGTTACAACATATTTCTTGATTCGTATTTCATCGTAATTGTACTTGGAGTTCATCTTCAACATAAAATCGATTGGAATTTTTAGTAGTAATAACCCAAGAACATTGATAATTGTTCGAAAAAAAATATAACAGATTTGTTTATACAATTTTATAGCATTTATCAATGTTCGAGGGTTATTCGGATATACTTTTTTGGCTAATTACAGAAAATAATACAGAGCAAAAAAAACATTTGAAGGGGCAATTATCAAAAGAACGATTAGGAAAGTTAAATGAAGATCCAGACGTGTTGATTTCTATAACTGATGAAGATGTATTTCCACGCATGCTGATGATAATTTGATTGTGATGTCGTCAATATTTAACCTCTTGCACTCGTAAAAGATTTGGAGTAGTGTGGCTAATACATCGTAGGCATGTTAGACCAAGAACCAGCAAAAAAAACACGTACGATTAGCTCAAAGCTAAAACTTTTTGAGAAGTAAGCCAGTATTATAAATAACAGGGCAGCCAGTATTATAAATAACAGGGTTGCAATGCGCAATTTTTTGAATGTGTCGAAAAAAACGATGCTGGGGAATGAGCTCAAAGCTAATTCTTGTTTTATATTATATATAAGACAGCCAAAGTATGAAGGAGTTGTATGCCATACCGATGCAGCGTCTCAAACTGTCCGTCATACTCAATTAAAAGTGTAATTTTATTACGCTCTCTTGACATACGAGCTCAAAGCTAATTGTCTCACCCAATGATGGAAAAAAATGTCTCATCATCGATTATGACCATGCCATACTGTTTCGGTGTCGCTAAGTAACCGCCATACTGATAAAAAATGGCAAATTTTTCACTAACCATGTATCATAGGCAAAAGTATGGCGGTCGGTTTTTATGTCTCGTGGTCCATTTCGATAAATGAAGAAAAGGGGTTTAAATGGCCGCCATACTGAAAAACTATTTTTTTTTTCAAAATATTCATAATATCATGGGTAAGTTTTGAAAAATAATTTTCTAGTCTATACATTAATAAAATGATGTAGAATTACATTTGCAACCTTTTTTATTGAAAAATTAGGACTTATATAATTTATTAAAAGAAATGAAATACAGTAAATTCATTTACATTTTTTCAATGATTTATATGGGACCTAATTTTTTATAAAACGTTACAAATGTAATTTCATAACACTTCTTCATTGATGTAAAGACTAGAGAATTATTTTCCAAAATCTACTTTTGATATTATTAATATTTTGAAAAAAAATATAGTTTTTCAGTATGGCGACCATTTAAAGACCTCCTATCAGTATGGCATTGCTTCTATTCATCAAAATGGACCACGGCGGTCATAAAAACGGATCGCCATACTTGTGCCTATGATACATGGTTAGTGAATTTTTGAATCACCGAAACGGTATGGCTGGTCATAATCGGTGATGAGACACTTTTTCCTATCATTGGGTGAAAAAATTAGCTTTAAGCTCGTATTTCAAAAGAGCGTAAAAAAATTACACTTTTAATTGATAGTTTGAGGCGATGCATCGGTATGGCATTCAACTCCTTCATACTTTGGCTGTCTAATGTATAACACTAAACAAGAATTAGCGTATAGCTCCTTCCCCAAGAGCATCGTTTTTTTTACCCATTCAAAAAATTGCGCAGCGCAGCGCCGACATCTACTTGCGCTGCCCTGTTATTTATAACACTGGCTTACTTCTCAAAAAGTTTTAGCTTTGACCTAATCCTACGTGTTTCTTTTTGCAGGCTCTTGGTCTATGTGTAACATGCTCTTAAGGTAATCGTTAGTTACTAATGCATCGCCGGCCGCATGGGCGGGTTAATTAGTCGACAATGATTTGCCGAGTGAGCAAATAGATGTCCTATCTTAATGAAATTCCCATCTATATGAAGACTATCCATAAGCATTTCATATCGAAACGTTTATATAGAAAATGAAGGTGGCTATCGGAAAATACGTTCAAAATTTGTATTAATCTCAAGAGATTTTAGATTTATGTATTACAAATTGGCATAGGAGTTATCTGAAAGTTTCTAAAGTATGGAATTTCTCCTAACACTCTACAGGATGCAAGACGGGATGTTGAGTACATGTTTTGCAGAAATAAACTGTTGTTTTTTGTCCGTTTGGTTCCTTTATCAATACAAACTTTCCATTCAGAATTGGGCTTCTGAAGATATATTGCGTGAAATCCTCCATTCAAATGTATCTCATAAAAATTTCTCGAATATCTCTTCTTAGAGGAACTCCTAAAGTTCCCAATCAATTGTGTAAGTACAGCTTTCTAAAGTATGTCACTAGACAATCCGTATTAACATCTCGTTATTTTAACTGAGAAATCTTCTACACTCGACTTAACCAGAATTCGGACTGATTATTCGAAATGTAAAGTGTGTTTTGTCATAAAATAAAAAAACCTCGATCTGAAATCCTAGATATTCCCATATGAAAAAGCGGTAAATTTTGGCAAGCATAATATGCCTAAGACAACAAGTTGATATTGTTGGTGTCATGTCACACACCGTGCGACCTCAAGGATATTGAAATACGACCATTTGGATTCATCACCAACGTAGATGCCCATGTTAGCAAAGGGTTAAGTAAAGTTTTATGGAGTTGGCATTGTTATGACCCGTAATTTGTATGATCTCTTGCTCTTGAACACCATTCATGGCCAATCGACAGACCGCGTTTATCAATTCATTAGTGCGTGAGGAATTATTCATTTTCAGGTAGTGTAGTGTGTAAGGTTACTTTTAGTAGAATGGGCCACATTTGCATTTTGTGTTGCAGTATAAAGCCGCAGATTCGAATTTTCGCCGTATTTAGTACCAAAAGCAAGTACAAATCTTGACGAATTGACTGATAATGATATTTCCATAGTTCATTATATTGTATGCATTGAATTTTACATTTTCCCAATTTAATGACAATTTCATTTCAATTCTCCGTCTGTCAATGTACCAACCCCAAATTCAAATCGTACAAAATACGACGATAACTACAGACAGTGCTATTATTTTTTCTCGATTCAAGCTTTGCAGTGATTTGACAATTCTCTTAAACCAATGCAAAGTCTAGAATTCAGAACTCCACATCTTAGTCTCAAAAGAAATCTGAGTTAACTAATATACCCTGATTGTATTGAAATCTAAAATCTGAAATTGGTCGCTCATCTGTTACGCTTAGTAATCTCTATTATCAAATAGGCCAAGTGTCGCCAAGTCGATCCCAAACTTCTACAGGTATAAGTGCAAGCACCAGGGTTTTTATACATCTTATTTATTCCTACTATAACCGGAGGTGAAAATGACGGGCCTAAATTATTAAATAATCTGACAGGACAAACGTTGCTGTCATTGTTTTCTACTGAAAATTTGCTTTCTGTAAACATTCTCGAACCACCTTGGCAAGTCTATATATAGGCTTTATTCAACTGATTTGTTTTAGAACATCGTTATTGTTCGATATGAAAAGCAGTCGACAACAGCAGTCCCACTCCAACTAATTCTCCGCTATGTGTAGAATTTCCATTCAGTCTTAGTTTTGATTCCACTAATTTTTCATTTATATTTCTATAACTTTGCTACTTGTTCCTTAAGATCATTGATTTTAACGCGAGCTCGCCTTTAATTTTACGTAAATTATTTATATTTGATCTAATTTCAATAATTTCTGTAAGTGTAAAAACCAAATCGTCAAAATCGATATTAATCAAAATGTATCCATAGCAACGAAATAGAGTGATAACAGTCCATGGAATCTGTTTTCAGAATAAAGTTGTTCTTATTGGTTGTGTTCAATCAGATGACCTCAAATTAACTAATTTCATTGGATTTCTACTTGAGCCAAAAATTTTCAGAGGTATTAACCATCAGGTCTGGCATTGCCCTTGACAATTACCATGAACTACTCGTATGAGTATTTCATCTTATTTTTCAGCAGTCATACCTTGCATTACAACTTGTGTGCAATTACTGCAATTTCAGAAAAGCATGTCAGGAGCACATCTGGCGTGGGTGATAATAATACACCTATTATTTCCTACACATCTCAATATATGTGCTAATCCTGGGCTACTGCTATAGTAGGGAAAATGATAATTTGCTGACCTTATCGTTACGAAACGGGGTTCGTTTTATTAAAAACACTCGAATAAACTAATATTTGTTTATTACACTCCGGAAATACAACACAATAATGCACTCTAATACTCAATTACAGTTTACTATCAACATGTACCGCCTACCGCACTGCCCCAAATCAATATTCACCTTGTACTCGCTAATATGAATAACTACCTCTTGATGAATGACTCATATATCCTTGTTCTTGACTTCCAGAATCTTCGAGCAGTTCGTGGAAATATCTAGATGATCCCATATTTGTCGTGTACTGCCTACCGCACTGCACTAAATCAATATTCACCATGAACTCGCTAATATGAATTACTACCTCTTGATTAATGACTTATATATCCTCGTTCTTGGCTTCCAGAATCTTCGAGTAGTTCGTGGAAATATCTAGATGATCCCATATTTGTCATTGGAAATTCCCGACCGTTACACCGTCTGGTTTATGATAAACACGCAGGGGCCTACTATACTCATTTTCATAACAATATATTGCTTACAAGTGTAATATTAGGCAATGCTTAAAAAAGTGTGGAATTTAGTCTCGTTCTTTTTCTTGGGAGATTTTATGAATACAAATTCTTCATGTGGATTAGTACGCCTTATGGAACTCATATGAATGGAGTAAATTCTTTGCTCGAATGATGTTTTCAATAATTTATTCAACGTCTGCCTGATTCTGCGACTAGGCTTAATACCAACGCTGGTGAGCACATTTCCCCCAGCCGGAAATTTTGCCGAATCCTCTGGTGTTTCCAACCAGAGGTAGGATTCCTTAACAAGCTCAACATCTATGAACTCGGGACCGCCATCTTAATGTCCCCTCCGAAGGATGACATATCTCTCGAAATATTCCGTACTCATTCATATAAGCTGCAGTAGTACGAGGCTTGATAACACGACAGGTAGTGGTCACCCATCCAAGTACTGATCACGCCCAGTCGTGCTTGGCTTCAGATATCGATAAGACTCTCGTCAACCTGACCAGCCGGCTGGTTCCACTGTTACGATTACGCCAGTGCATATTCGTTATGCGCCTGGCTGTCATAAGATTCCAGAAACTACTTTCAGAAGACTGTTGATTCCAGAAATTTTTGAATGGTTCGTGAGGCGGCCGCATTGAACTCTCATTTGTATTTAGTGATTTAACTGTCAGAGTTTTTCATTGTTTTATGTTATGAAGTGTAAATTAATGGAGAATAAATAACTAAGTGGTATAATAGCCACGGATCCCAGATTCAGTTGGTGTCAGAAGCGAGGATATTAGTAGATGTTTGGGAAAAAAATTCACGGTGAATATAATAAGTTAACCCTACGACGGTACGGAGGCCATAATGGAAATGATCAAGTAGCAGTTTGCCGAGCAAGAGATACGAGTGCTGGAGCTGGAAGACAAACGAAATGAGGAGGACGACGAGAAAAGCAAGGAAAGAAGGATCGTCGACAAAAGGGGGAGAAAGAGCTAGCGAGAGAAAGAGAGAAAGAAGAGGATATGGAATGGAGACAAAGAAAAAAATGAAGAGCAAAATGAACAAACAAACGAGAACAACAGGAAAATTTTTGGGGCAAATCATGGAAGAAAATGCAAAGAAAGAAAGTTATGGTGGAGCAAACGAGAAATCACTGGATTTGAAAGAGCTACGAAAGCAATTTGCGTCATTAAAGATCGGAGACTACCATGACAGGGTTGCCACATTGAAATATCCGTAAAATCACCGTTTTTTCTTGGGCACTCACCATCACAGGCAGTCAAAGCTGCGGCAACGGCCAATAGATAGACCAACAGAGAGGATTTCAAAGAACAGTTAGCAGTGCACATATTTATTGACGGATTGAGAGATGTTGAATACAAAGGGCCACATCAGGAAGACACACAAAATGCATGTATGAAGCTGATGTTCAACAAAATACTAGAAAAACTGGAACCCCATAATAACAACGCCAATAACCAATCAAGAAAAAACTGTTTCAGATCTGTTAGGTTAGGCATTTCAGCAGAGATTGCAGGGTGAAGGTGCAACCTCGTTCGTCATCACCTGCGACGGCACCTCCACGTTCCTACTCACCAACGAAGATAGGATCCTCTGAAGAGTCAACTGAAAACTGTTTTAGATGTAGTAGAAACGAACAATTCAAAAGAGATCGCAGGTAAGGTTGCCACCATGTTTGTCAACACCTGCGATAACACGTTCATACTAATCAACGAGGACTGGAGCATCTAGTGAGTTCTTGGATAGATACAAAGAAACCAGATTGGCCAATACTTCGGAGAGCAGATGAACTTTTGAAATTGAAGCTCCCATGGTCATCAAAGTCAACAGGGTCAGAAGAACTATCGATGATCTGTCCATGAGAGAACAGATGAACCAGTACTATTTCAATACGGAACATTGCACAAGACTACTAAATGATTATGCGAATGCCTTGTCTATGAGACCGTGTACAGAAACATATGAGCTTTGCTAGCGTATTCATTGTGATGAAGAAGTCGCCGATATCAGACAAATGATGTGATGTGATGTGATAGGACCAAAAAACCAATGCAAAAATTGAATTTTCAAGGCACTGTGGGCACATAGAGATTTCCCGGTTGTGGAAAATTAACTACGCAAACGGGTTTGTTTTGTCCAGGAAGAGAATAAGTGAAGTCTTGGAAGAACAAGTTTTATTGATAAAGGACCATTACGCGGTTCCATGTTTAGACGACATACCTATATGTAGTTCGTGAACAAGTGTGATTTTATCTATTTATATAAACCCGTATGTATAGTACATTTTTATCTATAATGTATATCAATCTATACCAATCAGCTTTTCATATAGGACATTTTCATTACAATAGCAAAATCCCATAACGTAGGACTCTATTTTCTATCAAATATATGACGGAAGTCATTTTCCAGAAGATATTTGTAACTTATACCACTAAGACTGCAGTGATGACACGGTGTATTATTTATTTGCTTCACGGGGCCAGTAGCTCAGTGGTATGAGCGTTAATCTTGTACCTACTGTTTCCACCCGACGCACACAGGTGAAAATGAAGGAATAGCTGGCCAAAATTATATAAAGACGAAATATTATTTTTGTTGATAGTTTACACGTAGAATATCACTCAACAATTAATTAATTGCATGAAAGGTACTGAATGATCACATATTGCCACGTTAATAGTATTAACACCCTTTTCACAAGCTTTTATTTAACTTGCTTCGTTCGCATGTCCTGTCTCTCCGGTTCAAAATTTGTAAGTGAATTTTGACACATTTCTAATCGTCCAATTGACTTGAAATTTGGCTGGTGCATATAATTTTGGTGACAATGTCTTATGAAAGTTTTATTAGAGAAAAAAAAATTGCGGCTCCAAGATGGTGCGTGGACCAATTCTGTGATTATGTTCCGATTCTATTCAAAATTGGTATGTAGGGGATTTTGGGGTCGGAGATTATGAATTTTTTATCAAAATCCATAAATTCGAAATGACGG
Source organism: Gonioctena quinquepunctata (assembly GCA_018342105.1). Classification (NCBI taxonomy): domain Eukaryota; kingdom Metazoa; phylum Arthropoda; class Insecta; order Coleoptera; family Chrysomelidae; genus Gonioctena; species Gonioctena quinquepunctata. The sequence continues at coordinate 280,305 of JAFIRS010001598.1, forward strand.
CTCCAAGATGACGAATGAGTTTTGTGATTAAGGCCCGATTCTATCGAAAATAAGTATATATGGGTTTCTGTGGTCGGCGATCATGAATTTTTTGTCAAAACTCATAAATTCAAGATGCCCGCTCCAAGAGGGTCGACGGATTTTTACATTTATGATCCTATTTGACTCAAAAATGAGTATTTGGTTTTCAAAGTCGAAAATTCGAAGTGGATTCGCCAATATGGCGGATGAACTTCGTTATTGATAATCAGAATCAACTCAAAATCGACTTGTATGGATTCTTGGGGACGCAAATTATGAATTCATCATCAAAATATGAAAATTCAAAATGGCGGCGGCTTTTTTTCCTCAATACACCAATAGAAAAAAACAGTATTCAAAAAAAAATAAAAAATTTAATGTGTTCGACTTGACGAACTATTTGACAGACACTGCATAATTTATATTATTCAATATTTTCACAAAATGAAACATATGGTACGTCATGTGATGCAATAATGAATATTTCAAGATGTTCGAAAGAGACAGAACTGGAAGCAGATTATTTTAGGATATTGGACAATTTCTGATGGCACACCCTGTACAATAACATAGACTCAATATAACGGAGTTCTAAATTTAATTACCAGTAGATCCATTGTCGCGAATCGCGAATCTCAGCTCTATTTCAAATGGACTTTAGATACTAAGAAAGAAGGAACCTGATTGGATTTTTTCAGAAAACCCAGGGAAATTAATTTTGTTTAGAATCGTTTCTGTTGTACATTTTGAAATAAGTCACGGAATTTGTAAAATATCAAAAATATCGATTTTTGTCCCACCCCCACGGGGTAAATCTTGTCATGGGGGGGGGGGCAAAACTTGAAGACAATTGATAACCCCACAATGAGTTCTCACATTCAAATTGAAAAAAAAAACAGAATTTCTTCCCAAATAATGGGGATTTTTTTCAAGTTAGCGCTTGGCGCGTAATACACTTATTACGAGTAAAATAGATCTAACAGATTTTTTTCTGAAAAGTGCAGGTAGGCGCAGCAGAATTCAATACCAATTGAAAGCTTTTGAAATGAGCTTTCATATGATACCAAATATGCCGTTTGATCTTGTAGATAGTAGATGGAATATATTTTTTGTCATACTAACTTTGTTAACTTTGACTGGATAGATTAAAATATATGTTTTTATGCGAATAAACATGTTTCTTACCTTCTTGAACGGAATCCATGATAAATGAAACACTTTTAACCCTGCAGCAAATTTTACATACACAGCAAATAGTTCTCGAAAGACTCTATATGACGATCTGTCAAGAAAACGACATTGTTTAAAAACACACAGGTAACTACATAAAGTGCTCAAAGCCAAACTTTGCTCACTAAAAGATTGTCTTACCCGCCCTATCAATAGTGCAACAAATTATTGTTCAATTGAGATATGTACAGAAAAAATGATTTTGGCCAGCTTTTTGGTCATTCTCACCTGTGTGCGACGTGGGTTCGAAATTTTTTAACGACCCAAGAGTGGCTTTGGATTCCACTATAAAAGGTAAGGCCTCCGTGATTACACATACAAGTTTTCCATAATTTCTGAGGGTTGTTGAAACAACTAAGAAAGCGTTAAAAAACAAATTACATGAAAACAAATTACAGTTGACCATGCCAAAGTTGCTTCCTATGTTCAGTACCTAAATCGCTAGATTTTCATACACTTGATTAAAATATATAACAATTTTCTGCATTGAACCGAAACATGTAATGGTTTCGGTGTTGTATTTGATATCCTTCGCTGCATATAAACAAACTCATATTTGTTTTCATTCATATGTACTGGCAAATATCTAGATTTGATAGACCTTGATCTCATAATATAGTTTCCGCATTTTATTTTAATAATGTATAAAGGCTATCAAACATTGGAAGGATACCAGAACATTATATGTTAAGCAATTAAACAAACTTCCTGTTATGATTTTGGTATCATATGATAGAAATATAAAATTTGCCCGCAAATGAACTGCTCCCCTCTGTTAACTTTTGAACGGTTTTATTTGAACAATCGAATAAAAACTATGTTGAATGGTATTATTAAAATATAACTTTTTTGGGTACTTTTTAAGATAAATTGTGAAAAAATTAGTGTGATTCTTCTTCCAATCATTTTTTTCTATTCACATCACAAATTCGTATTCGTTTAATGTGATTCAAAAAGGTCAAGTGCAAGTGTAGACCTAAATGGCCCGTTTTCAATGTTACCTTTCGACTGTTCAGTGTAAAACAATCAGATGAAAATAATATTGAAATAATATTGGTAGTACTGTTTGCTAAGAAAACAATTACTCTGAAGGACACATCGAAAAAACAAATGACATGGGTGATCAAGTGGCACACCATTGGAAAGTTAATTTAAGGTTTTAATTTATTTTTTCAAAACTTTCGATTATTTATTGTACAATGTCATTTTGAAATGTCGAGTATAAAAATCGATAAAAAACATATCAGTTCTAGTATATTTTTATTTGTTTTATTAAACCTGATCGAAGGAATCGCATATATCAATGAAGTACATGTAATTGATTTTTCTCTAGAATTTGCTGCACAAGTGAAAATCATTGTTTAATATTATTGATATTATTCAATGAATGCCCAATTTTTGAATCTCCGTATGTGCTAACTCATCCGCCATTGATTGATGAACGTCAAACAATTTTTGGCAATAAATTGTGCAAAAGAAAACCCTAGCGACTGCCTGTCGCTTTTTTTAAATTTTATGTCCAAACTATAGATGAAATATCAAAATTATATTGTTCAAAAACGATTAGCCATTTGCATTTTTTTTCGATATTGTCCCCATTTGAGTAGTTGCGATATTTTATCCCACAAAAAAGTATTATTAATAACCTTTCGATAAGATTTTTGTCTAATTGTTTCATATCGAACATGGAAAACGGACCATTTAAGTCCACACCTATTCACATTGATCGCATACGGATTAATATAATTAGAATACTCCACGGTTGTGAAAAAGACAGATTTTAATTTTTATGTGGTACATGACTCCATGCCATTATAATTTTTTGTCGATGTAGCCACCAGCGAGAAATCACTCATTCCAAAAGGTAATATTAATTATACCATTCAATCATTGTCTAAAGATATCTTTACACAATAATTCAATGTAGTTTTTGCTAGATCGTTTTAGATCAAATCATTTACCCGCGCACTTTATTAGGCGACATTTTGAAAATTTGAATTTTGGAAATATTGAGAAAAGCTTTCCTGTCAATAAAAAAATAGAATCCTATTCTATATTTTAAATTCAAAATTTGGAAAAATAGGTTATTCTGAACCTTTGGACATAAAAGAGCTTTGCACAAGAATTTTGATACAAATGTTAAAAAATCTATGAATAAAGCTGTAATGGTGAAAAAGTTATTTTGCATAGAATATCGAAATATTGACAAAAAAAATCTAATAGAGGCTATAATAACAAAAAACGAGCTGTATTGCAGGAAGACTTGCATTATGATAAACATATTCCCTGGGCGCCCCCAAATCCTATGGTACGTGTAATTTGTCTAAACATGTTTCACTTTTCAAATTATGGCCATTGGAGACACAGGTCGAAATCGCCTGTCGTGAAGCACCTCTTTCAATTTGCAATGCCAATTTTTTATTTTTAGGCATCTATGTTGAAATACACCTGAAACCTTTTCCATCTTCTTCCTTGAGAGTCATGGAGTAGGTAAATCCATTTCCAAGACCTGGTCATAGACAGTTTTTAGGTTAGAAGTTCGAGGATTTAGTCGAGGATTTAGTCGTCGTTTCCAAATTTTCAAGGAAAACTTTTTTTTTCTTAATCTCAGACATTCAAAGTATAGAGAGAATCACACGCAAGACGTTTTCACCTTCTAGAGAAATTTTGGCGAACCTCCGAAAATTTGTAAAATTTACGAATTTTCAAAGTAAAAATACTAATTTTTGACATGCTTTCTGAAAGTTACATTTGACTTAATTTGACGTCTGAGTCTGAGTTGGGGAGGGGGTTGAGCATCAGTAACTCTTAAACTGGAAAAAGGACTTATTTGAACTGCCTGACGGCATTATTTCTGTCTTGGTATCTGGATCTACCAAAGTGGCGCCACCCATCTCCACCCCCCTCCAAAACTCTTCCGATTTGTGAAATAAAAAGGATTATCCTCTCTACAACCCTGTTTTAAAAATTGATTTTTTTTCTACTATAAAATTTCAATATTTCCTTTCGCTATAAATAAAACTTGTTGAAATGGGGTGTGATTTTTTTTTATACTTTGAAAATAAAATTGTTGTTTTTTTTTCATATTTTGTAACGATATATCTGTTACATTTCTTATTGATATGCTCAGAGATTCATTCATTCACTTTAATCGAGAATCCCTATTGAAAATCTTAGCGACATCTAACCGTGGGCAATGGAACAGTCATTACGGCTGAGAAGAATAAGAACGAACGCATTCATTCTGACAGCACGATTATATTGAAATGGAATGAATATGCCATTCTCGTCCCTTATCGAGCGAGCTATAATAGAGGTAACTTGTAAACTTGTGTTCTGGAACTTGTCAGCCATGATTCAATGAAGTAGAATCTGTTCATGTTAAATTAACAAATGAATTAGAGCATTTTCCTTTCTTCTACGAAAGTAATTTCAAATCAGTGAATGATTGTGTTGCATCTAGTAAGGTATGTGGAAACATTTTTAATCAAATAAAATATAAGCCATCTTGGAATATATTTTTCAACGAGAACGTCAGATGGTTCGTCACAAAGAAAATGATATCCCAAGTCATCTATGTATTTTGTTCAGTAAACAGTGATTCGATTTATTTAGGTCAGTCTTTATTTTTTAAGGAGTTCAGTTAGAATCATGGATGCCACATGTGATATATCAGATTAAATTAAGATATCAATGTTCAATCTTATCTGATTAGATTGCTTTCTCTGACAAGGCTTTACTGGGATTAAGTGAGGGTTTCACAAATATATCACTTACACTGTATTTGGTATGATATAGTTGAATAATATATATTTTTCATGATTTTTATATTTGAATATATCTTTGGTATGGTTCCATATTTGGTGATAATTATCACCGAGCTGTGATTTTGATGTAGGTGAAGTGATCACGTATATATATATATTCATGAATATATTGAATCCTTGGAATTTGGAATATTCTTTGATTTTATAGAAAACTTTCTGAAGAGGCATTTGACGATTGGTCAAACATAGTTCTCATATGCTTTCTCTTGAATATTATTGAAATTGGAGTCATTTTCGTATCATTCTGTTTTTTTATTCTTTGGAAAGTATAGTCTTGGCTGCTCAAGATCAGAATAAATGATCTCTTCTTTATATAGAACAAAGATCAATTTTGATTAAATCATAAAATAATTCTTCAATTTCAGAATTGGATATTACTGACAAATCTCAGCACAAGCTGATTTGTATGCTCAATTAATTTAAGCAATAATCTCTTGATGAGATTACACTCATTTGTAACAACTATGCGTTGAGGAGTGCATTGAAAAATTCCAAATTTCAAGAAGTTGAATTCTTGTATATCAAATTCTGACACAGGCAATATTGTTTTTCATGTTATATTGCTGAGAACACATTCAATGGACCAGAAGCTGATGCTTGTGTCCACCTGATCGGTCGCCCAGCAGCTATAAGTACCCCCTGATTGCGAGCCAAACAACTTCGTGAAGTATAGCTACGAGCTACACAAACTGCAATCAGAGGTACATCGTCATCGATAATACCGACAGGTTCAACGAATAAAAACAGTATTTCTTTTCTTATTCTGGAAACCAAATGAATTTTTTATACAACAGATATATGATAAATATATTTGATACATAGGTATTTGTTAATAACTGGAAAATAATGTATATTTGTAAATAGATTAATATAAGTTTGGTGTTTGTTTCATTTTTGTAGTTATTTACAGAAGGAAACGTTATTTGATTTGCAATCATCATTGAATAGGAAATTTGAATTTTTGTCCCAATTTAAAAAAAAATCTGGTGCCCATTCAAATTCACAATTTTTTAAAAACCTTTGCTTGAAACATAAAAAAATTTGAAACTAGCAAGGCGGTCCAAAGAACTCCACACCGCTTTTCACTGAATAGTCTGGGCATTCTATTACAACAATTAACTTGTTTTTCATTACAATTTATGATATATATGTATATATATATATATATATATATATATGTGTGTGTGTGTGTTGTAGAAAACGAATTCATTACTTTTCTCAATTTTATTCAATCGCCTCCCCCTCGGAAGAATTGTGGAGGGGGTGGATTGGCGCCACCTTGGTAGATGAGTTTTCCAGATACCAAGACATGAAATTCACTTAAATAAAACCATCAGGTGAGCTGCTGTAGTTCAAATAAGCCGTTTTTCCAAGTCAAGAGCTACTGAAGTTCCAAGTCCCCCCCCCCTCTTCCTTGGGGGGGGGCGGTTTGGTACTAAGTCAAATGTAACTTTCGGAAAGCACGTTGTGTGCCAATAAAGTGTTTTTTTTCTACTTTGAAAGTACGTAAACATTCCAAATTTGTGAATGTTCGCCAAAAATTTGGAAAAATAGCTAACCAAATCGACAATCTGCACAATTTTGGATTTTTCAATATTAATTTAAAAAAATCTATAACCAGGTTTTTGGGAATGGATTTTTCTACTGACTGTCAAGAAACAAGATGGAAGAGGTTTCACATTGAAGTAAACGTAAAAATAAAGAAATAAACTTCAACGCTTCACAGTACTCCATGTGCCATACAGTCCAGTGGGTTTATCAGGTTTACCACACTGAATGGCCAAATTGTAACATGGCGGGAATTTAAAAATGAAAGCAGAAAATGAGTGGATAGATCATTTGGACATTGGTTTTTTTTATAATCAATAATATTGGTTTCATTTGCTTATGAAAATATAGGAATGTTGTTTCTGTCCTATGTAACATGGAGGTATTGGTATTGAAATGAAGAAATACAAAATTAAATAAATGGTTGAAAGTGAGGGGTCGAAAAATATAAATATTGTACGATTTGATTAACATACATTTTTTTACTATCTGGGATGAACCTTTCAAGGCAAACTATGTTATGTCTAGAAAGAACATCCACACACACACACGTTAAAAAAATGACTTCGGCAATACCCCTCAGTAGGCATACAAAGAAATGCCATAGGAGAACAAATACAATACTTCCAACATCCTTCCTTTGGGAAGAGCATATTGCTCAAAAACAAAAATCCCATGCCTACATTTTTAAAACTCTCCTTCCCCACCCGCTTTTTCGTCGGGTCTGTATACAAAACTACATTACATGATATAATTGGTTCGGAAATTTGGGTAATACTAACTAGTAACAATATTAATATATTTTATCCCAGTTCAAAAATAGTGTGAACTGAAACTTATTGGAATTATTTTCTTTGACCTTTTTCCATGTTTCCAAATAAACAGAACGGAAACGCCATACATATTTTCTCGCCGTGATTACAATTTTTTTTCTGACAACACTATTGAAATATTTTTCATACTATAAATTACTTCTATATTAGACATTTTCAAGAAATGCTAATAGACTTTTAGAAAATAAAGTGTTTTAAGGTCCTTTCATCCAATTTTGCCCGTAAAAATTATGTATAGCATATTTTAGAAATAATATTGAAGACCACTTTGAGAAAATAATTGCAAAATATAAAAATATTCATCAACTTTTTTCAAATGAATTATCTCAATTTTGAAGAAAAATGGAGAATATTTTCTTGAAAATTCGTGGAGAAAAGCAATATATCAAATTTCCATTAGTTAAGGTGCAAATTACTGCAAAGACAAACACATGCACATACAAATACATTATTAAATTTCATATTTATATAATTTTAGATGATTTTTGGACTCCCCCAGAACAGTTCCAGAGTGTGTACAAAAAAATATTTTTTATCATACCTGCATCATAATCCTTATTTTATGAACTAAAAAGCGTTCGAAATCTCAAGATTAAAACACGGCGTGTTTTAAAGGAAAAAGCGTGTGAAATCTCAAGATTAAAACACGCCGTGTTCTAAAGGTTGCTAAGTAACAAAAACAAGTCCAACTTTTTTTTTGGTGTCAAATTACATCAAAAATATAAAAACCCTATTTTAAGTAAATGTTGATTGTACAATTATGATTATTTGATATTTGAATACCACTTGCCATTATCCTGATCTAAAATTCATTTCCAGCATTGTTATTGAAGTTATGATGCAGGTATAATAAAAAAATTGCTTACGAACATGTGTATAAGTGCCTTTAAAGCATTTGAAACGTTGAGGGCACTCCGCTCCGCGTCGTGCCCTCAAACTCGTTGCGCGTGCTTTAAAGGCTCACTTATACACTTGTATCATAATATACTATTATTCATTTAGTATTTTTTGTGATACTTTCTCTTTAATTCACTATTGGTGAGGGTTATCTGAAGTCCACAATGAAATACAGCCAGGGCCGGCCCTAGGTATTTGGCCACCCTAGGCGAGAGATATTTTGGCGCCCCCTGCCGCCCCTAAACATTATATTGACCACTTGATTCCCGCTGTTTCGTTTTTTAAAATAAGCATGACATGAAACACAGGTTCCAATCTCTCGTCATAGTATTGAGAATTAGTAATTAGGTTTTTACAGGTTAAATACTTTTTTATTGCTGACATTTGAAATAAAGTTTCAATAAAATACACAGATACACACGAAAATGGTGTGGTGAGCTGTAAGTCCTTCCTGACACATTGTACTACGCTGGTAAGTTTTTATGAGTTTTAATTTGGAAAAATTCGTTCCTGCACCAGCTATAGACAATGGCAAAGTGAGTAGAATTGAAGTTGGGAAATCCATTTTCTAGATTATGGTGGTGAATGTAGTTTAGCAATTTTTGAGGGGTTTGGTTATCATCTAGCATTGAGCTCAGAACACAGTCCTAAAGCATCAATATCACATTGATCATGACCTCCCTCTTTATTCTTAAGTATTAAGGCCTTCTCCAAGTAATGGCATAACACTTTGATTTCTGTCGATATTCTTTTTTTGAGGGTCATGTATGTTGTACAAAAATACAAATATACCAGAGACTTAATTAAACTGAGAAAATATCTCCTTGACCTCATCAATAGCTCTGTCCAAAAGATAAAAGAGGGAAGTAAAAATGAATTATCCAAGTAGTTAAATTTACCTGGAACGAAACATTGTGCCATGTCACCAAAGCGACAGCAAACTTGAACTGCCTTGGTTGATGCCACAAGCCACTAGGCTAGTAATTTAGTCAAGTAGCGAGTAATTTAGTAACTAAAATACTCGCTACTGCCCAAAAATCGTACACATTACGGTCGTGTACAGTACACAAGTGAAATTTTGCAAAATGAACAAGCTGCAACGCAATGAAGTGAATAAGTTTATTTATAATGGCTATTTGAAATAAACCAGAAATGAGGAACCATGTATTTATTAAGCCAATAATTTTTTTAACATTGTTGGGTGGCTTAATTATAAGTCGTTAGCGTTTTGCATTGCTGTTATCATTAAGTCATTCGTTTCAGTATTCATGTTGTAGATATTTAGACACAAAATTTAATGTTGTTTCTTCGCTCCAGCGAAACGACATTTTTACGGCAGCTAATTTCGACTGTTCGGACTTGCTGGTGAACCAGTGAGTGGTGAGTATGGTGGGGGACGCTACCCGCCCAAAGTAATAGAATAAAATTGATCGACTCGACTAAATTACTTACTAATCTACTCAACTAAATTTTTGGTGTTCAGGCACGTTTAGGTAAACTAGTTACACGCTACTTGATTAAATTACTAGCCTAGTCCGAACAAGCCTTAAGAGAGGGATCTTCGGAGATTTCTTCCAAAGTATCACAAATACTTGACAACTGATATCGCAGAGGAGTTAGTGCATCAATTCGACTGGACCATTGTATATCACTAAGAGGTTTTACTGTCAAAGACGGTACACACCGAGAAAAACGGTCCATACTTAACACTATTTTGATTACAGCAATACATTTTTCGATTACGAGCACTGAAGTGCAGTATTTCCTATAAATAAATAAAGAACTCCGACAACAAAGTAATTACCATTATCAAAGTTTTCAAACTTCAATCAACGGCCGCACTGAGTGCAAATAATTTGCTCCTTGTCATAATTAAAGTTATGTAATTGATAGTCATAAATTCACTAGTTACTATCAGTCTTCATTTTATAATTAGCCTACTTTGATCTTTTCATAAATATCAGTGTCATTAGGAAGATCACGGGCATGCGCAAATACATCTCCAACGGCCAATAGCCGGATACATTTTGCAGTTCGTTCATGCAGTGTTGTATATGATTGCGTCGTAGATAGAATATCGAACCAACGCGGCGCCTTATACTCGAAAATTGCTTGTTTGTAATATTATAGTTCATATTTATATATAAGCAGTATTGTTAGTGTTGCATGGTGTTTGGTGAATATCGTGAACTGTAGGATGGAATTACCGAAATTACTGGCAGCTTGGAGATTTTAGTTATAGTTTTTTTGTGTAATGTTTCTGATACAAAGTGTGACATATTGGCATATCTTATTGGTAATCATCACTCCTTATATCAAAATCTGGTTTCACTAACTCTGAAACCCAAACATCATTTTTTATTACATTATCCTAATATTACTAAAACCTTAGCTATCAAACTTCAACTGAAATTATGCCAGAGATTTAAGTATATCAAATAGAGAATTTGAAAAAATTATGTAACTTGAAAAACATGCTAGTACCCAACGTGTAGGTATGTGATTTTATACCAGAGATAAACGAAGTATGCTCATCTACTGTTCTGCAAAAGTTTGAAACTGCCATTTTTCCAAAAATTATTATTTTGCGGGCACTATATAGGTCAAAAATGATATCCTTGCAGACATTTTATTTAATATTTCCATTTGGAAAAATTCACAGGATGTTTCACAACTGTGGTGTTACTTTGAAACTAATTCAGATTTCTCTTGATGAATGAATGGGACTGCTATTTTATCTTAATGGTTTTCCAGATATTTTCAGAGTTGAAAGAAAAACTCCATTAAGAATATTGAATTTTGTTGTGTTTGATGAAAGGTTTTTTAAACACTTCACTTAATGCAATACTCTTGCTCTGCATGCATCTTAGCACCATTGGGAAAAAATAATGAGTCTTAATCTCCAGTTTCAATTTGACACCGTAGTTTTGGAAAACCCTGTTTTTGGAATTTTTCAAGCAAATTAATTAATTGAGGTAAGACATCAATTTCATTGCTGTAAGTGGTAAAGTTATTAACTGCAAGTTCATTTTTTTATTGTAACAATGACATCATGTGTTGGTTGAATAATAGCAAATAGTTATTTTCATTACCACAATGATGATGTTGAATAACAATAAGTAAAATCAATTGATAATACCAAATGTACACTTTAATAATGGCAAATACCTTTTTCCTTATACTCAATAAAACCGACAATAACAACAATCAAAATGTGTAATTAAGGCAAAAACTTTGTGTTTACCTGATTTGATAGCAGGTAGCACTACTTTATATTTGAAATTCATTTTGATAATGGAAATTAAACACTGTCAGGGTCTTTCTTTCCTAGTGACAACCAAAGTGAGACCCAGTCCCCAATACGGGTGCTTTTTAGAGTTTTTTCTCGGTGCATGTCGGAGTAGAACCTGTGCATGTCGATGCTGAGACGAATACATAAGTTCGCTGGACCACATAAAAAAGGTAGTTACTTGCACGCAACATGAAGCTGCAACATTGACCACAAGGTTCAAAGTATACGAGCGGCATGGAACATTGAATGCTCGCGGATTAATGTCTAAAATCCTTCTTTGAAAACCAAAGTCCTTTCCCTCACTACCATTGTCATAACCTTGTCCTCGAATATTCTTAACTGATAATGACATTCTATTAAAATGTTGCTGTAATGAGTTTTCATTTTAATATTATTCATTTTACACAAAATGTTTACAAAAAAGCCGTTGCGTCGCCCCCCAAATTCGCCTAAATGGATGAGCCGACCCTGAATACAACCAAGCCTCTGAACATTACAGGATATCCCTTTTCGTGGGAACCAGAACATAAAAAAAAAAAATAAAATAAAATAAAATACATGCATCAAAAAGTTGGAACCGTGGAAAGGAACTTCTTGAACACACCGTATAACCCAGCTAGATCGGGATAATAAGTTACTACTAATGAAGAAGATCAACATTGGCATGTTTATTAGCAGGTAAATTAGATTCGAATGACGACATGATCACACTAAAAAACGACATTGAAATGAAAGACCGACATTATGTAAATCAACTTCGTATCTTTTCGTATATCAGATGTACTCAGATAAAAATTAAATCGAAAAATTTAAGGAAAAGGTGATTTTTTGTTTTCTTTTGAAATCGATAAAAAAGTCTAAGCAGACTTATATTGCACAAAGTGTCTGCAGAATTCACATCATATGACATGTTCATGCTATCTGATTTCTTCTTCCTTGTATATTCCACCAAGACGCTGAGGTAAAAATATTAAAATCCATGTTTCAACAGAAAAAAGTTCCTTTTCATATTTCTTTCGAAAAATAAACATTCTTCTCTATAGGATACTGTACAAATTCCATTAGAATATTTATGAAGATTCCCAAGTTATTTTAATAGTTAGGAACTTGCTGAGCAAAATTATCCTACATTTTTTATCTTCGACTTACAACTCGTAATTTTTAATTCCGACTTTAAAGTGGAAAATTCCGAGTCTGAACTCGGAAATTCAGCGTATTGAAATTCCTAAGTAGCAAATTCTGAGTTAATAAGTTGGAATTATAGAAATAATTCCAGTCTCTCTAATACAAACAGTTCACTTGTCGGCCAGCATCTCAGGTTTAATAAAACCATCAAATAAATATTAGTTTAAATATACAGGCTGATTCAGGGTGGATGGTACATTAGACGTTTCTGGAGGACCAGAAAACGGATCACTCTGAAAATTTTATGGAAAGCATATTCGGACATTATCTACCCAACTAAAATATTTTCGACAGTGCGGTGTTGCCACTTCTATTAGAAACTATTAGCAACTTTGATATTTCAAATGGAACACCCTGTATATCATATTATTCTTAGGATCTACATCAATTTTCTGGCAACTTCTCTTGATATTTCTCTATACCTATCTGTAACGGTTTTTGAAATAAAATTAATAAATTTTCGTCGGAAAATATGATCTCTGAACATGCTGATAGATACGAGCTCAGTGGTACAATGATACCGAAATTCCCACGCGTTAGCAAAATCCCAGTTATTTTAATACAGGGTGCTTCAAAAATAAAGTTATTTCGTTGGCTTGAAAACGTTACTTAAAATGGGTTATTTCAAATGGAACGCCCTGTGTATTATTACTAAACCCGAAAGCTGCTGAAATTTGCCGTTTATGAATGTATATCATACCTATACCTAACTGGTCGAATTTCTGACTAATGAGCAATTATTTGTGAAAATGTTCCTCGAAAATTATATTATCTTTATTGGGTTTTTGGTAAGAAGGCCATGATTACTATTTGACATTAACGTTGTGTCATTATCGTAATAAAATCGACATTTTCGTTCATTCAGAAGTTGAAAATACCTTGAGAAACGATGGAACAAAATTATTCAAACGAAGTTCTTATGAATTTGTTTATTATATTTGGACAGTGTAATGAAATTATCAGAAGGATTCAACGAAATGTATTCAAATCTACCGCCAATTCAGAACAATTTCAATGCGTTTGCCTCGACCCGTAACTTCCGAAGACAACCAGATTGTTGTTTTGGAATATTTTCACGCATTTCCCGAGTCTTCGATAAAAAGCGCTGAAGATGATTTAGGTATAAAATATTCTTCAGTTCAAAGAATCTTGCAAAGACATAACATGTATGAATATAAATTCACCAAAGTTCAAGCAATGAAGCCTCAAGACCCTAAACAGTGAGTTGAATCTTGCGAAATGATGTTGGTAGGCACCCAAAAAGATCAATTTTTTTTAATAAAATAATTTGTACTGACGAATAAACATTTTCAAGAGAAGGGATTTTCAATAGAAAAAAATCGTCATTTTTGGTGCAGTGAAAATCCTCATGTCACAAAAGAAGCCGGATTTCAAGAAAAAATAGTTTTAGTGTTTTTTGCATGTTGATGGATAACCAAGTGATGTTAATGATATAATCATTAACATCCAGAAGATACCTTAATATTTTAGATAATATTGTAGAGAACTCCGTCGACAATCTACACTCGAAAAATATCGAAACTGTTGGTACCGACTAGACGGGGCTTCTACACATTATACGAGAGAAGTGAGCGGAGAACTTGAAAGACTTTTTGACGATCGGTGGATAAGGGGTTTGGGACCGAGGAATTGGCCAGCGAGATCGCCCTATCTTAATTCATTAGATTTTTAACTGTGGGGCATGATTGAAGAAAAAGTTTATAAAACACCCGTAAATTCGAGAGACGGAGAATTACCAAAAACCGAATGGAGACATATACATAAACGGCAAATTTCAGCAGCTTTCCGAATTAGTAATAATATTCAGGGTGTTCCATTTGAAATGATCCATTTTTGGATACTTTTTCGAGCAAACGAAATAACTATATTTTTGAACCACTCTGTTTTGAAGTAACTGCGATTCAGCTAACGTGTGGGAAGCCTCACCTTACTCTGAACCAAATTTCGGTATCATTGTAGCACTAAGCTCGAAGATATCAGCACCTTAATAGATCATGTTTTCCGACGAAAAAAATTTGAAATTAATTTTAATTACGAAAACGGTTACAGATAAATATACAGTGAGGACGTAAAAAGTCCTCCCCACCCCCCTTAACTTTCGAACGGAACAAGCTGTCGAGGTCGGGTAAAATTCAGGTAAAAATACCACTTTTTGGTATAAAAATGATTGTGGTCACGTGGTCTAGTGTCAAGAGGGCACCATCAACTTTTTTTTTAATGTAAAGGGGGGTCACGTGGCTCTTGATTTTGAAGGCTTTCCGATTCTCTATCCAACACCGCTTCGTTTGTGAAAATCGGCCAAGTCGTTTCAAACTGACAAGCGTTTGAAATTTGCTTAAAATATTTTACAAATAAATTAGTTTAACTATTAATTGCAGCAGAGTTTCTACTGCGTTACTGATTCTGGTCGAAAAGTAGATTTTTTGTGGTAAAAAAGGTTCGCATATTATTTGTACTTTAAATTGTGCTTTTTGTTTAATTTTTTTATACCTTAGTTATTTTGCTGGAGACTCCAAATAGCATTTCATTTCAATCTCAGTCTAATAGTGACGTTAATCATATCGATACTTTTGACATTTACCATAGGTTTCAGCATGTCTTTATAAATTTCAAATGCCTCATTCTCGTCCTTTAGAAGAAAAAACCGAAACAATTTTAATTTGCGCTGAAGCTAGGCGTAATTACCATGAAGCAGAAAGAATATTTAATGAGCGCTTCCCAAATAATCCAATATCTCGTACCTACTAAAGGGAATTGGTTAGTAAATTTCTAAGGACTGGTTGCGTAACGAGGGAAAAAGGATCTGGAAGAAAATCTATTTCATAAGAACAGCAAATCGACGTTCTGGCAGCTGTTGTTAATAATCCGCAACAAACAACAAGAACGGTAGCCACGGCTTGTGACGTATCTACGACCACTGTGAAAACATATCTTAAAAAACACAAATTTCACCCATATAAATCGAAAATGTTGCATCAATTAACAGAAGACGACCCGGATAGAAGACTGCAGTTTTGTGAGGTCATGTCTGACCGCATAACCCAAAATCCCGGTTACATTAACTCTATTTGTTTTAGTGATGAAAGTACGTTTTATCTAAATCGAACAGTAAATAGACAGAATGTGCGTTATTGGTCAGACGTAAATCCGCACGTTTTTCGAGAGGGTCATACTCAAACTCCAGAGAAGATCAACGTATTTTGGGTGACCATATCATAGGTCCAATATTTATGGCAGAAAATTTAACTGGGCATCTGTATTTAAATTTGCTTCAAAATCAGATCCATCACAGTATTCAAGAAGTAGTTGGGGCAAACCCAAATGCATTTACTATGGATGTTACCTTTCAACAAGATGGTGCACCCCCTCACTACCACAGACCTGTCCGAGAATGGCTTAACGAGAATTTTCCGGGACGGTGGATAGGCCGACGTGGCCCCATTGAATGGCCAGCTAGGTCACCTGATATGACACCTATGGACTTTTTTCTGTGGGGGTACATAAAATCTGAGGTGTACGTTACGCAGCCACAGTCACTCCAGGAACTTATGGACCGAATAACAGATGTGTGTTACAGTATTACCCCGGAAACATTTAATAACGTTCGGAATGAATTTCACAACCGGCTTTTTTTCTGTCAAGACGTGAACGGTGAACATTTCGAGCACTTGTTAAAATAGTTGCAATTGTTACTTAAAATTCTGTTGCAATTAAAAGTTATTTAGGTTTTTAATTTATTTGTAAAATATTTGAAGCAAATTTCAAACGCTTGTCAGTTTGAAACGGTTTGGCCGATTTTCACAAACGAAGCGGTGTTGGATAGAAAATCGGAAGGCCCTCAAAACCAGGAGCCACGTGACCCCCCTTTACTTAAAAAAAAAAAGTTGATGGTGCCCTCTTGACACTAGACCACGTGACCACAATCATTTTTATGCCAAAAAGTGGTACCTCTTTACCTGAATTTTTCCCGACCTCGATATCTTGTTCCGTTCAGAAGTTAAGGGGGGGGGAAGGACTTTTTACGTCCCCACCGCATTGTCGAAAATTTTTGTTGGGTAGAGAATGTCCAAATATGTTTCCCATCAAATTTTCAGAGTGATCCCTTGCCTAGTGTACCAGAAACTTCTAGTACCTAGGTACCATCCACCGTGAATGAGCCTGTATGTTTTCAAGAACTATGTAAAATACAAAAACCAAGTATGGTGATAGAGTATCTATGTGATACACCAAACTGATAACACAATTAGAACTTCTCCAACAAAAAAAATTGGGGTATGAAAAATAATTATAGAAAAATGTTTGAAAAAGCTTTAATAGCTTTCAAGATATGAAGATCTAATTCTCCTTGATATAACGTGGAGGATACATGAATTCAATGCGAGAGACACACTGTCAGGAAGTAAATGGAGGTCATTTCGAGCAATTTCTTTAAGTAGATACTGATTCTTAAATCTGTAATTAATATCATACTGAATGGAATTTAAATTTTAATGTTTACTAATTAGGCATTGAAACTGCCATAAACACAAACAAAATTAGTATCATTGAATAGGTTTTTTCGATACCTTTCAAAAGAGGTGTCGCTTGCCGTAGGGTTCCATTTAAAATTATGGGTCACAATGGCCTTGTGACGTCATCTTTGACGATTTCGTCATCTATCATCACTAGTAGGGAAGTTTACAACCTTTAATATTCAGTTTACAAATTTCACTTGTTCATGTATAATCGTTCCAAAAATTAGAGGGGGGGAGGGGACTTTTGAGAAGCACTGTATATCGATTTGTTAAAAATATAAACAGGATGTTTCCCTTTTCAACACAAATAACAAAGGAATCAAATGATTTTGAAGTCTTACATGCGAATTACATGAAAGCCATTTCCCCATGGAACAAATCATAGACTGATTTCGAACTACTGCCAGAAAACCTGTATTATTTCAATATTTCTATCTATTTCTATAGAACAAAATCACTAATAAACGAATTCTACGACAAACCAACCAATGAACAGTATAAGTGCAGCCTCTCACAGAAAGTATTTGACACAGTATAAAAAACTGAGGGCCATAGTAGAAAGTCGACCATTTCACTACTATGACAAGGTCGGTATGGGAGCTACCAGGCCGTGGAAAAACGCGCTTTTTTCAGGCGCGTGGTTGGGCAGTTTCACGAATGAATATCTTCGAATCAAGTGGAGGAGCAACGGAGATTATCTAACGCCATTCAAACTATATCGAAAAGGCAAATATGATTTATCTTGACCAAAAATGCCGAAATAAATTTCTAATCTATATATACAGGGTGTATTTTTTTAACTTGTTGAACACCCGTGAATGACTGGTGTATAATGCCAACGAATTATAACAGTGGTTAAAGAGTCGAGATAAAATGAAAAAAATTAAATAAGCGAAGTTTGGTAGGTGATACATTTATTTTTCTTGCTTATTAAGGACTTGGCGCAAAAATTTCAGAAGTTTTTTTTTCATTTATGGACTAAGTATCAACTGTTGGCGATTGTGCAAGAATATATATATTTACTACTACTCTAATCATGCGGATGATATTGTTGATAACATTGTGCCATGAGAACTTTACAAATAATGATTTCATGTGCCTCTTCAGCAGTGAAGAAGGGATACTTCTTTCAATTGTCATTAGTTTTAAAACAAAGGATACCCCAGATACAGGGTGACCCATGGGTGCGTGTAAGCTCCATAACTTTTTTCTATCCAAGCTATTGACTGTATTATTTTTTTAAGCGATAGGTCCGACAATGAGGCACATTCTATTTATATAAAGACTGTCCCACAATAAGACATACAACTAAGTTCTGGTTTAAAAAATTGCTCCCCCCATTTTTGTTACATTTTTGTATTCGCCAGTAAATTGTTGATATAACGCACTTGGGTTTCTTAGAATTATCTGCAATAGTTTTTGACGTATGTCAATTTAAGTGTCAAAATATCGTCGTACCGTAGACCAATAGAAAAAGGGCCCCGCTCAAACGTTATGGAAAAGAGTTCTATGTGGGAATTGCCTGAATTTTTTATATTGTTTAGGGGAAGTCTTCATGATTACAAGTTACCATTGCGCTAAAGTCCAATAAACAAAAGTTTTGGCCAACACTTTTTTATTTTTTTAGGTTTATTTTTTTGAAGGTTGTTTTTTGTGTTAGTTGAAAAAAAGAGAGTTGAGGTTTGGTTTGGCCTTGGGTTGGGTTGGGCCAATATTTTTAAGAAAAACAAGTTTTAAGAAAAAACATAAGTTTTAAAGTGATCCAAAAAGTTAATCGGCTGTTATTGTTGTGCATTTGTGTGTTTCCTACATCGTTGCTACAATGTACATTACTCTTGACCGGATAGTATGGAGTTTCAATGAACAGACATTGCATTGCTTCCCCTGTCGACTTTTTTTCAACTAACCAGAAACGATTCAACCGAACTTTGCCCCTATATTTGGGTATTCGAAGCAATTGAAATGGATAAAACTATGTGATAGAATTCCTGAACATTGTTTTGGCAATGCCCAGAAGGAGTACTATCTCACATGGAGGGAATTGGAATGTAGAATTGGAAGCAGCTCTGAACAGAACCAAATAAAGGACATTTCTTGGAACATTAGAACTTTTGAGTAACTATGATTAAATTTTGAAGGAAAATATTTCCATGAGTCAAGAAATCCCAAGATAACAGATATCGTCTGTAAGTTCATTACTTGTCCCATCATATACAGGATGAATGTATCACTACGTGTGGGCAACACATCAGAAATGTAATCTTGGCTGAAAGGAAAGAAGCTAAATATTATAGAATCATCGTAGATGCAACACCCGATACTTCACATATGGAACAAATAACTTTAATTATTCGTTATGTCCATCATGACAATGGGAACAATCATTTCGAAGTTCAGGAAAAATTCCTCCAGTTTCCAGATTTCAACCAAAAAAAAGGTTCAGCTATTGCAGGTTTGATCCGAAGCATACTTGAAGAAAATGCTATTCCATTGGAAGATTCTCGCGGCCAAGGTTATGACAATGGAAGTAATATGACGGGTGTTTACAGGAATTTACAGGGGTTTAGTCTATTTTTCGTCAGAGGAATCCTCTTGCAATGTTCTCACCATGCGCCTGCCATAGCCTCAACTTGTGTCCAGTAAATGCTGTTGAAAGTTGTGCAGAGGATCAGACATTTTTTGGAACAGTCCAACAATTATACAATTTGTTCAGCCGCAGCTCCCAATGGTGGGAAATATTGAGAAAATACCTAGCGAGTTCGTTACACTCCTTATCCGAGACTCGTTGGAGTGCAAGAGTGGAATCAATCAGACCTATTGCACGTCATTTGAAGGAGGTTCTGAAAGCACTTGGAGAATCTTAATTTACTGGCTGAAACAAAATCTCTTCTGAATGAAATATTGCAGTATTTTTCTTCATTTCAATGTTTACTGATGGCATCTATTTGAAAAAAATTACTATCAGCCATTGATAACAGAAACAAATTTCTGTAGACTGGAAATGCCACCATCGACGTAGAAGTGCAGAATGTAGAAAGTTTAGAGGAAGATGTATACGCATCCGGAAAAACTGGCAAACGATTATCTCTCAAGTTAAATGATCAATACTATCATTTTTCGACAATCAATTAACATAATTTTAAACCAATATAAACCACGAGACCCATAAAAATACTCATGAATATATTGTTACTAACATACTCAATTAATATGGATAATTTAACTACAAAATAAGTTTTAATTTAAAATTGTTAAATTATTTTGAACAGTTAGTAATTTTTCATATATTTTCTACAAGCGTAATTATTCTAGATAAATATAATAAATTCGAAATACATAGCAAAAACTAATTCATTTTATTTTAATTCAATGTTTTAAAATGAATTACTTGAGACATATCGGAGAAGATATTAAAGCTGATGAATAAACATTTTTTATTTTATTTTTATTTTTTAGATTAAAATTGAGGTGAAAAGAAATAGGATTAATCAATTGTATTGAGTAATAACATTTTATTCAAAACTTCAGTCACTTACTTGAATTTATTGATAATTATATTATTAATATTTTCCAAAATTTTTCTCTAATCCATTAATATTGTCGTTAGGATATAATTCACGATTTTCTTCAATAACTTGTCATAGAAAATGTTTCTCTTCTTCATCAATTGCACTTTGATTATACGATTGTATAAGCAATTGCACGTTCAGCTGTAACAACTTTCAAAGCAAACAGTAAATAATTTGAAATAAATACTTTTTTTGGGTTATATTATCCATAATAATTGGGTATATTAGTAATAATATGTTCATAAGTATTTTCATGGGTCTCATGGTTTATATTTGTTCAAAATAATGTTAATTTATTGTGAAAAAAAGAGAGAGTCTTAACATTAATATTTGAAGGTCGCTCGAAAACGTCTAATCTCTAGTACTCCACAACATTCAAAATTCTTGAGCGACTTTTTTTTATGTACAAACAATTGCTGTCAAGAGAAAAAAATTAAAAAAAAAATCAAATTTTAACCATTTTGGAATGTTTTTAAAATTATTGAGCGACCCTTTAAAAATATTTGATCCATTTAAAATTTTAAGTGGGAAGTATTTGCTGGCTAGTTAGGTACAAAACTAGGGATGTTGCTGCTTACCCCAATATCCCTAGTTTTGTATATATATATATACATATATAACCTCTTGCACACCCGTGAATGACGAGTGTATAATGCCATTTTATAACAAATTGCAGTGGTTAAAAATTTTAAAAAAAGGAAATTTAAAAAAGGGAAATTCAAAAAAGTGTTTTGTCAATGGGTCTAAATTTTGGGAACCACGAAACAGCGATGTTTTGGTAGGTAATACAATTTTTCAATAATTTTTTTTTCTGGCTTCTTCTGGACTTGTCAAAGAAAAATCTGCTTAGGTTTTTTATGGATAATCAACTGTTAGCGGTTGTGCAAGAAGTTAGATTACACCCCGTATATATGAATTACGTGTCCATTTTGAGGTTATTATTGAAACATCTCAAGATGTGCGATCCCTCCATACATACTCAGATGTCGCTGAAAATCCAACTGAAAAGTGTCTATGTACAATTAGTAGTTTATCTAATAAGTACGCAAAACGAGAAGATGATGTCCGCTAAAGCTATTTAGGAATGTGTTGCATAAAACATTTTAGGTAAATTTTAATAGAAATACCACCTTTAGAAGACGTCACCACAACGAAACTTAAAAAAAAAAATTATATCTTCCCGATCATGGTCTCTAGAACACAAAAATACCATCAGTTCGAAATATTATATATCTATATAAATATAGGGGATATAACGAAATTTGTTAATATTTTTAACCAAATGGGATGAAATACTTAACTTTCCATCAATGTCTCGAATAAGCTCGAAGATGACCAAATCAATCCGGTAGTTTCAAAATGAGCTGTTGAAAGAAAAAAAAAACCTAAATCTTCCATGTCTATTCAATATCAGAAAATTATAGATCTTTTGATAGATCTGTATGAGCTCCACAACTTTGATCCAAAAAGTTTTTCTCTAAGATGTATAAACAAATAAAAAATCGTGGAAATTACCATTCAGGAGAATTCATGATTTTTGTTTCTTTCTTTTGATTTGAGTTTGATTACAAAGAAATATTAGGAAGGAGAATTTGAATCCAACTTTTGATTGATAATTTTAAGGTTTATACAAAAATAGAAATGCTGTTTTTGTTTCCAATAAATATATTAAAAAAAAATCTGACACATGATTCGTTACAAATAGATGGCAATTTCAGAATCAATAAATAAATTCTGAAATCTACCTCTCTGACTGGCCGGCCATCGGATTTCTTTGTATTAGCTTTTCAAATAAACAGACATATTTTCTCGACGTGCGTACAGATTTTTTCTACCACACTTGAAATCATGTTCATCATATAAATAACCTCATTCAACATTTTTAAGGAATGATTATGGAAATTGTAGAAAACAATTTTTTTATGGTTTTTCATTCACTTTTGCAGGGAAAATTGAGTTATACCATATTTTTCTGAATATTATGGAAGATCACGTCTATAAACATTTTGAAAGAAATAATTGCAAAAGTTTAAAAAAATATGTCTATCAACTTTTTTCGAGGGTATTATTCTCAATTTTGAAAGTCAAAAAATAAAAATAATTTTTTTTAAAGACAAGCTTTTATTACACAAATGCACTAAAAAACAAAAAAAATTGTTTCTTTCATTGTTTGATCTAGGTTATTCTGTGAGTAACAGATTCAAAATCTTGCCGCGCGAGATTACCTATTTTGTATCCGAGGCAAGCTTTTGAATCTGTTACTCACAGAATAACCTAGATCAAACAATGAAAGAAATTATTGTTCCCTTCTTAGTGTATTTGTCTTTAAAAAAAAATTTAATTTCTATTTTTAACTTTTTAGTTCTGTTGTTATCAACAAGTAATGAAAACAATTTTTTTGATTATTTATTTCTCATTTTTAAATATTCATGATGTTAAATAACTAGTTTAGTAATTTCTATCTAATTTATTTTTGAATCAAAATCTCCTACTATGAAAAACCCTGGATACCAACCTTGAATAGAATCGGACCATAATCACAAAAATTGTCCGCCTTATTGGAGCCGTCATTTTGTTTTTTCCCCCCCAACAAAAATGTCATAATGTAAAGTCACCGGAATTATGTATACCTGCCAAATTTCAAATCAATCGGACGATTAGAAATGGGTAAAATTTAACTTTGATTACAGTCAGACACACAGACACCGAGATAGGTGAAACTGAAAATAAAAGCATGTACAAAAAATCTTCGACCCCAAAAACCCCCACATACCAATTTTGGATAGAATGGGATCATAATCACAAAACTCGTCCACCATTTTGGAGCCGCATTGATGAATTTTTGGATTTTGACAAAAAATTTATAATCTCCGACCCCGAAAACCCTAGATAACAATTTTGAATAGAATAGGACCATAATCACAAAAATTATCCGCCATATTGGAGCCGCCATTTTGTTTTTTCCTAACAAAAATTTCATAATGCATTGTCATTGGAATTACGTACACCTGCTAAATTTCAAATCAATCGGACGATTAGAAGCGGGTCAAATTTAACTTGCACGATTTGATTACAGACAGACACAGGGACAAGTGAAACTCAATAAAAGCTTGTAAAAATGGAACAGAGGGCGGAAAAAATTCGTGGAGAAAAACAATAAACCGAATTTCGATTGGTTTAAGTGCAAATTCCTGCAAAGATCGGACAGACACATGCCCTCATTGATAAATTTTTTGATTTTCATAATTACTCCTTCAGAATCGATGGTAAGTCATAAGAACTCTTACGTTATGGTATATATTTTCAATTACCATCCATACGGTAGTGTAATGATGCTTTGCTAAATGTAGCGAGCGATTGTTTATCTATGACACGTTTGTCAAATTCTTGAAATATTAGTGTTGGTTGTTCCTGAAATAAGTATTTCAAGAGAGTATTTCGAAGAAAACGTGTGCTGTCACTACACAATTCCAAATAATCTATAGTTTATTGCCTCTCCTGAAACGTATTTAGAATATTAATTATAAGTTTTCTGAATAAACAAATTTCAGTCCGCTAAAGTGTTGCCATGGCTACATAAGTACAAGTCAGCTAAAGTTGCATTTTGCGTACTCTTTTCTGTATCCAAAGTAAGTATTTTGTGGAGCGTGAAAAATAGTAGTTTAACAAGTACGCAATGGAGCTTTAGCGGACATCGTCTTCATATTACATACCGATTCGTCCGGTAAAGTCATTTGCGTAAAAGCAGCATACAATTTTTTTTTTATCAGCTTCCCAAATAAACTACGGAAACGCCGCACATAATTTTCCGATTGCTGAAATTTTTCCTATCGACACTAGTCATGAAATATTGTTCATTATATAAAAAACTACTTCTTCGAAATCTTTAAGGACATTTTGTAGAAATTATAGAAAAACAGTTGTTTCTTGAGGTTCTTTCATTCCAAATTTCTGGAAAAATGATTTATGCCATATATTTTGGAATATTATTGAATAGAGAAACTTTAGAGACATTTTTGTGAAAATAAAATTTTAAAGAAATGGAATATTCGTGGAGAAACATATCAAAAATTCCTGTTGCTTCAGGTGCAAGTGCCTACGTCGGACGGCGGACAGAGACACATGTAGAGCTCGTCCAATATTGAAACGACCGTTTGGTAGGTAGAGTGGAGGAAAACACGAGTGGACACGATTTGCTGTCGCAGCTTATGCTACGGCGAATCTTCACCAGTGTCTTGGCATGCAGCGTTTGAAAGGTTAGGTTTGTTTGATTAATAGATAGGTAGTGCAGTTATTATTTCGAATTCATAATCTCCGACCTCGAAAACCCCCACATACCAATTTTGAATCAAATCGGACCAGAATCACAAAACTCGTCCGCCAAAAACTACGTCTCGTGTATCGCCAATACCAAATAATTTGGTACGCCTATGGAATTTCTATTAACAGCCACAGTTCGGGCATCTTCGAGAAGAATTGGTTGTTGGGTAGGGGAAGGCCAATATTAAATATTGGACGAGTTCTACATCGTTTTCATGGTTATATTCTCTATTATTTTTCGACGATAACAATACTCCACTAGAATTGCAGGCAAGTTGAAAAAGTCCTTGCATTTTGATATACAATATCGATAACAATCCATAGGTTATGCAAACATGTAGAAACCGATTGTTGTTTGTCAAATATTTGAAATATTAGCGTTAATTGTTCCTGCAATGGATCCATATTTACGTGACTTCGAAGTGAATAGCATAAATACGTTCAAGCTAAATGAATGTCATGAGTGCAAGGAAGTTTTGGATGTTAATAAAAACCAAAGTTTCACCATATTACACAATAATTTACGGAGTCTCAGTAAAAATTTTGATGAGTTTAACATATTATTGGATAACATTAACTTCCACTTTGATTGTTTAGTACTGACCGAAACCTGGCACCTAGCAAATTCAGAGCTATATAATATATTAGGCTATAACTTAGTTTACAACCGAGGACAATATAATCAGAATGACGGCACAGTAATATACCTGAAAAACAATATTTCATTCCAACACTCAATTATTTCAAAACGTGGTATAAATTTCCTCAGGACTGATATTGGGAACAAAAATATCTGTATAACAGCTTGCTACCGTTCGCCAGCCTCTGATATAAATGACTTTCTACAAGTTTACAGGAATATTTCGAAGAAAATCAGACACAAACATATGAGTACAACATTTTCATTGGGGACATGAACATTAACATCTTAGAGAACAGTGTAAATACAATTGAATACATAAACATACTTAATGAATTCGGATACACTTCGATGATTAACAATCCTTCAAGGCTAAAAACATGCTTAGATCATATCTTTTTCAAACCAAAAAACTATCAGAAAGTTGATATGACTATCCCACTGACACTTAACAAAACTATTATGAGCAGCAGATACAAAAACAAAAATTCAAACACAAAGTATTTGTGGGACATGGTACGAAAACTCTGTGGGAGGAAACACAAAAAAATAAATATTGACACTATCGCGAATGAAAATGGAATTCTGCTAACAAACAATGAGGAAAAAGCAGACGAATTTTGTGAGTTTTGGGAAAATACTTGCTGACAGAATTGAAAGACTATGCAAACCCCCAAATGCGAAGCAAATGAGATATACAATTTGATAAATGAGCTCAAAAACAATAAATCGCCTGGAATTGATGACATACGAACAGAACTTTTGAAAGAAATATCATGCCATATCTCTACTCCACTAGCATACATAATAAATGAGAGCATTGAAAAGGGAATTTGGCCTGATGCCTTCAAAATATCTATTGTTGTGCCAGTATTTAAAGATGGCGACAGAACATCCGTAAGTAACTATAGACCAATCTCTCTCATTAGCCACTTGGCAAAAATATTCGAAATACTTTTAAAAAACAGAATAAATCATTCATGAATAAATTTAACTTGTTGTCTGATAAACAATTCGGTTTTAGGGAAAAAACATCAACTGTGGATGCCATACTCAACCTAACAAAAAAAATCCATACATCTCTAGAAAGAGCCTGTGCCTATTTATTGATCTAAGTAAGGCTTTCGACACTGTAAGCCACACTTTATTAATTCAAGCGTTAGAGAACTCGGGCATCAGAGGTATAGTGCTAAATTTATTTGAGAGCTATTTGAGTTCAAGAAAGCAAGTTGTTAGAGTGGGGGATAAAATAAGTCAAAAACTAGACACTGAATATGGAGTACCACAAGGAACGGTCTTGGGACCAACATTATTCAATCTATACCTTAACGACTTATTCAGCTTGAAAATAAGTGGAGAAATAATAGGTTTTGCAGACGACACTGCTGTTTTATATGAAGCAGATATTTGGTCAAATCTAAGGAAAAAAGTAGAGAAAGACCTCAAGGTAATAAAAGACTGGTTTTATCACAAACTCCTTACCATGAATCTCAAAAAAACTAAATTTCTGCCTTACCTGTAATGCTGCCGGCATGACGAATATGCAACAGATAAATAAAATCAATGGAAGGACACATGGTATCCAATCAGTGAAAGAAATAAAATATCTAGGGGTATATCTAGATCGGCATCTAAGATGGGATAGACATATCAACTACGTGATAAAAAAAAAAATTACAAAATATAATATTTACCCTCAAACACATGAAAGAGTACCTACCAACGGAAAACTTGAGAACCTTGTATTTTGCCCTTGTAGAGAATCATCTCAGATACGGAATACAGGCATGGGGCGCAGCTGCGCGTACATACATCAATCCACTCGAAATTCTACAAAAAAGATTTCTGAAAATAGTTTTGTCAAAACCGCGTAGATATTCTACTGGGGATCTGTACAGTACATCACAGATTATGGATATTCGTCAGTTTTTCTTTTTTAATACGTGTATAACATATCATTTCAGTATAGATAAAGCACCTCACCCCTCTCATCAGTATATGACTCGAGAGCGCCAACTTCTTACCCACCCATTATTGAAAAAATCACTGTCACAGAGGAGCTACTCCTATATTGGCACTAAAATGTATAACACCATCCCTGAAAGCATAAAACATACTACCAACAAAAAAAAAATTCAAAATGTACCTGAAAAAGTTCTTACTGCAAACTCTCAGAACATTTTTTATTACCATGATAGAATCCAATGGTTGATCAAAAAAATTAGATAACTGTACCCTATTCTTTACACATTAAATTGTATTTTTATTTTATTTTATTCTATTGTATCCCATAGTATTCAACTATGGGTCTTTGTGTTTTATTGTATTTTTATTACTGTATTTCATTATATATCATGTATTTTATATTTTAGTATTTTAACTGGATCTCATCACTCATTCTTTTTTTCATTGGAAGTTATGTATCTCATCTGTTTTGTTTATATTTATCTGTACTATATTTATCTGTAAGTTTTCATTCATCTTTTTTATGGGAAACAAGTGCTTGCACTTATCCATTAGTACTTTATTCACTCCTAACATGTAGCCTTTTAGCTGTATTTATTTATCATGAATAAAGTTATATTATTATTATTATTAATAAGTATTCCAAGAGGGTATTTCGAAGAAACTACTACACTACACATTCAAAGTTTATTGCGAATCAATTTTCTGAATAAACAAATTTCAGTCTGCTAAAGTGTTGGCAGGACGACTTTAAGTACTAGTCCACTAAAGTGGCATTTCGCGGATTCTTTTAGGTCTCGAAAGTTAAAATTTTGGGGAGCGTGTAGCAAGTACACAAAATGAGGCTTTTGCGGACGAATCGGAATGTGAAAATGAGTCCGCGAAAGCCATTTGCGTACGTGTTGCATACAATATTTGTTTGTATAAGCTTTCCAAACTATGATTTCATTTCTGCTATCAATATGCAATAGTTATTTATGTATCAAGGGAATTTTAAAGACCTTAATTACCGAAGGCAGAGTTTTCGTCCCGAGGGTCTCTGGCCCGAGGGACAGCAATTGCCTGAGGTAATTAAGGCTCATTAATTCCCGTGGTACATGGATTTACATAGAATTTCATTTCTGAACGATTTTAATAAAATTTTGTTTATTTTTGAAACGGAATAAAGGTTTTAATTCATTACCTTTCCGGCATATTTGAAACAGGTACCGTCGATTATAGGAGTTTTGGTTGTTGCCAGGTTGTTGCTATCTTACTTATTTATAAACAGACCTTTGTTCGCTGTTTTTGCGTTAAAAACGTGTTTCTCACCCCAAATCGACAAACTATTTTCTGATTTTCTCCATTATATCAAAAAAATATCGTCGATTTGGCGTATTCTGAAAAAAGCTGAAAAAGCGAGACAATCATTACTTCCATCGAAAAGTGAAGCCCTACCCCAAAAAGAAAATACAAGATATATCTGAAGTGGCTGACACGGAGAAATGTTGTCTACTTTGCCATTAGAAGAGGCAGGTACCTCGACTGTAGTGAACAGAAGCACCAGCACCATAAAAAAAGAGATTGTTTCAAGTGGCGGAAGTAATTTGCAAGGAACATTTCAAAATTGTACATTTATTATTTGTAATGACGTGGATAAATAAAATATGTTTTGGTTTTAATTTCATAAATATATATATTTTGCCATTTCTTGTTTCATTTTTACCTGTAAAAGGTAGAGGAAATTGAAGAATCTTTAATATCCCAAGGGAATTATAACCCTCTTTATTCCCAGCGTAACCATGACGATATAAGCTTATAATATCCCGGTCAGAAATTAAAATATTTGTAGGCCGTGTGAAAGATCGAATCAGATTTTTTATTACCGACGTGTCAAATGTCAAATATGTTAACTAGTCAATAACATTTGCGTTTGTTGTTATGTTCTCTAATTGTGTTTTCAATAATTTTTTTCCAGGATTCAACTATACTAACGTATTATGGGGATATATATAGTTGAATATAATAAACTTGTAAGTAAATATGGCAACCATTCAGGAAGATACTCCAAATTTGAAAGAAAATTGTAAATGTATTCAGTATAGGTACGGCAAAATCCTGTTTTCCCCTAGTTTGACATTCGAATCGTGAATGCTAGAAGTTGCCCACTTCGTGGTAATCCTGAAAAGGCGAGATCCCAAACTCGTAAATTTGCCTCATATGTGCTTGAAATTGAAATATAGTGATGAATTATTATGTGTGCATAGTTTTTTTTAGAAGATCTTGTGTAATATTCGAATAAACGCTGCTCTAAAACTCTCAAATTCAGTGAGACATTCAAACACAGCGTTATTGAAGCTTCTTTTGACGTCATTGTCCAATATTTGACATTTACTGAGTTGCCAGTGTCACTATTTTGTGGAACTTCTGAGGAAATGTTATTCGTTTCATCCTATGAATAAAACAGAACTTGTGTCAGCATATGTGATATTGAAAAGAAGACTTCGTATTTGATAGCCGTTCTTGATTTAGTTATTCTTGAATAATATGTATGCATACCGAGTGCTATGTCATTATTTTTTCGGCCTGCTCACATTGTAAAGAAATATTACGAATAACACTTGGCAACGCTGTAAATCCTGGCACTGTCGGTGATCTGCGAGTTGCCACTGTCATATTCTGCGGAACTTCTGAGGAAATGTTATTTTGTTTTATCCTATGAATAAAACAAAACTCATGTCAGCATGTGTTATATTGAAATGAAGACTTCGTAATAGATAGCTGTTCCTGATTTAGTTATTCTTAAATAATATTTATGGTTACCGAGTACTATATCATTACATTTTCAGCCTGCTCACATTGTAAAGGAATATTATGAATAACGCTTGGCAACTCGGCGATCGGTCATAGATCTGAACTTGTTACGTCAACTCCTGGCGTGGTTTTTTTTTAGAAAAACTACTTCAAAAAACATTTTTTAAAATCCACTTTTTTCATCGTTGTGAACATTGTGTAATTTTTTTAAAAATTAGTGACATTTGAAATAAATGAAATATAAATTGTTATCATCCAATAAATGTATGTAGGTTCAGATTAGACAATCTAAACTTGATTTGAACCCAAACTAAACCATTATCCGTATATTCTTGTAAGTGGATTATATCTTGTTTGAATTTACTACCTATCATTTTGTTTGCGATTGTTCGAAGAAAGAAAGTGTACAAGTCATCATGTTTGTACCTATCAATCAAAAGTCCTAGCTTTTCTCTGGCAAAATGTTATCGGTTCATAGTTTTTATAGTATTTATAAATACCCATTAATGTTCAGTTATGTTTTATGAATAACTAAAATTCAGTTCGAAAAGTGTTGCCATGACGACACTTTACGGACAAGTCCGTAAAAATAGCATTTTACGGATTGTTTTTGATTCCCAAAGTTGCCGTTATATAAAACGTATGAAAAAAAATGATTTTAGTTTGTAACACTAGAAATAGATGTTATTAATTTGAATTTCATTCAATTAGGTTTAGTTTTTCTTTATATAATAATGTTTGTAACAAATTCTGATTGCCAACTTATTATTATTATTATTATTATTCAGAACACTGAATAGACAGTGATCTTGTTATTTTTTTTATTCTACACTTTCCCGATACTTTTTATATCTTAGATCGCTTAGGATAACATCTGCCGGCCCCAATCCCGAAAAAAAAACTGATGGGAAATCAAAACAACAAAATTATTGGAAAATCAGTTCTATTATGATTTTTTCGGCACATTCAACTGACTTCGAAAAAATATATTCAAACAAAAATAGGCAAAGTTACATTTGAGGTAAAATAATAAATCTCCGCCTATGGTCGGTATGTTCGGTCACAGTGGTAAATACTATTATGTTTTGCTCGAGTTTATCAGTCCATCCAACCCACACTACCCTCGGATATCAAGATCATACCGGTATGTTGGGAGTATGATATTATTAAATAGAACCAGGGCTCTCCAAATCAATCGGAGCTTCGAAAATGGCTCCGTCTGGATGGTACCGTTACATTATGATAATATTGATATTAATAATCGATCTTGAATCATTTATTGGCTTGGTACAAGCTGTTTGAGTTTGAGAGTTTGAACTACACCATTTTTCGAAAAATGTATACAGCGCTGTAGTTACAAGAGTCTTGAAAATGTTTTTGGTTATATCTTCAGTGAAATAGATAGCTCGAGCTTATTGATCCATCATCATAATAACCTAATCTCCTACAAAGTTCGAACTATACATTTCGAAGATATTTGTGACAAACTAGGAAGAGCATGCCAAGCTTGAAGAAATTAACAAATGAACACAGCATTTCCACACAATGACATTTGCTAAAATATTTCAAACCCATGTTTATTGTAGTTTTCTGTTGGAATTATTATAGGTACTGAATTTATGAGCACGAATGCATCGTTAGTTTCTTCAACCTTTGTAGCTTATTCTGATTTTTTCGCAAATAGCTATCCGATATTTGCACCTTGCAATTTATTGAAAAATCATTCTATTCGATAAGCAATTTAGAATGTTTCCCTATTCAACATTAATACCTCCCAAGACGTTCTCTTGAACGATGGAAGATGGTGATTAAAGTTTATCTTTCATTCGCAGATGATTCCACATCTGATTTCATGAACACCCTGTAAATATTTTCAAACAAACGTTCAATATGATCAATAATATATTTCAATTATTCTGGGACACCATGTATCTATTGTGTCAAGATCAATTTGGTCGAATGTAAATGTTCCGCCCGGTATACGAGAACTATCAGCGAACGTGTTTATATTTATAAAAACAATAAAACTTGAAATTGTGACCTTTACTTTCCCTTGTGGTTGTTATCATTCCAATTGGTAGTTTAATTATATATTTATATACCTACCTCTAGTTAGTCACCTGCTTCACGTAACAGATAATACAAATCACAAAAACATTACCTAGAAATGAGTCGGAATAAGTCTCCCAGTTTTTCTGCATGTTCAAGAGAATAATGAATATTGTTATTGGTGGAATATTGTGACAACCAGATTGTTTATTAGTATTAACTTCACGTTGCGATGAAATTGAATAAATGACTCATGAAAAATATTGCAAAACCTACTGGGGACGACGAAGTCGTGGTGCAATCTTTATCGCTCTGTTCGATCTGCAACTGCGACTGACTTTGTTGATTCCTCCTCATGTTTCTGTACCAAAAAATGTACCACTCACTAACCACATCACAGCCAAGCACTTTCACTGGAAAACGTCACAAAAACCGGAGCCATTTCCCGAAATCCGTACGGAACAGCTGTTTGATGGAACTCACTATCGAGACGGCGACGTCCCGGTGCCGACGTCGGCCATATTGAGCGCCGACCTGCGTCGGTGCGTCGCCGTATTGCTCGACTGATCAACAGTTTCGATTGATATGGGCGATTGTTTTCACAGAGTGGCAAATCGTGTTCGAGTAATGTTTGAATTGTATACTAGTAAACCTACTTGCTGATTGATAGTTTGGTTTTCCCTCTCCGCGATGTGGTAATGAGTTACATACAGGGTGTCCGAGAATTTTGTTGACCAATGATATATTTCCTCTTAGTAAAATTAAAGGAAATATCAATTAGTTACGGTTTATTCGTTGAAAAAGTTGAAAAAATAATTCATTCTAAACTCAAGGAAAATGATTAATTATTTTTCATATTGTTTCAGTTATCTGAAAAGAAGAATGAAATCATCAAAGGTAAAAACGGAAAACGAATGCTCCCAATGAGATTTCTGATATTTACGATGAGCTTATGCTATTTCAAAAATTATAATACTTTTTTTTTAATCTTCAGGATTGCAAAACTTTTTAACAAAAAATTAAACCGACGAAATACGGAACTGAAAAGTAAAAATAAAATAAACCTTCTTAGTCTCAATAACTAGGCTCCTAAACTAATGTAAGTAGGGGAGACCCGGGCAAAGCGGCAACTCTAAGGGAATTTTATTTATATCTTTTTCAAATGTTAATTTGTAGAAACAATATTACATGTATATCTAGCCTATTAAGCTACCTATCTATTGGTATAAAGGTGTAGTACTATAAGTAACCCCTTGTATTTTTATTTTTTTAACTCTACCAAATGGCCACTTTGCCCACACGGCTAGGGCAAAGTGGCCACTTTGGTCACTTTGCCCGGGATTGTTGTAATAAATAGTAAACGGATTTATATCAATATTAGAAATGTATTACAATGTAATTAGGCAAATCATATGGAAATGGCACAAAAAAGACACTACATTATTGAATGAAAAAAATAAATTTGACTACATACTTGGCCATATAATATGAAAATGGCATAAAAAGACACTACATTATTAAACAAAAAAATGACAAAAAATAAATTTGACACAATAACTTGTTTCTGTGGTTCCTACAGACAATATTCACACACGAAACGATCGTCGTCACATCCGGCGCAAGCTTCGTGGGCCCAGCGGCTGCAACCAGAGCATTTTATCCATCCTTCACGATCCTTTGAACATGAATACAATTCATTGCAGTAGAGACAATCAGTGTCACTTCCATCGCTGTCAGATTAATCATCAAATTGTACTTGACGTCCCACCTTAACTCCACACTTTCCTTTTTTATATTTCTTTCCTGCTTTGCTCACTGTCTTTGTAGTTTTTCTTTTGCTTGTAGTCGTCTTTCCTTTTTCTTCTTTCTCTTTCATCTTTTGAGCCCTCGCAACTCGCCTCATTTCTTTTTCCTTTTCTTTTTTTTCTTTTTCCATTTTTGCTTGTTCTAATTCCAATTTATATGGGCTTGAGGTCAGCACAGCAGCAGTTCCTTTTTTCCTTTTTGTTTCCTTTTTAACAACTTTTGTTTTTGGTAAAGGGGTGATATCTTTTGGGCGTACAGCGAAGGAAAATCCTGTTTGTGAGCTGGAAGAGGTCCCAGGTTGTGGACTGGAGGGTGGATCTGTTGGGGTCTGGACGATGGTCCAGGTTGTAGATATTCTTGCCCAGCCTCAGTTTGATCTTGTGGGTCTTCGAGACGTAGGCCTCCTTCTTCCACGTCTTCTTCAGCTGCCTCAAGTATGGGGTCTTCAGTCTGACGTGCTTCACGCACTTCTTGATTTGGTCTAGGCTGTTGAAGAGGCACATCAGTGCATTCGGCAGCAACGTAATCAGCTTCTGTGAAGACATCTTGGTTTAGTGGCACAATGCCGCCCTTGCGAAATCCATTTATTGCTACGGTTGGAGTTGCTGCTTTTGAGAAAGCTTCCCCAAGAAGTCGGCTAACTTGAAACTGGGTTACAACCCTTCCAGGATTGTGTTTTAGATATTTTTCAATAGCTTGAACATAGAATGTGTTGAACGGGCCCATAAACGAGACATCCAGAGGCTAAATTTTATGGCTACAGTGAGGCGGTAAACAAACCACGGTAGTGTGGTTCTCCCTTGCTTTTTCAATAAATGCCAGGTTTTTTGAATGGGTAGAATGACCATCTGATATTAACAACACTGGGTCGCCAGCTGATGGTTCGGCATGAGCAAGGAAATGGTCAAACCACCGAAGAAAAATATCGGTCTGCATCCAACCAGACGGGTGGCATGCAATCATTGTTCCTGGTGGAGCTCCATCTTGGAGCTCCGCTTTCATTCGAAGTCTTGGAAAAATGACGAATGGTGGAATGAAGTTTCCACCAGCTGAAATGCACACAACAAAGGTCAACAGCTGGCCTCTTCCTGCTGATGTCAGAGCACCAACTTGTCTCCTACCCTTGAGAGCGAGAATCTTAGAGCTCTTTGATTGAACTGTTCCGAGCCCTGTTTCATCTACATTAAAAATCCTGTGGGCAGGGTGAACATTCTTTCGAACATCCTTGAGGATAATAAAGAACTTTGTCACGTTATGTTGTCATTGAATGCCTGAGCCCTAGCTGCAGAGGTCTGCTCTGGTTTCCTTAAACTAATTTCGGGGTGCCGATGTCTGAATCCAGCAACCCAGTCTAAGCCAGCCATTTTTGTTTCTCTGTTAAAATTGTTCGGAATGTCATTTTTTTCAGCTAGGCTGTATGCTAAAGAGCGAAGATCTAAAATCGTGACGCCAAAGAAACGAACCTCCAAATCCAATATGTGTCGTACCAATTCTGCTTCTTGTTCTTCTGTGGAAACAGCACGGTACTTCCCTAGCACCTTTCTGTTGCCCTTGGCATCAATATTCTTACCAAAGACCCTCCTCTTCAGAGTGTTTCTTGGAACGGAGAACGTTTTGGCCGCAGTTGAATAGGCCATTCCATCATTTGTGACCGCTTCTATAGCTCTCTGCATCGCACCCGCATCCCATGATTGCTGCTCGCTTTTATTATTAAGCTTAATAATAGTTATTATTGAGCTTAATAATAGTTATTATCAAGCTTAACATGAATACCTATAATAACAATAATCCAAACAGGGCAAAGTGGCCGTCATGGCCACTTTGCCCGAAGTGACGCCATTTATTAAAATCGCTCTACCCCACATCTACTGAAACCTACACAGTTGTTTGACATATTAAACTGAGCGTAAATTCATACTGTTCTTAGGCAATGTGGTTGATTAACTTAATAAAATCATAGTAAAAGTACAAAACGAATAGTATTAAGCACGCACCTTAGATCAGCAGTAGTAAAAACCAATGTTTTCTTTATAAAACTGACAAACGCAAACGCATTGCACCCAAACTTCCTCAGATAACTAATGGCGTCCTACTGATGTAGTTACCATGACTGACGCTACGGAGCAGCACCTTACGGACCCAATAACCGGCCTGGCCATTTTGCCCGTGATGGCCACTTTGCCCGGGTCTCCCCTAACTAATTTTGAGTCGGCGGTAAACAAACAAGCAAATGAATTAGGTAAGGCGTAAAATGATGGCATCGAGTTGCGCGGTGACATTCTGATAATGTTTTTGAAGTAATTTAATGATCTTCGTTGATTGTTCGTTTGGCGCCGACTCAAAGTTAGTTGCATTAGTTTAGGAGCCTAGTTATTGAGACTAAGAAGGTTTTTTTTTTCAGTTCCGTATTTCGTCGGTTTGATTTTTTGTTAAAAAGTTTTTATTTTTCAATTTTTTGTGACTGAAATCTACTAATTACTTCCTACTTGTTTTTTGATTACTTCCAAAATGCTTACTTACCCACCTCACTTCAACTATTACCAGTTAAATAATATGATTATCTATTTTTACTATTTGTTGTAATATAAATTATTTTTGTTGTTCTGGTTAGTTTATTTCATTACTTTGTATATAATTCCATCCTCTCATAGAATATAATTATTGTGACGGATGTGGAATAATGACAGTAGCGATCTGTCATTGTCAACTACATATGTGTGTGCCAATGTTCGCAAGTGAAAAATCAATTATCCCCTATTTTTCTACCCGCAAGGGTGGATAATTTCATTCGAAATCCAAATATGAGGTATACCCTATCTACTAAAAAAAGAATCATCCAAATCGAAGAATCCAGTACAAAGTTATGCCTGATAGAATCGGTTAACGGTCCAGAATTCAGAGGGTGAGTGATCAATAGCATTTTGCTACCAACTTCGAAGTACATCCTATCCACTGAAAAAAGAATTAGCGGATTCGGACGTCTCAGTAAAAAGTTATGCGTGATCATACATAAAACAAAAATAAAATAAAATAAATATACGCGTCGACTAGAAAACCTCCTCCTTTTTGGTTTCGTCGTTTAAAAAACTTATACAATCTCGTGATATAAAATAAAAACAACTATTCGATAGTTCGAGTTCAAAGTCGGCATAGTTATGGTCGAAAATATCAAATCCGAGAAATGGACAAAAGAACTAGGTTGATGAGTATTTATTCCAAATGAATGCCAAAAAGGATATTCATTGTCCACAAACTTAGACAAATAAAGTCCAACACAAGGTTCAAAGATCAGGTTCCGAAGAACTAGGTTTTATACTTCATTTGCTGTAATGAACACCAACACGGCCGCAAGGATAGTTGTAATTTCAAAACAGAGTATGGCATAGGCGTCAAATTTCCAAAGTAGATGCTAATGATAGTTCAAAGTTTTCCCTTTCAATTGAATATTGTAAATGCTATATCCCTTGCGCTCCGTACCCTCACAATTGTACGGGCATTATTTATATGTGCTAAAAGGATCAAAATAACATACGACTTGCTTGAAAACCAGCCACTATGATTTGAACGTGTTGCAGTTACTACGCAAAAGCCGGATTTGGCGCGATTTTCACTGTTAGATGGTGGCGCGAGTGTTGCAATCATTTTCAACTGAAAAATGTTTTCTGGAAGTAAATATAACAATTACATCAACTACATATGAGATTTTGAATGATTATTTCAATGAACTGAAAGATAAAAGCATGTTTCGATTATGTTATTATCAATTTGATTTTTTAGGATTAGATCAATTGTGTACCCCAGGAGGGTACTGCTACAATTCTCAATGATTGATTTCAATTTGAATATTCGGGTTTCTATCAAATGGGGCCCTGAATCTCATGAAGTTTTTTTTCTTCTTTCAGATAAAAATCGCAAAATCGACAATGCCAAATTAGAAAATGATCCCGAAAAAATTTACGATTTGTTGGATGAGATAGGATCTGATCTAGGAATCAAATGAACATGAAGAACAAATTGAACAAGCAGAAGAAATGGATGTGGAACAGGGAGAAGAATCATCAGACGAAGATGGAGAATTCGATGCTGAGGACAATATTCCTCTGAGTAATTTTTTGTGTTGGCAAAAATCTCAATTCATTTCTAAATCATTCCCATTAGAAGTAGATTACTCGGATTTTTTTTATCGCTCTTGGTTTATTTGGAAAAACATTTGCCAGAAGAATTTTATGAGAATGGGGCTTTCCACACGGCTCTCTATTACTTACAACAAAAAAAATAAGCCAATGGTCACCCCTGAAGAAATATTCTTTGGAATGCATGCACTGATAGGTTGCATCAAATTTCCAAGGTTGCACATGTACTGGAGTACTAAGTTCAAATTTTCAGTGATTGCTAATGCGATGATAGGTTCTATTTGAGAAGGGTCCATTTTCACGTTGTTTCTCAATCGATAAGCAAATTATTCCATTCACAGGAATATGCAGTGTACGTGATTATGTGGAAAATAAACCTAGACCCGTTTGTCTGAATTATTTTATTTGACCACTTCCGACGGGGTAGTGTTGGACTTCGAAATCTACCAAGAGGAAACGACACCTTCTCCAGACAAGACATTGTGGTTGGGACCCGCTGTTGTATTGCGATTGGTAGAACATTGCCGAAAGGTAGTTCTGTGTTTTTGATCGCTACTTCACTACTCTTCCTGGAACAGACAATAAGGCTGTCCTAATGGCTTCAACTGCTTTTAGCGTCGGAACAGAGCTCCAGGTGCAGAGATGGGATGGAAAGTTGAAAGAACATGTCAATGTTAGCTGTCCTACAGTAGTATGCGCGTACAATAAAGAAATGGGAGTGGTTGATTTGTGTGATCAAATGATATAATGTTATCGCGCATTTTTCAAAACACGCAAATGGACACTGAAAACCATGTTGCATTTATTAGATCTTTCCATCGTCAACAGCTGGATGGAATACAGGACAAATTGTAAAGCACATCGAAAAAATGCAAAGGAAGTGATGGATCTTTTCTTAGTTTCAGGCTAAACATTGCTTAATATTTGTTGTGTGGGACATATAGATTAAAATTGCCAGGAACAAACTGCATTGTTTGCAAATAAACCAGCTCCTATGCCAACAAATGGCAAGTGGTTCGATGGATTCGACCGTTGGCCTCTGAAAGCATCACGGACATGTAGAAGTGTAACGTATACCTTAACAATAAACAGAATTGTTTTTTAGTTTTCCATAAAAAACCTAAATAAATCCATATTTTTTCCATTTTCTCCTTTTCTTTTTGGTCAAAGTTAAATTTCTATTTCACTCCTAGAAAACACAATTGTGAGGGTCCAGAAAATACTATAAATTGAAGACATAAGTGGATAAAGGTGTCATGTCACATTTTTAAAGTTTTGAGAAAATCAATAAAACGTGAATTGAATTGGAACTTTTTTATTTCGTATTCGATTCAAATGAGTAATACCTCCTGAAATAGATGAGCGTAGGTAGTTTTTCCATATGTACCCTAATATTGAAAAAATCATCGAGCTCTTAGAAAATTTTTTTTTTTGTTACATAACACCTTTATCCATCAACATTGAACTCAAACTATGATGTGCTGAAATTTGGATAAAGGAGTCATGTAGCATTGGAA
Source organism: Gonioctena quinquepunctata (assembly GCA_018342105.1). Classification (NCBI taxonomy): domain Eukaryota; kingdom Metazoa; phylum Arthropoda; class Insecta; order Coleoptera; family Chrysomelidae; genus Gonioctena; species Gonioctena quinquepunctata. Next base: position 320,465 of record JAFIRS010001598.1, read on the forward strand.
TCATTTTTTTTTGTTTTATATAAACAATAAACACTCAGAAAATTGAGAACTGCTCATAAGCATATATGTTCATTGAAAACCAAGTATATTACAAATATAACCTGAGTATATTACAAACTAATATGATTTTCTTTTCTTCCTTCCTTTTCTTCCTTCATAGAACCATCTATAATCAGGATCAACTAACTTTAATTGCTCTCGTAAGTTGGACATTTTTTCAACGGTTAATCTCCCAGATTTAGGTAATAAACTTGGAGTAATTTCCCCAGCTTGAACCACTCTTGCACCTTTTTTGTGTAAATCAACTTGTAAAAATGGAGTGAAAGGGTGCAGACTAATTTTGTAATATTAAAATCCAAGTTCTTCTACTCTAACCCATCTGACACTATCTCGCAGACAAATTTTTTCGTTGATAGTATTGTGTAGCCTCTTATATAAATGAAGTTTAGTTGGAAGCTCTTCAAAATTATAGAAAACATGTTCCATATTTACACAAACTATTTTTAGTACTCGCGGCTGTAACGATTTCCCGATATTGGTCGGGAATGAAAATGTTTTGGTGCTTTCTGATAACTTTTTCAATGCGCCCAAAGTCTCTGTCAGAGTCAAGAAAGCTGTGTCCAACCACGGGAAATTTATGATCGACTATTTTATGAAAGTTATTGAGTATGAGGTATTGGTAAAGGCAAAGAATATAGAAGTTTTTATTTTGTCCTCCACATGAATCGGACCAAATTACTAAGTGGTCAATTTCAGGATCCTCTTCTTTGAGTAATTTGCAGAATCGTAGCAAACAACTAGCTATTTCATTACTGCCTCTATTGGCAATATCTTCCGTCCAGGTGAAAAAATATGATTTGTGGCCTGACTGTTTTACACAGTGGACACCAAGGTTATACAGCCACATTTGCCTCAAATGAAAGGCTTCTGATGTGGATAATTTTGGCAATGGCATGGTCTGTTGTAGATCTACCGTTACATAACATATTTTCCTGTTGATGGATGGTAGTTGTCTGTCTACTTTTTGGGAATTGAAAGCAAATTCCCAGTTTTTTTTATGCTCTGTGGAATTTTCTCCAGCGTCGCAAACCGTGCATGTGTCACTTTTTGGGTGACCGAAAGACAAATTAAACTTTGTTTCAAAAATATGCCTATAGAAAGACACCTTAACCATGTATTTGTCATCCAGTTTCCTTTCTTTACACTGATCCATATAAAGCCGCTGGAGTACATTAACATTAAGTAAAGGGGGCAGGTATTTTTTATTGTGATTTTTGTTTCTGGAATAGTGTGACTGTTCTGCAGGAAACTGGTTGATATGTCTCACAATGCAGTTGATGACATCATCACTTATCTTATGTGGACGATTCTTGTGACGTCTTTTCTTATCAGGCGATGGGAGTGATTGGCCAAGCTTTAATAATTTTTGCGTCAATTCAACTTTTTTTCTTCCAATACCATACCACAGAATATATACCCACACAGAAGCGAAAGAATGCGTCGGCACTTTGATGTTCTAGGGTCAAAAATTAGAAACCTTGAATCTCACTTCTAGCCACACTGAGAAAAGTGAAAAGAAAAAACTCAGTGCAACTACACTAAAAAAAACGGGACTCGCTTGTGAATTCCATCAATTTAATGACATCTGCAACTTCTTCCAGAATAATCACAATGGGAATCATTGTAAACTGCATAAGGATTGTAGAATGAAATATTTTTTCGGATATAAGAAAATTGGAATGATTGGAGTCATCGCTCTTCTTATTAGAATAAATATACTATGTTAGGACATACGTTTGAGAATATTATTTTTTATTGCTCATTTTTATGAATTATTGTTTTTTTTCTTAAGAGAAATAATATGCTCATCCATATTTATATATATATATATATATATATATATATATATATATATATATAAACATATATATATATAAACATATATATATATAAATATATATTATGTGAATCTGTGAAAGATGAGATTAATATAAATTTAGGTTAGATTGGGTTAGGTAAATATTGAGTTAGTGCACTCCAACTTTTCTTACGTGTTTTTGACTCTTGAACACGAATCCGAAAGAATGTGGCGGTCTCATACCGTTTCTGAAATAGACGCCTTTTTTATTTTGGATCCCACATTCTCAAGTACCGTTTTCTCGCCCAAAAATCACTCAAAATGCTTCCTTCTTTCTAACAGCATAAACTACAAACAATAAATCACCCATTTCCGGCCAAATTTCGTACAAAGTATCTGATTCTATCTACACTACATCCTCACTCACACCTGACTCAGATTGAGGTCAGTTTGTTTGTTTATTTGTTGGTGATGAGAGGTCAGATTATATGTGTACCTATTGAAGAAGGATGATTTTTTTGATAGAAAGGCTATATTTTGTACGGAATTGTGCCGGAAATGGGTGATTTAGTGTTTGTGATTTTTGAGCGAGAAAACGGTGCATGAAAATGTGGGATCCAAAATATAAAAAAGCGTCTAACTCAGAAACAGCGAGTTTTTCAGATTCGTATTTAGGAGGCAAAAACACGTAAGAACAGCTAGTTTCAGGATATTGGAGTGCACTAACTCAATATTTACCTTCATTTAAACATAGTGTTTGTTACCTTCCAAAAACATCCAGGCAATAATTATCAAAACACAAATGAAACAAGAAATCATAAACATGTATTTATTTATTTTATATGCTTCTACACAGAATAAAAATAATAACAATCATATATGTAACAAAATTGCAATTTTTCTTGGCTGTTTTTTAGTTTTTTTTCTTTAAATTTCTGTTGCATATTTGATAGAATAGAATATACGTAATCTTATGAATAACTTCATTACATATGAATGAGGAAATAAGAAACATGGATGAACAAAAGGAACATTTTGAATGATTTGCAAAAGAGAATTCGAAATTCCTGAAATTTCGCAAAGATCTTTGAACGAAGAGGAGAATATCTTTTCTAAATTATAGATGTAATGAACAAATGCTTTACTAGGCACTCTAAGTCCTCCAAATTTACTTTTTTCGGTATCATAAGATTTAAAATATGTCAGCAAATGTCCAAAATCCAAATCATCGATTGTTTTCGAGTATTGGTTGCAGATGTCACAGTTATGGATTTTAAGTGCTTTCTTAATCAAATATCCACATACATAATTGATAGGATTATCAAAAGTCAAATCTTCTTTTTGGTAATCATAGTCTGGGAGAGTTATGGCCTTGGATATTTTATTCTCGGAAAAATTGTCGACTTTGGTTACATGTTGCGATTTCAAATCCATTAGTTGGTCATCCAAATCGTCTTTACAATTCATGTCATTTGAGTGTAGATGTAGATGGATATGCGAATCTGTAAGCTTTGGAGCAGATCTATAAAAACATTTTTTGTCCTCGTTGTAAAACATCTCAACGAACAACCATGACGTTGTTTTATCATCAAAGTAGAGAGTATTGTTGATTAAATTATTCCTTGTTGCCTTGATCAAATGACAGGTATCAAATAAATATATAATTTCTTTATCTCCGACCACAAATACGGGATTTTCAGGTGTTATTCCTAGACGTCTGCTCAGTTCTACGAAATTGGAACCCATGTCACTAATAAGGCAGTCTACATACAAACCAGTATCAAATAATTTCATAATACATTTTGAAATAACAGGTAACAGATCTTCAGCAGCAAAAGTAGAGCCAACAAAGAAATATGCCAAAGGCTGTTTCCATTTTGAATACAGACCTCTAGCCATGAGAACAAGAGCATTTTCAGCAAAATTAGATTCTTTTCGACTATTTCCTATATCACATAATCCAATTATTTCATCCTGTCCAGTATGATAAAAAAGATTAGATTTAATAGATATCTCGTCTACACATAAAATACAATGTTTGTCTTCTTCAAACATTTTATCCACTTTCAATGTAAGGGCCTCAAATACGACTTGATTTTCTAAACCAGGACTACATGCCACATTTTCGGTAATTTTTTGCAGAGTGCGTCTAGTTGGAAGGCATAATATTTTTCCCATGAAAGCATATGCCTTAGGTCCCAGAAAATTAAATGTCAAGGCAAATCCTTTGTATTCATCTGAGTATCTTCTCGATTTGGCTTTCTTTTTTTGTAATATAGATTGTGATATTACTATTTCTGCAAAAGATTCATTCAAAAATTGTTTACACATTTTATGAAAATCCTCAGTGGTCCACTTTTCTTCTCTACTTATTTTTTCCACAAGCCTTTGTCTCTGAACTTTTTTTTTCAAAGAAACAATTTTTAATCTTAACTTTTGTTTCCTTGGTGAGGCAGGAGTTCAATGCGGCAGAAGTTTGTGATGCAACAGAGGAGGATAGTGATGGAGTAGCAGGACCATAAATTATATCTGAAATCAAGTATACCTGGATTAATGAAAATATCAGAAAATAACAAAAACTTTTCATTGATTTCATAAGTCTGCATGGGCACATGTGTTTGGATGAAAAAAGTTGTTTCTTGTTTAATTTTTACATTTTTATCAAAATTAAAATGTTATTTCTATGGAATAGACCATACATGGAAAGAAATATGTCAAAACTACTAACCACCATTATCAATCTGTGCCATTACACATCTTAAAATTTACCGCATTGATATTTCGTGGCATTAGATTTTTTGAAAATAGGTACGTTTTTATTCAACTCTTTGAAAAAAATGGTATACCTGAGGTAGAGGGATGATTCAAAATATCCACTTGCGATGAATTTTCTTCTGAATGGACAATGAATTCATCTTAAAAAGGAAACATTATTAAATATAATTTCAGTGGTAGATATCTGTTTAAATTTTTTCTTTTAATATTCACTTACTTGAAAAAAAAATTATTATTCTTATTTTTCTGGGAGGCTCTGTATTACTTCTTGTAGTGGGCATTAATTGAGGAAAAATTGTCAGGATAGCATTATCGTAAAGATGTTTTCTTGATTCACCCCGAATGATATATTTGTCCTCAAAACGCAGCTCACATATTTTGCAGTTTTTATTGAAGTTCCTCTGTGTTTCTTTCGAGTTAATCTTCTCTGTTAGCTGCCTTTAACCACCATGCCAATCTGAAATATATTGTAACGATTTTGAGTATCACTATTTTTATATATCATGTATTCATTATATACATTATACATACCTTATAGGATCTTTTATGAGGGAAAACATGCTTAAATTTCCTCCAGTTTTTGAAGAACATCCCCAACAAATACAAACAGATCCTCCTCGACGAGACATTGTTCTCAAATTGAGGGGATTTGTAGAAATGCTGGTGATAAATAATATTTCTACCAACGATTCAGTAACACAAATCCAATTTATCAATTTTCAAACATAAAGTTTTTATTGACATTTATTGTTTGTGTTTTTTTACTCCGATTACAAAACCACAGAATAGATATCTATTCTTTTTTTGTCTTTGTATAATTCACATAATATAAGCGATTTAAAAATATACTAGAGTACTGAAGTCAAATCAGAGTAAGAACAACGAACACCACATCCCCCATTGGTGTCCCACTTAGAGAGGGAGTGGCTTTATAATTTTCTGATATCTGTGAGAGCCCGACATTCGCTTCTGTGTGGGTATATATTCTGTGACCATACAGAGAGCAAATAGCCTCTCTACACACCGGTACTATGTGTCTGTCATATGTCACTGTATATGTAAAGGTGTATTTTTTTGATGATATTCTATTGGATCGATGACGAGAAACGGGATGAATTTCAATACTCTTGAAAATCAAAGTATTCTTTGCATTCACATCTAGTGCATAAAACTTTCTGAAAATTGCCTGTCTACTTTCAGTGTTGAATTTCTCGGTACAGTTTCTGCGACAGTTCTCCTTGCAGAGCACTCCTGTCTTTATAACTTTTTTTCCCATAACCTTTCCAGTTTGCGATACATATTTCCAACCTTTGCTTCTTGATATAGCAGCTTTTTTTGTTTCCACTCTTCTGGATTGCGTGTTCTTTTTTTAGATACTTTAGCTTGACATTGGAATATTTTACGCTTTTTTACATTAAGGCCATCAGCAGTGACGTGTATGACAATACTTTTTTCTTTTCTGTTTGAAGAAGTACCCACATTTTTCCTTTCTGCCCCACTAGTTTCTATTTCTTCTTCATTAGTTTTCGCTATTGATGTATTTTCCTGAATATCCTTCTGCAAATTATGTGTCTTTTCAGGAAAAACTTTCCGCTTGACCTTCACAATATTTCGTTTGTAAGCAATTTGCTGCCTACTTACTGACTCTTCAGGATCTTCGTCATAACTGGCAGGAAAATATTCGCTACCAGATGTAACATCTTCTTCATCGCTACTAACTTTTAGATCTGAAAAAGAAATCATCGAATTAACACACTGCCAAGTGTTAGTTCAAAAGCAAAATATCACAAAGAATAACAGGTCTGATATATTTAGATGAAAATGAAAAAAAAAACAGATGCAAAGAGAGTAGGAGATTTAAGCCGGTTCTGGGTCTCCCCCCACCACTATGACGTCACGTGTGACCTTGAATAGTTGCAGGTGTGCAGTGTGTGTGTGTTTGACCTTGAGATTTGACTTTGAGATTTGTCATTGAGTTTTGATATTGGGTTTGGTCGACTTTGAGATTCGACTTCAGTTTTGACCTTGAATATGACCTTGAGATTCATAACATTAAGTTTTGAGTTTGAGATTTGACCTTGAGTTTTGATGTTGGATTTGTTTCGGCACCCAAAAGATTTGATCTCGATGTTTGTTTGACCTTGACTAATGTTGTGGTGTAGGCATACATATTCTGTGTAGTCATGAC